>CM033471.1:22797554-23291361 GCA_019447015.1 Hymenochirus boettgeri | reverse complement strand
AGCACAACATGTGTGGTCGATAAAGTTGACAATGACCCTACTGGTTGGCCATTCTCCTGTCCTCTTGGAGCAGCATGATGTGGTCGATAAAGTTGACAATGACCCTACTGGTTGGCATTTTCTCCTGTCCTCTTGGAGCAGCATGATGTGGTCGATAAAGTTGACAATGACCCTACTGGTTGGCCATTTCTCCTGTCCTCTTGGAGCACCATGAGGTGGTCAGTATATTTTACAATGACCCTACTGTTGGCCATTTAACAGATGTTATGGTTTTCTACGTTGTTGACTTATGTCCTACTAATTGTCCCACACACACAGGTCTCCAGGTGGTGCTGAATTCCATCATTAGGCCATGGTCCCTTTGCTCCACATAGCCTTGTTGGTGCTCTTTGTCATTATCATCTATGCTATCATTGGGCTTGAGCTGTTTATGGCAAAATGCACAAGACTTGCTCTACTTCCTGACAACGATATCCAGGTAATGTTACTCTTCCTCGAGACGAGAAGAAGTCATTTTCCCACAGGAAATATTTGTGTTATCCAGGAAGTGGAATAGAAATGCAAACGTTTGATTGTTACATTTTTTAGTTGAGATTTGTACCAATTAAACATCTCTGGTTTATATTAACTTTATTCACATGGTCATGTTTTTACATACCAACAATGTGATGCATCGCTATTACATTGTATTTTCTAACTTCAAATGTCCCTTCAGAGGATGAACCCTCCCCCTGCGCCATGGAAAGCAATAATGGCCGGCACTGTCCCAACGGTACTGTTGCACTGGTTGGCCATTTCTCCTGTTCTCTTGGAGCAACATGATGTGGTCAATATAGTTGACAATGACCCTACTGGTTGGCCATTTCTCCTGTTCTCTTGGAGCAACACCGTACCTGGATACTGACAATATAAGATCTACCTTGACCTGGCTCGATATATACAGTATCATGACCTGGATGAATGCGAATACTTACAGATTACCATGACCTGGTAATGACTATTAGAATAGACGTGACCTGTAGAATGAAATATTCAGAATATCCCGTTACCTGGACGAATGACTATTACAGCTATACCCTGACCCTGGACGAATGCAGATTACAGATATCCATTACCCTGACGAATAAGAATAGTAACAGATTACCCATGACCTGGCGATCAATATACAGATATAACCGTGACCTGGACAGAATGAATTTAGATATACCGTGACGCCTGGAGGATCAATCTTTACAGATATCCCTGACCCGCTGTGCTGGTAATATTTACAGATATACCGTGACCTGGTCGAATAATATTCAGTACATGACCTGATGAATGCATATACCATAAGATATACCATAACTGGATGAAGATATTACAATCTAACCGTGACCTGACATATATAGATATACCGTACCTGGACAATGAATATACAGATATAACCGGTGACCTGATGGATGAATATTACAGATATACCGTGACCTGTATGTTGAAATACAGATAGACCGTGACCTGGATGGATATTTAAGTACACGTAGACCTGGTGATAATAGTACAGCTATACCGGACCTGGAATGAGAATATTACAGTTCCGTACCTGGATGAGAATTCACAGATTCCGTAACCGATAATGAATATTCGATATCCGTGCCTGTATGGATGAATATTAGCAGAATATACCGTTGACCGGATGATGAATCGGCACAGATAACCGTGCCTGGATGGATGAATATGACAGAATACCGTGACCTGGATGATATATTCCAGATATACCGTGACCTGGATGATGAAATTACATTATCCCGTGACCTGGATAATGCAATTACATATACCGTGACTGTATGAATGAATATACAGATTACCGTTACCTGGATGGATGATATTACCGATATCCGTGACCCTGGTGGATGAATATTACAGATATACCCGTGACCTGGATGTATATTAGCCAGCTTACCTTGACCTCTACATGCATATTACGCTATCCATGACCTGGGATGGGGGGGAATGAATATTACCGATATACCATGACCGATGAATGAATATTACAAAGAGAATACCGTGACCTGGATTAAATGAATATTACGATAAGACCGTGGACCACTGGATGAATGCATATAACAGATATACCTTGACCTGATGGCTGAATATCCAGATATCCGTGACCTGGATGCATGATATTACAGATATCACGTGACCTGTGAATTAATATTACAGATATACCTTGACCTGTGGATGATCTTCAGATACCATGACCTGATGCATGAATATTACAGCTATACCATGACCTGGATGAATGATATTACAGATATAACCGTGACCTGATGAATGAATATTATACAGATGACCGTGACCGGACAAGACTAGTCCAGTTATAACCATGACCGCGGACTAATGAATATTAAATTACCATGACCTGCCGAATAGTTTACAGATCTACGATGACCTGGACGGATAATATTACAGATATACCGTGACCTGGACGAATGAATATTCCAGATATACCATGACCTGATGGATAAATTACAGATATCCATGCCCTGGATGGATATCTTACAATATTACGCGTGACCCTGATGAATAATATTACATATACCATGACGGATGAGGAATTTTTAGTACCGATATACCATGACCTGGCATGACGAATATTCAGTATAACCGTAACCTGGATCGAATGAAATATCAGATATCTGGACCTTGATGGACATTTACAGATATACGTGACCTGGATGATTGATTACAAGATATACCGTGACCTAGGAAGATAGACAGATATCCCGTGCCCTGATTGAGAGAAATATTACATATATACGTGACCTGGATGACTGAATATACAGTATACCGTACCTTGATGGATGACTATTCAGATTACCATGCCCTGGATGATAATATTTATCAGATATACCGTGACCTGATGGATGAATATTACAGATCTACCGGACCTAGGATGAATGAATATTACAGATATCCCTACTGATGGATGAATATTACCGTATATAACTGCCCTGGATGATGATCGTACCATATTACCGTGACCTGATGAATGAATATTCAAGTATCACCATGACCGGAAGTGAAAATATTCCTCTATACCATGACCTGTATGGATGAATATACAGATATACCGTGGACCTGAGTGAATAGTACAGATATCCCATGACCTGGGATGAATGAATATTACCGATATACATCCCTGTGAATATATTACAGTAGCCATGACCTGGATGGCTAAATATTAAGATATCCAGACCCGATGGATGAATAGTACAGATCTACCATGACCCGGAGGAGAATATTAATTACCCTGACCCGCTAGATGAATATTACATATATAGCCATGACCTGGATGAATGAATAGGCAGATATCCGTACCTGGATGAATGGACTGTACAATATAACACTGACGCTTTATGGATGAATATTACAGATATACCGTGCCCTGGATCGGATGAATTTACAGATATACCGTGCCGGATGAATGAAATTACAGATATACCTGACCTGGATGGATGAAGATTCATATTGAGCCGTGTACCTGATTGGATTACATATTACAGAATTATACCGTACCATGGATGGTGAATATCAGATATACCATGACCTGGATGGATGAATATTAAGATATCGCGGGACCTCGATGGATATATTACAGATAGAACCTGACCATGGATGGATAATATTCCAGATATAACATTACCTGGGATGAAAATATTAAACAGCCTAGACCGGGACCCTGGCTGGAGGAATATTACAGATATACCGTGACCTGGATGGATATATTACGATATACCGTGACCTGATGAATGACTATTACAGATATACCTGACTGGATGGATTAATATTACAGATATACCGTGACCTGGATGGAGGAATATGTACAGAATAACCGGTGACCTGGATGATGACATTTTTCAGAATCTATGCCCTGGATGGAATAATATTACAGATATACCATGACCTGGATGGTTGAATATACGATATACCATGACCGGATGAATGATATGACAGATATCCGGACCGATGATGAATATTACAATATACCCTTGACCTGGATGGATTGAATATTACAGATAAATCCCCGTGACCCTGTGGATGAATATTACAGATACCTTGATCTGATTTCATTAATTAATCGGTATACCTGAGAAAAGCACCAGCATTTGCCACATTCGTGTTCATTTACCTGCAGTGTAATGTTTTAGTGTTTAGGGGACGACCTCTGTTATATGGGTGGGTCCAGCAAGATGGGTTTTAGCCCTGCTAGACTATCAGGTTCAATAGTGTACTTTGTAGTTGTGGCTACGGTAAATATACCGGATATACTCAGAATATAAGCCCGAGGTGTTAAGGTTGAACAATTAAGTCTTAAAACCGTTACCTCGGCTTATATTCTGGTGATGTGCAACACATCCAACAGTCGAAGCCGGAAGCAGGCAGGACAGTTGCACGGACTGGTACCAATGGAACGGAGGTACCAATAGAAGAGAAGTCAGTTCCATACGTACTCCTCCTTCTGATACCCGGAAGGGGAAGTCACATCCCCGCGAAACGTTGTATGTTGCTTTTGCTCAATAAAACCCTGAAAAATGAATATGTGCGCCACCAACGTATTTGCATTGCCTAATCTCTTCTGCTCAGGAGTTTTGAAAAGCTTTGGGTCTATTGGCCTTAGATTGCATGCAAGTAGGTGCCTACGTTTTTTAACCTTGCCATTCGTCCGATTTCTAAACTACAACTCCCAGCCACAAAGCATTCCGGAATTGTAGTTTCGAAACTTCTGGGCGTGCCACGACTTTGGCTAGTTACCCTGACTTTAATGATGGGGCTTTGTACAGAGACAGTCCCCCGCTGCTTATACTCGAGTCAAACAGGTTTTGCTAATTTTTTGTAAAGATAGGAACTTCGCTTATACTCAATAATACGGCAGGACTGCTGTACTTATTTTCTACTTAAAGAAGAGTAATTATAATCATCAGGTTTGTACGGGGTTTCTCGGGAAACACGGAAATTATTTCAAGGGTGTCCCCACAGATAAAAGTGAGACACGATCTGAATGAACAAATTTGAAACAAATTTACTGCTGCCTGGTTCACTAGCAGCTGTACAGTGATTCACATCAGTCACACTTTACCCCAGGTGACGGTTATCCCAAGTCCTCTTTCTGCCGGGCCTCGATAACATGATAGGATGGACTGAGTGACAGCCAAGCCCCAATTTACCAGTAATGAGGAGATAGGAGACCGATCCTTGTTTGGACAATCACCGTTGGATTCATGTTTGCAGGCCTACAGGTCCCAGCGTAACATCCTGCAAAACGAGAGATTTTAACGTCGAAAGACAATTCTTAATTGGTCGAGCAGATCTGCTGTTGGTTATACATCGTTTTGTCTCAGATCTAATGAGCTATCGAAAAATAAAACTGAGAATGATTCTGGTTTGGTGGCCGTGTATTGCCACCTTGTGAAAGATTAGATACCCCTTGAGATCACGGAGGATGGTTCTGGGTGATGCGTTTCTAGGGAAAATTTCCCACCCTGCCCTCGCCCGATCTTGTGTTTTTTTTCAAAATAAATCGTCGATATCGGTGAGTAGTGTCTCAACACAACCAGGAAACTATCGATATGGAATCGAATTGAGGCGGAATATGATTCAGTGTAGGATGGCTTTGCGGACCATGAAGACCATATTATGACTTGAACCCTTCCTAATGGAGATAAATTGGTTTTGGACAGTAGCCACCAATATGATGTAGCCCGGACATTGTTCCATTTAATATTTTCATGGCTGCAAAAGGAAACATATTCATTCCCATTAGATTTTCCTAAATACAAAACAGTAACGATGTTGCAACAAAGATCAAAGCCACCCATTATTCACCGCTAATTGTCGGCCACAAATGACTATTTGTAACTAGAGGTGTTTTACACAGCGTAAAGATACATGGAAACATAGTGTAGGAAAGATTGTATCATTTTTACAATGGTTGTGTATAGGCAAGATCTGCTAGTAGTTAGATAATATGGATACCAATAGATAAGATAGAGACAGATATAGAAGAGAAGAGAAATAGATAGATAGACCGATATTAGGAGATCGAGAGAGAATAGATAAGCAGACAGACAGCACAGCAGACAGACATACAGAACCAGACAGCGATAGCTGATATATAGATGATAGATAGCATTAGATTAGATTAGATAGATAGGATAGATACAATATAGAATCGATGATAGATATCTAGATATATAGATAGCAATGCTATCTGATATGATAGAAAATTGTATGATCTATAGATAATAGATAGATAGATAGATAGATGAGATGATTAGTACGATAGATAGATCTATACTAGATGATAATGATAGACAGATCTATAGATAGATAGATACGATATATCGTCAGATGAGAGATAGATAATGATAGATATATAAGTAGATCGTAGATGATCGTATAGACAGATAATAGTAGGACATATTATCGCTCATGATGAGATATAGATAGTGATTAGATAAATAGATAGATAGATAGATCGCTAAGCTAGATAGATAATGATATATAGCTATAGGATAGATATAGATAGATGATCGATCGATCCTTAGAATCGATAGATAATAGATGATGATCTATAGATAGCATCGATAGATAGTAGATGGACCACTAGATAGATTATAGATGATAATATAGATAGATAGCTAGATAGATAATCAGATATATAAGAGATGCAGATAGATTAGATAGATAGATCGATGATAGATCGATAGATAGATCAGAAGTAATTAATAATATATGATAGATAGATAATAGATAGACTAGATAAGCGAAGTAGATCGATAGATAGATAGGATGATAGATATATAGAATATATGGACAGATCCGATAGATGATCGATTAGGATAGAATATATGAGATACGCTATGAATGCTAATAGATGAAGTAGATACATGTAGATAGATAGATATATCAATAGATATAAGATAGATGATAGATAGATCGATAGTATATTACTATAGATAGCTAGATAGATCGCTACAGGATAGATAGATGATAGATAAAGACTGCTATGAGATAGGTAGAGAGATAGATAGATGATATAAATGATAGATAGATGATAGCTAGATAGATCATGATTGATAGCTAGATATATAGATTAATTATTAGATAGATATACTGAGATATGATAGATGATAGATAATATAATAGATAGATCGATAACATATAGATAGGATAGTGATAGATAGATAAGAAAATAGATAAATCGAATAGACGAGCTAGATGATAGATAGATAAGTTATAATACTATAACTGATAAGCTAGATAATAGATAGAATAGATCTAGAGATCTAATAGATAGATGTAATAGTACGATAGATAGATAATAGATGACTAGATACAAATCCTAGATAATGATAGATAGATAGATAATATAGATAGATCGATAATAGATCGACTATGTAACTTATAGATAAATAGATCAGTACAGCATAGATAATAATCAAGATACATCGATAATCTAGATAGATATATCTATAATAATTAGATCTATAATAGATCGAGAGATAATAGATAGATCAGAATATCGACTAGTAGATATGAATCGCTACTAATCGCATGATATAATAGATGATCATAGATAGTTGCTTTCACTGTGGAATATGCCTTTTCCCCTGCTGCTTTGCCCTCAATTTTACCCCTAAAACCCACGCCCCCCATTTTTTTTATCATTGCAATTATCATTATTATAAACTGTACGATTTTCTTTTGTCGTTTATCCCTGAATTTTGGGTTTTTTACCCACAATCATTTTCAGATCTGTTAAAAATCTGTTTACAAATCCCCAACGCAAGTTTCATGGAACAGTATATTGGGGGGAAACACGATTTCCCAACCCTTCCACTTGGACCTCATTTCTTATTCAATCACATCCAGCTTCTTACCCCTCCAATAACCCTATCACTGCCAAGTGGCAAAGAGTATACCTGTTCCCATAGCCAACCTTCTGCCCTGTATCAATTTGCGACACGACCCTCGACAGGCCAACTCGTGTTTAACGCCGACCCTGTACGGAAAGGTGGGAGTGTGGTTTGTGAAAATGTAGCAGATCCGGCTTGTCACGTTCGCCATGGGGCCGTAAAATGGGAGTGGTGCTTGGTTTGTGTTTTTCTTAATTCATTGTACTACGCGAAAGCAACAAGAAAACGCTGGGGGGTGGAAAGCTGGAAAGTTATCGTACTTTTATTATCATGTAAAAGTGTAAATAATCCTGAATGGATCCGACCATTCCTAAATAGAAGATGGCCCAACTTCCTAAGTTCGTCGGAGTTTTTTTTTTTTTTTTTTTTTTTTTTTTGTTTTTTTTTTTTTTTTTTTTTTTTTATTCTTTTTTTTTTTTTTGTCTTTTTTTTTTTTTTTTTTCCGTCCCCCCCCCACTCATCCCTCCCGCTCGTTCCACGTCTCCCCCGCCTCGCCTCCCGCTCCCCTACCATGGGACTGTCCTTTACGGGCTGGGGCCCCTGGGCTGGTCTGGGCCCCATGTCACTGTCCCCACCCTTGTTCCCTGCCGGGTTCCTCCCTCATACCGTTCTCTCCTTCACCCTATGCTTACTTTTTTTTTTTTGCCCCTACCCAGTTCACGCTTCTTTACCCTTTGCATCTAACCCTAATTGGTTGGGGCGACCTTTCCCCCGATCCGCACATTGTTGGGTTCCCCCCGCTACATTCACGGGTTCCTGGCCCTTCGCGGGTTTACCCCGCCACGCTCCATTCGAGGGTTCACCCGCCATGCAGTCCGCTACTTCGCGGGTTCCCGAATGGGGAAGTCTCTAGTCGTGGAGGGTTCCGAATCGGAAGGCTACGAAATTCCAGGGTACCGACATTGGAAGTCTTATTCGAGTTAACCGCAGGACAAGGCACATTCGAGGTTTAACCAAAATCGCAGGTAATTCCAGGGTATCTGGGGAACAATCGTTTTTTGAGGGTTCCCGAACTTTGAAGAGGCTACATTCAAGGAGTTACCGGAAATCGAAGGATATATTTGGGGGTTATCGCGCAAATCGACGCTACATTCAGGAGGGTTACCAAATCAAAAGCTATATTCGAGGGTTAGCAAAATCGAAGGATAGCATATCGAGGGAGTTACCGAACAATACTTTCGAGGGTTACAGAATCAAAGTGCTACATTCAAGGGTTTCCTCGAATCGAAGCTACGCTTCGAAGGTTTACCCGAAATCTCAAGGCTCAACATCAGGTTCCGAAATCGAGGTACATTCGAGGTTTACCGAAATCTAAGGTACTACATTCAAGGGTTACCGAATCGAGATACCTTCGAGGGTTACCTGAAATCTAAGCTACATTCAAGGGTTACACCAAATCGAATGATACATCGATCGGTTAACCGAAATCTAAGGCTCCATTCAAAAGGGTTACGAAATCGCAGATCACATTCGGAGGGTTACCGTGAATCTAAGAAGCTCTTCAAGGTTACCCGAGATCCGAAGGTACCTTCGCAGGGTTTACAGAAGCGAAGGCTACATTGAGGTTTACCAAATTCGATGTTTACACTTGAGTTTCACTGATTTGAGAATTTTCAATAATTAGCTAATTAAGCCTGTGAGTTTGTGGAAACTCAAACTAGTTGAGAAGTTCGGATAGAGTGTCAGATAGTTTGAGTTCGGACGATAAAGTGTCAGACCGAATTGGTTTCAGTTCCACCACTCACTACTCCTATATCAGCAACTGTCACTGTCCAACCTGTTAAAGTGCACATGTGGCAGTTCTTTGTCCCTTACAAGAGTTCACACTGAAGTCATCCATGCTATCTATTACATTGTTTTGGAAAGGGTGGGGAAGAAGTGGTGTAAGATCTTACTGAGCATGTTCGTTTGGATCGGGGTCAGTGACCCCTGTGTAAAAAGCCCAAAGCCAGAGAATGAAACAGAAGTTTCTGCAAGATGCAACTTGACCTCAGAAGTGAGAGGGATCCAGCGATCGGTTATTGAGGAAAGATGATGATAGGGTTATTATGATGGTTAGTTTAGTCAGATAAAAACAAGGCAACTAGATCCCGAAGGATGTGAGAGCCAGTTATTGTTGCAGAAAGTTATAGATATTTCATCACCCCATCAAAATTTGAGAATTGATAACTGTAGTGGTGTCAATCCGTTATTTTGAAAACACCTTTATTTGGTTAGTCCTGCCATTCTATTTCCCGAATCCAATAGCGAAACCAAAGAAAAAGACAAATATATACCTTTGGGGTATGGTGGAAGAACCAGGCATTGTACGTGAATGATAAGTGCTGAGTTACTGGTTATTGTGGCAAGCATGTGTGTGGATCTGAGCTATTTTCAAGGAAAGAGGTTTGGCCGAGATGTACAGACTTCTTTATCCCGCTGTCGATACCTTGGAATATAGTGAAGCTGGAGCTGGTTAGTTAAAGAAAACATTTGTTTCTATTCTTTAGCTATTCATTTTGACGTCGCCCTCTATATTTCTTGTTTTTATCAACGAACGCAGAACTATCTGTGAGAGGAGTTCTTAGGGGCAGAACTCGTTTGGTGAAGATCTGTCTAATACAAACAAAGAAGTTGAGATACTGGTTTTTAAGTAACAGTGCTTTGATCTGACAACTCAAATAAATAACGGTGGAGTTAACTAGGGGTTAAGTGTGAACAAATAGGTTTTTCCCTACTTCGCTAGATTATCATGACATTTAGTGGTCTCTAAACACATTTTGGGGGAAACTAAATACTGTAGTTTAGCCATTAAAATGAGCCCTGGATCCACGCACGTGTTAGAAATTATGTGCTGAAAAGTTTAACGTTCGTTGCTTTCCAGCATCTTTGGGGGGGCACTTGAGGCTGTTTATGGTCTGTACTGTGTTTTGGGAAACCCAAGCTCATTGCTGATCTTTCCCTCGGAAGTGAGCCACATGACAGACCATTACTGGCCTTGTGTTTACGCTACCTTAGAGGTCCCCGGTGGTTACTCTGGATTTTTGCTGCGATTCGTCTGTTTTTTCCCTGATCCGTGTCTGTTCTAGTCCACAGATATCAGAGTTTTAGTCGTGGTTATGAGTTCACAAGCTTTGTCTGAATCTTCAAGGTTTACTCCTAGTGGAAATCTCTAAATACCCTCTGAAAAGTAATAACCAACCGTATCCATTACCATCTAACTAACTCCTAGTTACGAACGGCGCGCGCTGTAAATTATTCGTATAAGCATGCCATTATACAAGGGTTTTTGGTTAACGCTGGAGCGTCCCAAAGATCTTGATTGAATGTCGACGTGTGCCCTGTTTACACGATGGGAGTCCCCATAAGGAGTTCTTAAGAAAACAACTGGAGCCACTGCGGGTTGTTTATCTTTAGGTTAAAGGAGGAGGAAAAAAAAAGTTCAAATAAACATAAATATTACTTTTATTGGGAAGTTGTTATTTCATATGTACATCGTCCACCAAAGAAAGTTAGAGATACGCCCCAACAGACTACATATATGTCAAAACTCCTCCAATCAGCACCCCTCTGAAGTAATGAGCTTTGGACAATGAAAAGAGAATTGTTTTAAAATAAAATAATAATTGTTGGGGATTTAATATTCTCCAGCTGGCCTTAATCACCACCCCACCGCCATTGTACTCAAACTCTTAGAAACGCCCCTTTGAATCATAAGGGGTTTCACTAGGGCACAGTATAGCTCTCGATATTAATAAATGAACATCCATCTGATTGGAGGCGTGTCAGGATGCACAAATGGAAATATTAGCAGCTGTTTTAGCGTCCATCCATGGAGGGTAGGAAAGGCTTTCCTTACCTCCCTAAGAAATCAGACTGGAAAACCCTGATTAGTGTCTATTTTGACTATATTGCCTTTTTAAGGACGAGCAAATTCAACCTTTGCTTATATGAGTTTTTTGTTGCTTAGTTTTGTTTAAAAGTTACTAGGTCTGTCTAGATCGTGGTCTGATACTGTGCATGATTGCATTAGCGGAAGGAGACCATTTAATGTTTCTCATTTTATTTGCTTTTTTTTTCCTTAATTGCTGCAAATTCTCTATGAACTAAACGAAGCCACAAAAGCGCACACTGATACTTCCCGCGAATAACCAATTTTATTGCAGGCAGACTAATAGCCATAATATACAAGCGTAGCTTGTTTTATACAGAAGAGAAATAAACAGCATTTAACTGGATTTGGCTGCAGAAGACACACCTGAGGTGTTTAACATAAAGCTAAACTGTACTAGTTTCTATCTTGTTTCCCTGGGGAGCTGCCCTAGTCCATATATCCAACTGAATGTTTGCAGTATTTATTTTTGTTGCTTATTCGGTTAACTTAATTATTAATCATAGATTTGCTATCGGTCCCTGCTATATTTTTGTCAAACATAGCAGGGACATGAAACGCCCTCTTCAATATGTTTTCAAAATTACGCAAAAGGTCCGAACGTTACCCGCCAGCGTTTTCCGCAATGCATATACGGTCGCAAAGTCTAGGTTGTGATAGTGAATATATTTGCATCATACCCTTGTTATGTGTATGTTATCGGATCACTATTGAGGAAGAGAAGGAATGCAAGTGAAATCATTTCCCTGCTCATTTGATAAAGGCCCAGGTAAACAATGGCTGTGGTAATACCCCTCCCATCCAATCAATTTCCGTGTGCCTTCCGGGTGCCTCATTGGGTCGGCAAATTGCCATGAGGCCCGTTTGAGTGTGGGAGGAGCCATGCTATTATTTAAGGGTTTTTATATAATGTTTTTTCTGCAGCTTGTATTTTTTTTTGTTGACACACCTTGCCCATTGGCAAGCTTCGATGTCTGGGATTTGGAAAAATTTACTTTTTTTTAAAATGTTGCCCAAGAATTCAAGCTCGATCCACCACCGCGGGCTGAAATTTCCAAACAGTGGGACAAAAAGATTGGACCCCGTGTACAAAGCATAGAGCAATAATGGCCAATGGATCCTTTTTCAAGTGTACATTATTTAGATGCCAGTATTGATACCATGTACTCTTTGCACCCAAGAACAGCTTTTACACGATAAGTTTAATGTATGGCTTTTGATTGGACATCGTGGTATCTCCAGCCTGGATCAGCTATGATGACAGCACCATACTCGTACGATTATCGCGTAACGGCTTGTGGTCGGTCCTTTTCCCTTATAGAAACCAAGACAACATATAATATGTGTCTATAAACATTATTGCCGGCTCCTGGTTGAACATGGAATGTTTTTATTATGTTCGTATTTGCTATTTTCCTCGTTACCAAATATAAAAACACTCAAAGAGCCTGAACAGAGCACAGAACTCCAAGGTTACTTCTGAAATCCACCTAAATGTTTAGTGTGAGGTCCATTTCCTAAATAAAGCACAAGTCCCTGCATTCGAGAACCGAAATAAAACTATAGATTAAATGCCCCTCTAACTGTGTAATCATCTTTGCACTCTAAAAGCCACACTTCTCTTTTATTCTCTGTTAACCTCTCTTCTTCCGGTTCTCTTTGGTTAGACAGCTGTTCAATCATGGATTAACTGATGACATCACAGTCAGTGACTGAATGCTATTCCCCTGGCTGCCCTTCTGAGCAGTTAAAGCTCAGAAGCTTGAGAAGTAGGTGGATCCCATTTGAAAGGTAGAGGAAGGGGAGGGGAGCATTATTGTACTGCATACAGGTTAGTCCTGCAATCTGTCAGCTTTCTAATGTATTGTAGTTTGGGGTTTGGGGTGATTTTCCATATATATTTGAGGGTTGAACATTCACACTCTGCGTACTTTGAGGCTCTGGTCCCTTCAGCAGGAGAGTTTTTTCACTGATTGGCTTTTTTTAGCATTTCGCAAACTGGCTGGTGCAAGTTATAACTTCTTAACTTCTGACATAAGCTCAGAAACTGCTGATTAAACACTTTATTCACTGGTTCCTCTAAGTGACCAGAATTCCCTGCAGTTCCTGCCCCTCTCTAGCTCATGATCCCAGACATGCTCTGTGTGATTAACCCGGGAGAGAGTTCCAATTGGAAACCTTGCTTGCTGGTGTCACAGTTCTGTATTAGCTTGGAATCACATGACCTGCACTAGGGTCCAATAGGAGACAAGGGGTCCTCTTGTAGTACATTATCGTCTACTGTCCGCTACCCCTAAATCACACCGTTTCCTCTCATTATTGAGAGTCTCTAGGTCAGAAAATTAGCAGCTTGCTTAAACAGACTAAAATAGAAAGCAGTGGGAGAGAGTCACAGCGCGACCATCTGCCGGGATCCTGCGCATTGCTGGGAGAGCGCGGGAGTTTAACCCTTCATCCCCCAAGGTAACCGATGAACTTCTCTCTCCCAAGTGCTCCAACAATAGAAAACACTTTTATGGTTTCGTCCACCGCACACCTGAAGTGATTTGTTATCAGGAGTTTCTAGATTATAAATTAGGAAAAACTGTTTTAGCTTTAACTTCTTCTTTAAGACCCCCCCCCCTCTTGTTATGAATCGCTCCGGTAAAGTGGCCCATTAGATTTTAGGGTTAGGTTGCATTTCCGTTTTCCACTTTTCTTGTGCTTTTGCGAATCGCAGCGTAATTTAAATATAACGCAAATCATCAGTTCCCACTATATAATTTTGCGTTCCGAATCTATGCGTTCCGTTTTTGTACCCGCTGCGTGCACGCTTGTGGTCCGTGTGTCAAATAGCACTTTAATAAATCGTCTATGATGTAAAAAAAATCAAGCCTCTCCGGTATGTTCGTGTCTTTTCCAAAAACCCGTACATGAATGCAAACGGATCGGAAACGCAACAAACGAGAACAATGTGCAAAGAAATTGCGCGTCACTTACCCGCACAACCCGAAACTGGACAAAACGCATTGTCCAAAGGCACGGAAAACTGAACGCACGTAGTGGACCTAACCTTGAAAACGTGCGTTAAAAAGTAGTTCATAATCCCTCCACATATTTTTCTGCTTTAAAGGGAATTAACGAGTTATTCAAGGCTTGGAAGATGTCAGACAGTGGTGTGATGAGTTGGTTGGTTTTTTATTAGACAAGCGCATGCTGGGACAGATTCTCCCACAGTGGGTAACTTGGCACAGCCAGCAAATCATTGAATAGAACTTCACCCCCACTGCAATGCAGACCCGACTTTAACGATCTGGGAGGGAGATGGAAACTGACTGAACTGTACATGTGATATGAACGGAGGTCATGGAATGTATAAATCACGCGATAACACGCTGAAAGGGCTCCTACCACCTGTTATGGACTGATTTCTTCCTCCAATGGATATGTTTTTAGGGTCTATCACTGGTGAAGCCATTTACCATTTGTTTACAAAGTTATTATAAAATAGTTTTACAGTTTAAATGATGACTGTAGTCATTTGCTCCACCCCCACCCCCTTATGGCCCTGGGCCTAACCAATGGAGAGACTAACGCTCAGCAAGAAGTGCCATATACAGAAAACCGATGGGTGAAACTTTACGTATAATTCGAAATCAAAAATAGGACACCTGGGAATCCCTTATTTATGTCAATTTCAACTGCACATTTTTCCCCAACCTATAAAAGAACTCAAGGACTTTTAATTTGTAATTTATCTATAGGTCTATTATGTTTACAGGAATCAGTATGGCAGTTTCTCTTCCTAGAAATAAATTCACATTTTACAGCTGACAATATGCTTGCTTAGGTCTCCTTCTGCTTTAAACCAAATCTTAAAGAGCAATTCAACCCTTTAAATTAAAAATGGTACTAGGTAAATCACTTCCCACCCCCAAAACTACAATATTATTAAATCTGAGAGATGTAAGACTAACCGGAAATGCTGGTCCAATGTTCTGTTAACCCTCTTTCTGTTTTCCTGGTTTTCCCATTTAGCAGCTAACATGGATTTGACGGTTGACATTCACTAGCCAAGACTGAATGCTATTCCCCTAGCTGCCTCCTGTGAGCATGTACAAGCTTGTAAAAGAGCTTGGAAGAAGGCAGAGGGAAGGGGAGATAATATTTTGCTGCAAAACTGGATAGTCCCTACATCTCCAACTAACATTCTGGGTAATTTTGCCCATTCTACTAAAAATATCACCCTCACATACTGACCAGTGTGTAGCTGCCTTCGATCGCAAGAAAGCAGGGCCTGATGTAAAGGGATAAACATATTGGAAGGTGTTATAATGTTTCGTGCGATGTAGGAAATATAATACAATTCAGTTAACTGGAATCACGTAGGTCGGATTTTTTTTTTTTTCCCTTTAATGGAAGGCACTTACCACTTTATTGTAAATGATTTTGTAAACCTCGTGCCCACGGATTCCTTTCAGTTAAGAATACGTCTAGCCTGGCTTTATGTTTTTCTGTGTATCAGTCTAATCCTGAATTATGCACATTGTATGATACAGTATATAACATATAATATACATATAACACTATGAGTGATTGCAGTCTCGACAGTACATGCCAAAACAAGTTTATATTGAACGGAAGCGATTTCAGCAAAGCGACCTCTAAGAGGAATGAAAGTCAAATAGAAAACTAAGTTTACATAATTCCTCTTGTAATGAAAACCCAACTGCTATATTTTTTAACCCTAGAAAAAAATCAGTTGCTAAAAATGATGTTTGTCAGTGTAAGCTCTCCTATATTTCCCAAGCTCCTCTGGTAGCACCTTCCTTGTATGATAAATCTGTACCTGACACCACCCCCCATGGTATATTAGGGCTCACATCACCAGCAGACAATGGTTTTAGAAATAAAAAATACACCAGAGACTCACTCATCACTAAAAGGTAGACATAATAATGTCCTGGAAATATTGTTCGGCATCCTTTGTTCACCTTTATAATAAACTCAGTGTCAGGACAGGTGTGTAGTGACTTGGCAAGAATGATTAACTGGTATGTTCTTCAAAGGACCTAAAAAATGCCATTCCACCCCTGGATCTTTCCATGCTTCACTATAACCTACCCCTGTAGTGGATTTCTAGGGAGGAACTATAAGATATAGCCTATAATCTTAAAGGGCGTCCCCCCTTATAAAATAATTACGTATGCCTTCCCCAGCCCCAACCGCTATAATAATTTTTAAGAATGGCCCCCGACTTACTTACCTTCCCTCCCCTCCCGACGCACTGCCCGGCCCTGCGTTGTAATACACGGCACAGCAGGGGGCGGGACCGGCACCGCAGCCGTGATGGCTGAGAGGCAGCCAATCACGGACGCGGCTGCCGGCTGCTCAGAAGGCCGGGGAGAGAGGGAAGGTAAGTAGATTCGGGGGACTTCTTAAAAATTTTTTTCGGTTGGGCTGGGGAAAGGAACCCTAGGTAATGGCCAAGGGTTTCTTCTATGCTGGGGGAGGGATCGCAAACGGGAGAGAGAGGAGGGGGAGAAGGGCTGCAGCGTCATGCCAACTTCTCCCGTGAGGCGAGACAGGGCCGAGGTCCTATATGGACTCTGCTATCCTCCTGGTGGGCAGTTTTTTGGACTTTGGGGGGGACTACATGAGAACCATATGGAGCTGGGATGTGAAGGAAGGATTTTATTACCTACATGGTGGGGCCATAGTGGGGGGATTATAGTTTTGGGGTGGACATGCCCTTTAAAGTTCCAGGGGAAAGGAAACCTGAAGCCACACAAGGGTAGGTTATAAAAATAATGCACCCCCACTGTAAATTATAAGGATATTAGTTATATAGTGGATAGCACCCCCAACTGTAATTATAAGGGATATTAGTTATATAGGGTGCACCCCACTGTAAATTATAAGGTATTAGATATATGGATAATGCCACCCCCAACTGTAAATTATAAGGATATTAGAAGTCACCAAGGTTCCGTGACCTATAAAGCATGAGGCTGCAGGCCGAGTACCATTTATACAGGGCACAGAACTCCTAGGCAACTCTAATATCCCTTTAATTAACAGTTCGGGTGCATTATTTATTATAACCTACCCTTTGTGGCTTCAGTTTCCTTTTCCCCTGGAACTTTAAGATTATAGGCTATAATCTTACAGTTCCTCCCATAGAATCCACTACAGGGGTAGGTTATATTAGAGTTGTGAAGCATGGCAACCAGATCTTCTCTTTTTGAACACGTGGATGCCGAACAGTGTATCTGGAATCTCTCACCAAAGGTCTGGTGATATATAGAGATCACCTTAAGGACAGCCATATGTATAAAATAATATATTATTATATTAGAATAATGAGATGGAACCAATATTATATTTGTGAATGGGAAGGTACGCCCATTAAAATGATACCCAACATGGAGACATTATTCCATTGTCAGGAGGTTCTTATATCTTGGGAAATATGTATTACACCAGGTCATGTTTGGTGTTGTAGGAATTGATATATTAATACAGGAGAGGAATATGTGGTCTATATCCCAGTACAATGTACATATCTAAAGTTATATGGAATCTGCCTAACTGAGGGGGAATGAAGGATTGTGACAAGTAGAGATGTTCGAAACTGTTGAGTGTCTTTCCGTTTATAGAATTTTCGAAATTTTTGAAAGTTTGAAAGTTCAAGTTTCGATTTTCAAAAATCGAAATGACACTCGTCCACATTCCCTGCTTTTATATTTATTTTAGGGGGCGTGGTTTTTATGGCATTCTATCTACAATCAGGTAACATTATTTTAAAGGGGTTTAGGTTTGAGTCAAACTGTGGTCTGGATGCCTTCTGGTTCAAAATTGGCATGTGCCAGACCGGACAGTGATATTTGCCATACAAATGTCACGTTCCTGGGAATCCTGAATTTATAACACCAGGATTGGTGGAAGCTCGAACAGCAGTTCATTCTGTAGAGAGATTGTCTTCTCCCAGGAGGCCCCAAGGAACATCTCATTTTTACTGCGAGATGCCATCCTATACCTCACCTCCTCCTGTTTTTCACAAATGGAGCCTCCATTTCAGTTGTAAAGCTCTTACCAAATTATCATAATTCATAAAAAGCTGTAATCCTGAGCCAGGAAAATACATCTTGTTCTTCTGTTTTCTTTCATAAGTCTCTACGTGTGTGGACTCAAGGCGTTGTACAAATTTATCGGAGAGAACACACTCGTTTAATGTATTTTTAATTAGAACGAAGGCGTGGATGAAATTTAAAGATCTATTATAGTACTGAGGACGAGGCTAGTTTCATTCACCTATCTGCAAGGATTGAAATAGAACTCCTTATTTATAAAATAAAAGGTGCAAAAGTTTGACCGAGTTATTAAAAGGAGAATTATACTCATGCAGTTAATGAATGCTTTCTAGTAGTAACTGCTTCGTCAACACGTGTCCCTCCAATATCATAGATGGGACAATTTCAGTGACAATGACTGTGGGAGGAGCCAAAAAGTCAGTTACTGCATAGTATAATACTCCTTTAGGGCTAAGCCGCACTAACGGCATGCAGCTAAATCAGAATGTTGCACAACGTTGCCCTATCGTAGCACACCCCAAATAGTTATCCATGCCCTGCCAAAATGGGCCAAAGCGCAGCACAAGGCATCGTGCATTGGGGCCCTCGCCTATCAACTTTACATGTGTGCTAGCGCGAGCGATAGTGCAACACAAAGATGCGCGACATCACATTAATATCCAATGCTGGCAAATATTACCCCCTAGCATGCCTGCCTCTCAATTTGCGATCTGGTGGTTGTCTGACAACATCTAGAGACTCTGCAATGCCTTATGAATAAATAATATGCATTTGTCACAAACAAAGCTCTGTCATGTCCGCCAGTTAATGGTTTCATTGGATTTTTAGTCTGAGTCCCTGCTGAATGTTAAAAGGAATTTATTCAAAACATACTACAAACAGATACTTTCGTATTTAGTATTAGTTTAGGTTTAGATTTTAGGCATGGGATGATCTGAGCCACATCCATATAGCCGTGGATTTAGCCTGAGTATATTAGCATAGCCAGTTGGCTTAGGACCTGTTGCAACTCCCCGCTTTCTAGCCAGGGAATGCTGACATTTGTAGTATTTAACATATCGAGGGCCACAAGTTACCATCCTTTAGGTCTAGTGAGCACTTGACCCATTATATTTCAATACGCTTGTCATTACTGGAGAGTAGAGATACCGAACTTTCGAACTATAGGGAAAGTTCGAAAACGGACCCATTAAAGTCAGGGGAGTCAATAGTTTGAAAAGTTGGAATGAAATACAATTAATATAATTAAATATATCAATGGTAACTTAATGAAATGGCTGTGGGACCTGGGAAATGGTCTGGGGAACGTGTTCGAATATCCAGGACTTTTGAAAAATCGTATAGGTATAATAGACATTACTCACGGATTCGATACTCGCGTATAGGTATAATAGACATTTTACTTGCGGATTCGATACTCGCGTATAGGTATAATACCATGTTTACTTGCAGATTTCGATATTTACTTGCGTAAGGTATAATAGACATTTTACTTGCGGATTCGATACTCGCGTATAGTGTATAATAGACCATTTACTGGCGGATTCGATACCGCGTATAGGTATATAGACATTTTACGGGAGTCGATACTCCGTATAGTATAATAGACATTTTCTTGCGGATTCGATACTCGCGTATAGGCATAATAGACATTTTACTTGCAGATTCGATATTTACTTGCGTATAGGTATAATAGACACTTTTACTGGCGGATTCATATTTACTCGCGTATAGGTATATAGACATTTTACTGGCGGATTCGATATTTCGTCGCGTATTGAACATTCGATAATTATCGAAAGTCCCAAAAATATCGAAAGTCAGAAATCCGGGTCCGGATATTCGAGAAGTCAGAATCCGTTCAAACTCGAATAGTTTTGCTCGAGTTCAGGTTTTAGTCCATCTCTACTGGAGAGTAGCACAATATGCCTGTCACTGTTTGATAGATCATGGGCCCCCTTTATGTTTGAGCTAGAAATGATCAGTCTGTATGACTATTGATTCTTAAGAGAGGTATAGATTCAAGGTAGAAACCTGCCATGCTTTGTGGATTTTCCTTTCTGCATCTTATCCTAGAGTTTGTCACAGTGTTACATTGTTTCTTTGTTGTTTATCTTCAGAGGAGACTGATAACATATGACCCCTGTAGCATATACAGGTGTGTTAGCCACTAGGCTGGAAATGTTTCTGCTGATAAGTGATCTGGTACTTTACATTCATTATATGAGTTAAAGTCACCCTGTAATGGGTCCCCGGTGACCTTGTAAGTTTTTTCCTGTATGAATAATGTAAGATCTGGAAGCAGCATTAACCCCTTTTCCTTCCAGGTAATCATCTTCTCAATAGTTAGCACGATACCTTCAGTGCAGAGTCACGGGTTCAATTCACCCTTGGCCACTAGTGCAAGGAGTCAGTATATGTATGTTATAATTTTATTTATTACAGATAAACTAATTCTAAGCACCTCTAAGAAAATGAATTACATTAGTACTTGTCCTACTAGTCTTACTTGGATCTTGCAGGGGATCTTATAATTATTTTCCTTAATTGACTATGGAGGTCATGTGCTTTTGAGTGTTGTGCATATGTGTAGGGGGGACCAGTGTGGCAGCTCCACACCTATTTAGGGATCAATGATAGAAATTAATATGTAATCATTGTGTATTATAGTTTGCATGCCAAACGTATTGAAGGAGTTTAGAGGGTGTTTTAAACGTTTTTCTGTCCAGTAGAAATTTTTTCATTAAGTATGGGAAAACGCGTGCGATTTAAAATGCAGAATTCAAATCCCATCGCACCCGAAATGCGCATTTTCGGTGTGTTGCCCGCAATTTCAATGATTTGAAAAACGCATGCGTAAACGCAGAAAAATCGCAGCAGTGTGGCCTAGCCCTTAAACATGTTTTCCTCCCCGCAGAGGCTGGAAACATTCTAAGTGTTCAATATTGAGTTAAGCTCTTATAAAGCAAATATGACCAGTCCGCTGCTACTGCAGCACCAAGATATTTTATTAGGGTCAGCACTGGGCGTTGATTAAGATCGGCTGTCCCATGCACAAAACTAATTGCGTGTTGGTGACACAGGTCCCTATTCAAATAATTATCTAATCTAGACAATTTATAATGTTTAATACTGGGCCCTCACCTCATTCCTCATTCCTTAAAGCCCTTCATAATCTGATTGTGTAGCTTGTGTGAACTACATTTAGAGCAAGTTCATCCCTTAAAGGGAATGTCCACCCCTCCACACACAAAGCCTTAAAACACCCAATAAGCAGGACTTTGTTAACTTGAAATCTTCCAATTCGGCTCCCACACGGAGCTATTATACCACCAGCTCCTCCTCACTCCACCCCGCGTCTCTCCCACTTCCGGTAAGGCAGTCAGTGTCGACCGTGACAGTGACATCACGGCCAATCACTGACTGCCATTCTCGGAGCAGTCTCCACTGCGGCTGCACAGAACATAAAAAGAACACAGCAGCACAGTGGAGTACTGATGAGGAACCCGGAAGCAGCGGTGGAGCGAGGAGAGCTGGTGAGTATAATAGCTCAGTCTGGGAGCCGAATTGGAAGATTTCAAGTAACGAAGTCCTGGTTATCGGGTGTGTATATATATATATATATATTATATATAGATATGACTAATCTGAAGCTGCCTGATAATCTGTTAGCACTTTCTCCCTTCTGGCCTTCCGGTTAGCAACTGTCATCATGATGTAACAGATGACATCACAGCCAATGACTGATGCTATTCCCTTAGCTGTCTCCTCTGGCATGTGTGAGGTGGTTGAACAGCTTGGAAGGAAGCATAAAGCTTTCTAGAGGCAAAGGGAAGTAGTTAGTCCTGCACTTCCTGAGAGTTGCAGTTCTCCTTTAATATCATAAATACATCACTCAACGGCCTGGTGCACATGGGCAGTTGTTTATTCTGACACCTGATCAAATTCTATCAATCGGTTTGGATTACGCAGAAGGGAAAAATAACTATTCACAAATGATGGAGATTTTCCATCTCACCAATCATTTACAAATTAATTCTGATGAGAGAAAATGTTTGAGACAATTGATCACTCTTTTTGGATCTCAAGGCAAATTATTGGACTGTGGCTGTCTTCTCCCCCATGTGTCACAGACACAGACTGAGCAGATCCTACATAGAGCTCTGTATAGAGGATACATGCACTTTGGATATTTTGCCATTAAGCTTTTCTTGTCATATCACTTAACTCCCTCCATACGCTGTTTCATTAAGGGTTATTACAGATATGTATTGTTTGACTACATACAATGTAAGGCTTTGGGGACATATAAAGAATAACTGACAGTACCTCTTTTTTTCCTGCAGGAACGGGTATAATATCTCTTCCTCATCATTTTTACAGTCGAAGCCTTTCTAAAAGTCATTGCATCCGGTCTTCTATTTCATCCAACGCTTACCTCCGAAATGGCTGGAATCTGCTGATTTTCATCATTGTAGTAGTAGGGTAGTCTATGGACTCATTGTAGGTAGTAGGGTAAGTCTATGGACTCATTGTAGTAGTAGGGTAAGTCTCTGGACTCATTGTAGTGTAGGGTAGTCTAGGACCTCATTGTAGTAGTAGGGTAAGTCTATGGACTCATTGTAGTAGTAGGGTAGGTCTATGGACCATTGTGTAGTAGGGTATCTATGGACTCTTGTATAGTAGGGTAGACTATGGACTCATTGTGTAGTAGGGTAAGTCTATGGATTCCTTGTAGTATTAGGGTAAGTCTATGGACTCATTGTAGTAGTAGGGTAAGTCTATGACTATTGTAGTAGGTAGTCTATGGATTCATTGTAGTAGTAGGGTAAGTCTATGGACTCATTGTAGTAGTAGGGTAAGTCTGGACTCATTGTAGTAGTAGGTAAGTCTATGGACTCATTGTAGTATAGGAGTCTATGGACTCATTGTAGTAGTAGGGTAAGTCTATGGATTCTTGTAGTAGTAGGGTAAGTCTATGATCATTGTAGTAGAGTGTAATCTATGGACTCGTTGTTGTAGGGTAGTCTACTGTATGGATTTCATGTAGAAATAGGTAGTCTATGGGCTCATTGTAGCAGTAGGGTAAATCTTATAGATTCATTGTAGTAGAAGGGTAAGTCTATGGACTCATTACAGTAGTAGGTGTAGTCTATAGATTCATTGTAGTAGTAGTGTAACTATGGATTCATATAATAGCAGGGTAAGTCTATGGATTTATTGTAGAGGTAGGGTAGTCATATAGTTCTTGTATTAGTAGGGCAAGTCTATGGACTCATTGTAGTAGTATTAAGTCTATAGAGTCATTGTAGCATAGGGTAAGTCTATGGACTAATTGCACTAGTTAGGTTAAGTCTTTAGATTCATTGTAGTAGTAGGGAAGTCTATGGAATCATTGAGTAGTAGGGTAAGTCTAATGGACTCATTGTACTAGGGGTAGGCTATGGATTCTTGTAGTGTATAGTGTGATTCTATGGATTCATTGTAATAGTGGTGTAAGTCTATAGATCATTGTAAAGGTAGGGTAGGTATATGGACTTTTGTATAGTAGTAGTAGAAGTCAATGTACTCATTCTATTAATAGGGTAAGTCTATGGATTTATTTTAGTGGTAGGGTAAGACTAAATTCATTATATAGTAGGGAAGTCTATGGACTCATTGTACTAGTAGGTTACTTACTCCATTGTAGTAGTAGTGTAATTCTATGGATTCATTGTAAATAGTGGGGTAAGTCTATGGACTCATTGTACTAGTAGGGTATCTATGGAATCATTGACGAGGAGGGTAAGTCTATGACTTATGTAGAAGTAGAATAATTCTATAGACTTATTGTAGTAGTAGTGTAAGTCTATAGACTTATTATACTGTAGTAGTATTAGGGTAAGTCAATGTACTCTTTGCAGTAACAAGGAAAGTCTGTGTTAGCATTGTAAATATAAGGCACTGCTGTAAAGACTGTTGCTTTATAAATATGCCCTTTGTAAGAAGGAAGGGAGCTTATTTTAATCAGATCTTCATCTCTCTGTGATTGTCTTGAAATAGATATGAGATTAGTGATGAAGCACAAAGGCTGAAGGTTATCATAGAATTATGGGGTCAGGTTAACATCTTAATAATAAAAAGATGCATCTGATTAAATTCACATAATAATAATTAAATCCCCCACTGTGTTTCCACCTACAGCCATGGCTGCAGCTTATATGTTGGGATTTTGTCACTTGACCTACCTACCGTGTGGAGAGTATGATGAAAGAGGAGCCTAACCCCTTAAACTAGGGGGGGGCACCCCTTCCCTTTAAATACAATCACATTTATAATTGTTCCATACAGCATTACATTTAAAGAACGGTATTAATTTGCAGAAAGGACATTATTATTTGTTGGTTTTCTAAAAGAGGCGACAGCCTTACCAACACTGCATGTGTTCGGCAACTAATAAACCTTATTAATTCAGTAACCATGGTGCATTCTATTCTATCTACTATATATTAAACAGCTTTACTGCAACCTTGTCATGGAACCATAGCAACCATGGTTGGAGTGACGCAGGAAATAAACTACAAGAGAATATAATAATATAAACGTATTGGTTAAGCTGCTGACCCTGGGGAATAGTAAGGACGAATTGTTACAGATTTACTTAGATACAGCAATCCACCAATGATAAAAGGCAATGTCCTACTAATTGCAATTTAAAGGATAAGTAAAGTCTCCCTAAAAGTTGCTAAATTCTAGGTTTAAGGGCAAAATAAAACCCACCTGTATTCTTTAGTTGAATGCATAATATCAGCAACTGAAGTACGTACTCTATATTGGTATTGGTCAGCATATATCCCATAATCCATTGCAAAGCTTTGTAGGTGATGGGTGACTTTTTTAAATGGCATTAAGGGGAGGGGTGCTGTGGAGAGGCCCGGAGATGTTTATTTTCTTTGCCTTTTATTTTTTCAGGCTTTTTAGTGCTATTTTAGAGCAGGCGACCAAGCAGACGGGGGCAGCGCTATTGGAGGAAAGGGCGCTGGTTCGACGTGAAGGCACTAAGGGCATTCCGAGTGCTAAGACCCCTGAGGCTGGTTTCGGGAGTCCCCAGTAATTCATGTTTTTTTAAAGGGGTAATGTTTTCTTAATGGGGTTTGGAGGAGCGTCACTGTCCTGTACCCAAAGTCACTCACACTCACTAATGTACATACATCTCTGCAGTTAGTTTTTTAAAGGGGTATGTTTTCTTAAAGGTTTGGAGTTGCGTCACTGTCCTTGTACCCAAAGTCCACTCACACTCTCTGTGTGTAGTACTGTACATCTCTGCAGGTTAGTTTTTTAAAGGGGTAATATTTTTTAAGGGTAATGTTTTCTTAAAGGGTGTGGGAGGAGTGGCACTGTCCTAAACCCAAAGTCCCTCACACTCACAATGTACTACCATACATCTCTGAAGATTGGTTTAAATACTTACAAATGCTTATATCAGGGGTTTTCAAGATGAGTAAAACTACAATTCCTGCATTCTGCAACCATGTAATGCTGGGGGTTGTAGTTTTTTTTTTTTAAACCCAAGAATTCTGGGAGTTGTAGATTTCAAAACATCTGGAGGGCTACCCACAGATTGGCCATCACTAATCTATGAGTTCTCTCACTTTCCCAATTAATTCCCCTGTACATCCCTCTGTCACTGGATAATCAATTTGCCTTAGTGTTTTTATTATCATTAACATCAGCAGACTTCATTAAAACAGAAGGAGCAATAAAGGGGACACTATTTGACTGTTTATGTCAACAGTTAATGGTAACTATCTAATTAGATATGATGCACTGTCAAGACTAACAAGTCAATAAGTATGGCTACTCCCACCTAACACATTTGTTGTGGTTTCATTCAGACCACAGGGGCAGCCAAACATTAATCTCACATTTGTTATTTTAGTAATGAATTGTATGTATTGTTTATTTTGTACAGTGCTGCGTTCCCAAGTGGTGATGTATAATAGAATATGTGCATTTTATCTAAACCTCTGTTTCTCAGGTTGAATTTAAACTACTCATCCCATAAGCCTCTGACAGCAACGGGATTTGTGTAGGAGTATTCTCCTTGAATGCAGTGTAATCATGTGATGATTTCTGATTATCCATCTTGAATACAGCGTTGTTTTGTGCTGATTGTTGATTCTCCACTTGTAATACAGTGTAATCATGGATGATTGTCGAACTACAACTTAATACAGTTAGTCATGGCATGATTGATCTCCATCTGAATACAGTGTAGTCATGGGATGATTGTTGATTCTCCACCTTGAATACAGTGTAATCATGGGATGTTGTCAAACTACATCTTGAATACAGTGTAGTCATGGATGATTGTTTCTCTGATCTTAATACGTATAGTCATGGGATATTGTTGATCTCTCCAACTTGAATACAGTGTAATCATGGGATGATTGTCGAACTACAACTTGAATACAGTGTAGTCATGGCATGATTGATTCTCCATCTTGAATACAGTGTAGTCATGGGATGATTGTTGATTCTCCACCTTGAATACAGTGTAATCATGGGATGATTGTCAAACTACATCTTGAATACAGTGTAGTCATGGCATGATTGATTCTCCATCTTGAATACTGTAGTCATGGGATATTGTTTGATTCTCCACCTTGAATACAGTGTAATCATGGGATGATTGTCAAACTACATCTTGAATACAGTGTAGTCATGGGATTTTTTTCTCTATTTCTGAATCCAGTGTAAGTCATGGGTGATTGTTTTCTATCTTGAATACAGTATGTCATGGGATAATTGTTGATTCTCCACTTAATACAGGTAATCATGGGATGATTTCGACTACACTTGTAATACAGTGTAGTCATGGCATGATTTTCTCCATCTTGAATCAGTGTCCTGGGATGATTGATTCTCCATCTTGAATACAGTGTAGTCATGGCATGATTGCTTCTCCATCTTGAACAGTGTAGTCATGGGATATGGATGTCTCTCTTGAATACAGTGTAGTCATGGCATGATTGATTCTCCATCTTAATACGTGTATTCATGGATGATTGATTCTCCATCTTGAATACATGTGTAGTCATGATGATTGTTGATCTCCACCTTATCAGTGTATCATTGATGATTGCTGATTTTGAATCTTGAATACAGTGTTGTCGTGAGATATTTTTTGATTCTCCATCTTGAATAGAGTGTGAGTCATTGAATGATTGTTGATTCTTATTCTTGAATACAATGTATGTCGTGGTATGATTTTTTGATCAGCGTTCCGTCTAAGTTGCACGCTCATGCTTGTGCAGGTAAAAATGGCCAACAACAAATTTGCGCAGTCTTTCCTGACATAAATTGTATCTTACATATTACAACCATGTGTGTTTTTTCCTTTACCAATGAGTATTGTAACAAGAAACCCCGTGGATGCTTGGGGCCTGAGGCAAATGTCCTTCCTGCCTTTAATATGTCAGCCTGTGGGTTTATACCCATGTCACTCTATATATCCCTGGCAAGTGTTTTACCTGTCTTTAGACGAGCTGGGAAGACAGTCATTGCAGTGCAGAATGTGTCTTCCTTGCTTTGTGGAGGGTTCTAATAAGCTTGCCTTCTATCGGTGCCAGACGTTCCTCTAGGCAATGCTGACAGCCAGTACATGGCACAATCATTTAGATATGGGCTGAGGTCCAGCTGAATTTTTTTTCCTACATAAAATGTCTCCATCACTAGCAGTACAGCAATTCCTAAGAACGTCATGTCTGGTCCGTGAGCGGAACGAGGTGCAGACAGTCAGATCCTGTCTTATTCCCGGAGGCTCTTTTGCAACATGTGCTAAATTGGCTATAAAAAAAAATCACTGTCGCAGGCACATAACACTCGTTTAAATGTCTGTTTTCTAATGTAACACGTTAAATGCTTAGCGAACAAATGCCTAAAGTTTACAGCCTAGATATTCGTGAGCAGATGGAGGGGGCAGTAAAGGAAAAAAAAATGGCTGACTCTTTCATTCTAACATGCCAGCCAGAACCAATCAAACAAGATGAAACTGAGGAGTGTGGGGAATGTTATTCTACTAACGTGAGGCCTTAGTCCTCTGTGGCCAATTCATACGTCTTGATTTGATTCTTTGATATATTTACCCTGAAACATCCAACAAATATTCTTTTAATTTTTGGTATATCGAAGCCAAGGGAACACAGGCTTTTGATATTTGCTAGTCCTGAATAACAATACCCAGGTTTCAGTTGTATTGGTACAAACATTATAAATCTAGACTCTCCATGGAGTGGCCCAACAGACATATTGCTAATGACTCCATTATGAGATTATCATTTGTTTAAATTTAAATCTTTAGACATTGGGGCCTATACCACCGTTTTCCTGTTCTCTTGGAGCAGCATTATGTGGTTGTATAGTTGACAATGACCCTACTGTTGGCCATTTCTCCTGTCCTCTTGGAGCAACCTGATGTTTGGTTATAGTTACAATACCCTACTGGTTGGCCATTTCTCCTGTCTCTTGGAGCAACATGATGTGGCAATATAGTTGACAATGACCCTACTGGTTGGCCATTTTCTCCTGTTCTCTGGAGCAACATGATGTGGTCGATAGTTGACAATGACCTACTGGTTGGCCATTTCTCCTGTCCTCTTGGAGAACATGGGTGGTCAGTATAGTTACAATGACCCTCCTGGTTGGCCATTTTACAGATGTTATGGTTTTTCGTTGGTTGACTTATGTCCTACTATTGTCCCCACACCACAGGTCTCCAGGTGGTGCTGAATTCCATCATTAAGGCCATGGTCCCTTTGCTCCACATAGCCTTGTTGGTGCTCTTTGTCATTATCATCTATGCTATCATTGGGCTTGAGCTGTTTATGGGCAAAATGCACAAGACTTGCTACTTCCTGACAAAGGATATCCAGGTA
Source organism: Hymenochirus boettgeri (assembly GCA_019447015.1). Classification (NCBI taxonomy): domain Eukaryota; kingdom Metazoa; phylum Chordata; class Amphibia; order Anura; family Pipidae; genus Hymenochirus; species Hymenochirus boettgeri. Next base: position 23,261,546 of record CM033471.1, on the reverse strand, counting down.
ATGTTACTTCCTCGAGACGAGGAGAAGTCATTTTCCCACAGGAATATTTGTGTTATCCAGGAAGTGGAATAGAAATGCAAACGTTTGATTGTTACATTTTTTAGTTGAGATTTGTACCAATTAAACATCTCTTGGTTTTATTAACTTTATTCACATGGTCATAGTTTGTTACATACCAACAATGTGATGCATCGCTATTACATTGTATTTTCTAACTTCAAATGTCCCTTCAGAGGATGAACCCTCCCCCTGCGCCATGGAAAGCAATAATGGCCGGCACTGTCCCAACGGTACTGTATGCAAATCTGGCTGGGATGGACCCAAACACGGCATCACGAACTTTGACAACTTTGCGTTTGCCATGCTGACTGTCTTCCAGTGCATTACCATGGAGGATGGACAGATGTGCTCTACTGTGGGTGATGGATAAATACAATTCATGTTTTATTTCACTTTCAGGTTTCTTCTCCCCGGGATGGGAGCAGCCCCTGCACGGGGGCCCAGGAGGCAGAAGGGGCCCCAATTACATACTTTCCCTATGATAGATTCCTCTCCACCAGAGGAACCAGAGAGGGTAGGATGACCTTTAAACAATAGATGATAATTGCGCTGCGTTCCTCGCAATAGTTGCACAATCGAAGCTCATGCGATTTGCAAAAGGATTGCAGTGCATTACATGCAGTGGCCACCCACATTGACATGCATTACTCTGCTTATGGACCCATTGGGTTTAGGAATCATTGTGCCCCCTGCAAACCTATGATGGGGCCCCTATCTGTGTTTCATCCACAGTGATTTTCTGGAGGAGGCTATAACTGTCATAGAAAAAATAAGAAGATGGGGGCCCCTTGGCTCCCGGCCCCCCTGCAGTTTCTCTGTCTGCTCCTGGTATTGTTACAACCCTGTATGGACCTGGTAACTGTCTGCCACGATATCAATGACAGGCAGAAGATTTAAATGAAATGTTTGTTTGGAACGTTAAGAAAATCCAACTCTGCTCCTATTTTACCCAAATATCCATTCGGATAGGAACCCTGAGCCTTTTCCACTGGGATGTGAACAGACACTGGGATGTGGAACAGTGTCACGGAAGCTTTAAAGCTTTCTAATCCTCCTCACAATCAGCCATGGAGATTTAATGTACAGAACAATCAAAGGGAAACAAGTCACATGTCCCAAAGATTCTATTAACTACTGGCATGAATGATAAGCTATGTCTAGTTATAATCAGTGTTTAGCTATGTCATCAGTTTAATCAGTGTTTAGCTATGTCATCAGTTATAATCAGTGTTTAGCTATGTCATCAGTTATAATCAGTGTTTAGCATTCATCATTATAGTCAGTGTTTAGCTATGTCATCATATAATCATGTTTAGCTATGTCATCATTTATAATCAGTGTTTAGCTATGTCATCAGTTATAATCATGTGTTTAGCTATGTCATCAGTTATATCAGTGTTTAGCTGTGTCATCAGTTAAATCAGTGTTAGCAATGTTATCATTTATAATCAGTGTTTAGCTATGTCATCAGTTATAATCAGTGTTTAGCTATGTCATCATTTATAATCAGTGTTTAGCTATGTCATCAGTTATAATCAGTGTTTAAGCTGTGTAATCAGTTTTATCAATCAGTGTTTAGCTATGTCATCAGTTTAATCAGTGTTTAGCTTGTGTCATCAGTTATAATCAGTGTTTAGCTATGTCATCAGTTATAATCAGTGTTAAGCTATGTCATCAGTTATAATCATGTTTAGCTATGTATCAGTTATAATCATGTTTATCTATGTCATCATTTATAATCAGTGTTTAGCTATGTTATCAGTTATAATCAGTGTTTAGCTATGTCATCAGTTATAATCAGTGTTTAGCTATGTCATCAGTTATAATCAGTGTTTAGCTATGTTACAGTTTATAATCAGTGTTTAGCTATGATCACGTTATAACAGTGTTTAGCTATGTCATCAGTTATAATCAGTGTTTAGCTATTGTCATCAGTTATACAGTTGTTTAGCTATGCATCAGTATAATCAGTGTTTTAGCTATGTCATTTAACATGTTTAGCTATTATCAGTTTATAATCAGTGTTTAGCTATGACATCAGTTATAATCAGTGTTTAGCTATGTCATCAGTTATAATCAGTGTTAGCATGTCATCAGTTTATCATTGTTAGCTATTCATCAGTTTATATCAGTGTTTTAGCTAGTATCGTATAATCAGTGTTTAGCTATGTCTCAGTTATAATCAGTGTTTAGCATCATTAGTTATAATCTGTGTTTAGCTATGTCACAGTTATAATCATCTTAGCTGTTATCAGTTATATCAGTGTTAGCTACGTATATCTCAGTTAACATGTTTAGCTATGTCATCATATAATCAGTTACTATGTCATCATTATAATCAGTGCTAAGCTATGTCATTATTGCAGATTGAATATTCAGTGTCTGCTTGTTTGTCCGTGTTATTTTGTAAAGCCAATAAGCAATAACCAATAATATGTCTGATCTAGGTCACATGTGCCGGATATATTGATAATTTCTGTTCTATTAACTCTTCCTTACACCAGCTTTTTCTCTCTGTTCAGATGCAGATGCGATGGGATATGAGCTGCCCTGTTGTATTTTGTTAGCTCGTCATATTGGATCATTCTTTGTTCTGAATCTGGTTCTTGGTGTTTTGAGTGGGTAGTAAACGTTAACTGTTTGTATTTCAACTATATAATCAGTGTGTGCCGCACTACAAACTAAAACTGTGGTATTTACTGGGGTCAGTAACAATTTTGCAAATCAGTGTATATATAATATCATAATTCACAGCTGTATGATACCCACTGCACTCACTGTAGTTGTGAAAGGATTGTCAGTACCCACTGATCTCACTGTAGGATGTGGAGGGATTGTCAGTACCCACTGATCTCACTGTAGGATGTGGAGGGATTGTCAGAACCCACTGTTCTCACTGTAGATGTTTGGGATTGTCAGTATCCACTGCACTCACTGTAGCATGTGGTGGGATTGTCAGTACCCACTGCACCACTGTAGGATGTGGAAGGATTGTCAGTACCTACTGCACTCACTGTAGGATGTGGGAGGATTGTCAGTACCCACTGCTCTCACTGTAGGATGTGGAGGGATTGTCAGTACCCACTGCACTCACTGTAGGATGTGTGGAGGGATTGTCAGTACCCCATGCACTCACTGTAGGATGTGGCGGGATTGTCAGTACCCACTATTCTCACGTAGGATGTGGAGGATTGTCAGTACTCACTGTACTCACTGTAGGATGTGGAGGGATTGTCAGTACTCACTGCTCCACTGTAGGATGTGGAGGATTGTCAGTACCCACTGCACTCACTGTAGGATGTGGAGGGATGTCAGTACCCACTGCACTCACTGTAGGATTTGGTTGGATTGTCAGTACCCACTGCACTCACTGTAGATGTGGAAGAATTGTCAGTACCCACTGCACTCACTGTAGGATGTGGAGGATTGTCAGTACTCACTGTACTCGCTGTAGGATGTGGAGGGATTGTCAGTACCCACTGCACTCACTGTAGGATGTGGAAGGATTGTCAGTACCCTCGACTCACGTAGATGTGGAGGTTTGTCAGTACCCACTATTCTCACTGAGGATGTGGAGGGATTGTCAGTACTCACTATACTCACTGTAGGATGTGGAGGGATTGTCAGTACCCACTGCACTCACTGTAGGATGTGGAGGGATTATCAGTACCCACTGCTCTCACTGTAGCATGTGGAGGGATTGTCGTACCCCTGCACTCACTGTAGGATGTGGAGGGATTGTCAGTACCCACTGCACTCACTGTAGGATGTAGAGGGATTGTCAGTACTCACTGTACTCACTGTAGGATTGGAGGGATTGTCAGTACCCACTGCACTCACTGTAGGATGGGGAGGGATTGCCAGTACCCACTGCTCTCACTGTAGGATGTGGAGGGATTGTCAGTACCCACTGTTCTCACTTTAGGATGTGGGGGATTGTCAGTACCCACTGTTCTCACTGTAGGATGTGGATGGATTGTCAGTACCCACTGCACTCACTGTAGGATGTGAGGGATTGTCAGTACTCACTGTCTCTCACTGTGGATGTGGAGGGATTGTCAGTACCCACTGCTCTCACTGTAGGATGTGGAGGATTGTCAGTACCCACTGCACTCACTGTAGGATGTGGAGGGTGTCAGTACCCACTGCACTCACTTGGATGTGAGGGATTGTCAGTACCCACTATTCTCACTGTAGGATGTGGAGGGATTGTCAGTACTCACTGACTCACTGTAGGATGTGGAGGGATTGTCAGTACCCACTGCACTCACTGTAGGATGTGTGAGGGATTTGCCAGTACCCACTGCTCTCATGTAGATGTGGAGGGATTGTCAGTCCCCACTGTTCTTCACTGTAGGATGTGGAGGGATTGTCAGTACCCACTGTTCTCACTGTAGGATGTGGAGGGATTGTCAGTACCCACTGCACTCACTGTAGGATGTGGAGGGATTGTCAGTACCCACTGTTCTCACTGTAGGATGTGGAGGGATTGTCAGTACCCACTGCACTCACTGTAGGATGTGGAGAGATTGTCAGTACCCACTGATTCACTGTAGGATGGTGGAGGGATTGTCAACCCACTGTTCTCTCTGTAGGATGTGGGGGGTTGTCAGTACCCACTGAACTCACTGTAGGATGTGGAGGATTGTCAGTACCCACTGCACTCACTGTAGCATGGGGAGGGATTGTCAGTACCCACTGCACACACTGTAGGAGTGGAGGGTTGTCAGTACCCCTGCTCTCACTGTAGGATGTGAGGGATTGTCAGTACCCACTGCACTCACTTAGGATGTGGAGGGATTGTCATACCCACTGTTCTCACTGTAGGATGTGGAGGGATTGTCAGTACCCACTCACTCACTGTAGCATGTGGAGGTTGTCAGTACCCACTGCACACACTGTAGGATGTGAGGGGTTGTCAGTACCCCTGCTCTCACTGTAGTGTGGAGGGATTGTCAGTACCCACTATTCTCACTGTAGGATGTGAGGATTGTCATTACCCACTGCTCTCACTAGGATGTGGAGGATTGTCAGTACCCACTGAACTCACTGTAGGATGTGGAGGGATTGTCAGTACCCACTGCACTCACTGTAGGATGTGGAGGGATTGTCAGTACCCACTGCTCTCACTGTAGATGTGGAGGGATTGTCAGTACCCACTGCCTCACTGTAGGATGTGGAGGGATTGCAGTACCCCCTGTTCTCACTGTAGGATGTGGAGGATGTCAGTACCCACTGCTCTCACTGTAGATGTGAGGGATTGTCAGTACCACTGCACTCACTGTATGATGGTGAGGGATTGTCGTACTCACTATTCTCCACTGTAGGATTGTGAGGGATTGTCAGTACCCACTGCACTCACTGTAGGATGTGGAGGGATTGTCAGTACCCACTGCTCTCACTGTATGAGTGGGAGGATTGTCAGTACTCACTTTTCTCACTGTAGGATTTGGAGGGATTGTCAGTACCCACTGCACTCACTGTAGATGTATAGGGATTGCCAGTACCCACTGCCTCACTGTAGATGTATAGGGATTGCCAGTACCCACTGCTCTCACTGTAGGATTATAGGGATGTGCAGTACCCACTGCACTCACGTAGGATGTATAGGGATTGCCATACCCACTGCTCTCACTGTAGGATGTGGAGGGATTGTCAGTACCCACTGCACTCACTGTAGAATGTGGAGATTGTCATACCCACTGCCTCACTGTAGGATGTGGAGGATTGTCGTACCCACCTGCACTCACTGTAGGATGTGAGGGATTGTCAGTACCCACTGTTCTCACTGAGGATGTGAGGGATTGTCAGTACCCACTGCACTCACTGTAGGATGTGAGGGATTGTCAGTACCCACTGCTCTCACTGTAGGATGTGGAGGGATTGTCAGTACCCCCTGCACTCACTGTAGGATGTGGAGGATTTCAGTACCCACGCTCTCACTGTAGATGTGGAGGATTGTCATACCCACTGCTCTCACTTAGGATGTGGAGGGTTGTCGAGTACCCACTGCACTCACTGTAGGATGGGAGGATTGTCAGTACCCACTGCTCTCACTGTAGGATGTGGAGGGATTGTCGTACCCACTGCACTCACTGTAGATGTGGAGGGATTGTCAGTACCCACTGCACTCACTGTAGGATGTGGAGGGATTTCAGTACCCACTGCTCTCACTGTAGATGTGGAGGATTGTCATACCCATGCTCTCCTGTAGGATGTGGAGGGATTGTCATTACCCACTGCCTCACTGTAGGATGTGGAGGGATTGTCAGTACCCACTGCTCTCACGGTAGGATGTGGAGGATGTGTCAGTACCCCACTGCACTCACTGTGGATTTGGAGGGATTGTCAGTACCCCACGCACTCACTGTAGGATTTATAAGGGATTGCCAGTACCACTGCTCTCACTGTAGGATGTGGAGGGATTGTCATACCCCACTGCGGCTTTAGGGGCATGATGTGGTGGGGGTTGGGAATCAAACTCTGTAAATCTGTCCCTGAATGGTAAAACAGAAAATTTCCTATGTCTTTGCCTTCACGTCCCCCCCAGTGTGAAACCCATTAGGAATAACTTTCCCTGTCTCCATTCCAGCAGCTCCTTCCATTAACCCCCAGTCACACAGTAGCAGGAGATCAAGTCCGACTAGGCGTATGTAGAAGCCATTTGGAATTATCTTCTTTCCTGTCTCACATTGGTTTACGTTATTGAAAATAAAAGGCCATTTTTCACCGCAATCCGACAGACATCTTGACTGCTTATACCTGGAGGTGTACGGCGACAGACTGTTTGGTTTCCTCATTCTTGACTGATTGACTGCCTGTTACTGTGCATCATGTTGTGTATTCACTGACTAGAGTAATGTATGGTGGCATTACTTTCCGTGTCGTTTCCACTTTCTGTCTGGTTTCTTAAAATAGCGAAGCCAAAAGTCCAATCAGAGAGGCAACAGACAGATCAACAACACAGCATGTAGCTAGTTAAATATGTAATGAAGAGTTTAAATATAAACTGTCAATAAGGCAAAGGTGCCCAATATGCAATAGTGAGTTTGATATTTGGAGGGCCCTCACAGTGGGCAGGGTTTACTGCAGCAGGCATGGTTGAGGCAGGAGTGGGCAGGTTTACTGCAGCAAGCACGGTTGAGGCAGAGTGGGGCAGGTTTACTGCAGCAGCACGGTTGAGGCAGGATTGGGCAGGGTTACTGCAGCAAGCACGGTTGATGCAGGATGGGCAGGGTTTCTTCAGCAAGCACAGTTGAGGCAGGAGTGGGCAGGATATACTGCAGTAGGCACGGTTGAGGCAGGAGTGGGCAGGGCTTATTGCAGCAGGCACAGTTGAGGCAGGAGTGGGCAGGATATCTACAGCAGGCACAGGAGGCAGGAGTGGGGCGGTATACTGCAGCAGGCACGGTGGAGGCAGGGTGGGCAGGGTATACTGCACAGCACAGTTGAGGCAGGAGTGGGCAGGTTATACTGCAACAGGCACGGCGGAGGCAGAGTGGGAAGGTATAGTGCAGCAGGCACGGTGGAGGCAGGAGTAGGCAGGGCAATTGTGTTAGGCATGGTTGAGGCAGGAGTGGGCAGGGCTTATTGCAGCAGGCAGGTTTGAGGCAGGAGTGGCGCGGTTCATATTGCAGTAGGCACGGTTGATGCAGGATGTGGGCAGGGCTTATTGCAGCAGCACAGTTGAGCAGAGTGGGCAGGTATACTGCAGCAGGCACGGTGGAGGCAGGAGTAGCAGGCATATTGCACAGGCACGGTTGAGGCAGGAGTGGGCAGGGTATACTGCAGCAGCACGGTTGAGGCAGGAGTGGGCAGGATATACTGCAGCAGGCACGGTGGAGGCAGGAGAAGGCAGGGTATACTGCAGCACACATGAGGCAGAGTAGGCAGGCATATTGCAGTAGGCTGTTGAGGCATGAGTGGCAGGGCTTATTCATCAAACACGTTGAGGCAGAGTGGCAGTCTATTGAGTAGGCACATTTGATGCAGAGTGGGCAGGACTTATTACAGCAGGCACAGTTGAGGCAGAGTGGCAGGGTATACTGCAGCAGGCATGGTGGAGCGAGTAGGCAGGGCATATTTCAGTAGGCACGGTTGAGGCAGGAGTGGGCGGTCAATACGCTACAGGCACGATGGCAGGAGGTAGGGTATACGGCAGCAGGTCACAGTGAGGAAGAAGTGTGCGGGTATACGCAGTAGACACTGTGAAGGCTGGGAGTGGCAGGGTATATTGCTGCACACACGGGGCGGAAGAAGGGCAGGGTATCTGCAGTGGCACATGGAGGCGGGCGTGGGCATGGTTGAGGCAGGATTGGGCAGGGCATATGTCCTCCATTAAAGTCAATGCGCACTAAATGGCATCTCCTACTTCGAATGTAGCATGCGAACCCCTGGCCAGTATCATCTAGAAGCAGTGATGCGGGCTGCTTTAGGAAAATCATTCCTATAAATAGTCGATCACTTTTTAACTTTACATCGATCTCAAGGGTTAAGGCTCCCACTACGGTACAGTCGTGGACAAATCCCGCCAAGTCTCAAGAAGGCTCCCCCTCCTAATTTGACCCCATTCATACAGGCTTCCATCTTTAAGCCAGAAATTGCAGGTTCAATGGCGGAAACAGAAGCACTCGAATCTCCAAGTCTTATTCATTATCGCCATAAACAGCTGCGAAATATACAGTTCTTTGTCTCACTGCACAACAATTGTCGCCTTTCTTCTAAACAGAATAAGCTGAATATAAATGTTTATGGCTGATAATATCTGTGCTGTGCGACAGTCAAGCAGACTTAGAGGTGCATTGTAAGAAAGGAAGATTATTTTGATAACCTTAATGTGCAATCGTGCTATTAACTAATTACGTGTTTGGTTTTTATTTTGCGTCGAAGATTCGCTGTCTCAAAGAGCTTGCATTTTATTTGACAGATGACTAATTAAGGGATAAGTGAATATGTGCACCACAAAACATGTAACATTCTGGGTAAAGCACAATTGAATTATTGGTGCACCAGTATATTATATCGGCTGCCATTTTTTCATTATCCTATTTCACTGTTATATTACAGTGCTAATGTTCAACGTTGTTTCCTTTTCCGATTAACGGCTCAACAAACTACGATTGTTTTCCTCCAATCCCAACTTCTGTCCCAATCTCTCCGCAGGTTTCAAGTTTAAAAACTGCAGAAAGATTGAGGCCTCGAGGTGGGGAACTTCGAGTGGTCTTCCAACCGGATTTCAGATCGTTGCCCGCAATCAGAAATCCGATCAGAAGAATATCTGCCTGTGTATGGCTAGGTTAAAGTTGCACTAACTGATAATAGATCTTTCTGCCTATTTCTATTACAGTAACTGTCTGTCTATCGCTCTATTATCTGTCTGTCTATCTATCTATTTATCCTCTATTTATCTCTCTGTCTGCATCTATTATCTTCTGTCTATCTATCTATTTATTCCTGTCTATCTATCTGTCTTCTGTCTATCTATTTATCTGTCTGTCTATCTATTTTCGCTCTATTTATCTGTCTGTCTGTCTATCTACCTATCTATCTATCTACTATCTATTATCTATCTGTCTGTCTGTCTATCTATCTATCTATCTATCTATCTATCAATCATCTATCTATCTATCTATTTATCTGTCTGTCTATCTATCTGTCTATCGCTCTATTTATCTGTCTTTCTGTCTGTCTATCTATCTATCTAGTATCTGCCTGTCTATCTGTCTATCGCTTTATTTATCTGTCTGTCTGTCTGTCTCGTCTGTCTATCTTCTATCTAGCTATTATCTATCAATCATCTCTATCTATCTCTCTCTCTATCATCTATCTATATCTATCTATCTGTCTATTTATCTGTCTATCTATCTGTCTATCGCTCTATTAATCTGTCTGTCTGTCTATCGATCCATCTACCTGGCTTTCTATTGACCCCATCTACCTGTCTGTCCATCAATGTATCTATCATTTTGTGGAAAGGGAACCAGCTGACCAGAAGGAAGTTAAAATAATAGCTAGACCGTCTTTGGGTAAACAACGCTCAGGACCTGATTGTATTCAACCCAGGGTTCTAACCCAGCCAGTTTGTTGCCATGCGCTTTATATATAATAGATCCTGCAAAAACATGATACTGTGAGCAAAACCAAGGCTGGGATGGGGTTTACCTGATTATTTGATACAGTGCCTCAACTAGAGAAACAATGGCCATTGCCCTTACTTGGACGGAAACTGTTTGAATGACAGAATAAATGGAGATACGATGGGAACATTTTCTAAAAGGACCATACTGTTAGCAAGGTTCCTCAGGGTTTGTCCTTGGTCCAGTGCCTTTTAAATTTATTCATAAATAACATTAGGCAGAATGCTGAAAACACAAAACATAGGATGTTTCCATCATGTCGGGGGAATTTGAATGTGCCATCAATCAGCCAACCGTCAATTAGATTTATTGTTGAAAAATGCAACATTAAGATTTGATCACAAACAGCAGGAACCTGTGCTGAGTCAAGTTAAATGACTCAGGGGTAATTGTACATATAAGCCCATGACCCCAAAGAAGTGCCCTAATGGCGATTGTTGTTTTTTCTAAAAGGGAGGTGTAATGTCTTTAAATGGAGTTTTGAATTCATGGAGATCAATAACACGATTTCTCTACATGGGACGGGTTTAGGGCTTATAACGTGATGTAATAGTTGTTTACTCGAGATGTACGACCCCACGTCCATGCTTAGAGCCATTTTGTTGTTTGTTTATAACTAACTAATGCCACATTATTGTTTTCATAAACCGCCCACAGTTCTCCTTATACTAGGTCCCTATTATTCTGGGGATTAACTAAATAAAACTTACATATGGTTACACTCGCTCCATTGCACAACAGACCATTGCCGCCAATCACGGATTGGTTTTTTATTTGTCTAACAGATTTGAATGATGTAAGCAATAGCTGATTGGTTGTTTAGTCTGCTAAATTCGCACCAATCAGCTTTATAAATTTTCCAAAATTGAAAAAAAAAAGGATTATTTAGTGAATGTAAAAATATTAACCCTCTATGTCCCAAAGTGATTCCGTGGATTTGCAGTTTCTTCTCATCTTCCCTTTTTTAATTCATTTTGACCTGAATAATATCTGATCACATTTCAGTAGGTACCCACGCTTCCCCCCCCCTGGAGTTGGAGGTTCATAAATATGCAGGTACCATTTCAATTAAGGTCACTGCAGGTGTAATCTAAAATGATCAGATTTTTAGCTAAACTAATTCTCCTAATTCCATTGCATTGTGATAGATTTTTATTGGGTTAGAAGAGCATAAGATTTTTATCAGGAGAATAAATACTGAATGTGCCTTTAATTTTTGCCCAGCAATACTTTATTGCTCCTTTTCCCCAATCCTAATAACACTTTATATAATGTAGTTTAGGTTGTTATGTTTTCTGACCCCCGTGGCCCTTTACTATAGGGTGGGCATTGTTCAGAGGGCTTATGCTAAATGTAACCCCACATCTCACGCTCACTACGCCAACCCTGTTCTTGACCATCTAAACTGTTAAAGTTAAAGGGAATGTCCATTCTTGAAACAAAAAAGTGACTTGTCGTTTACCTTGCCCACAACCCCAACTGCTATTTTTTACCAGATTATTACATGCATTTATAACCAAATATTGAATGATCCATTATAATCCTATCTGGCTCCTCCCTTTTTTCAATGAGCTTTTTAGAGCTTGAGCATGTGCAGAGGAGGAGAAGGTAACAGCACAGTTAATATCAGTTGTTACAGCCTTGATTGATTGCATGGAGCCAATATCTGGTTATGTAATGCAGGTAATAAACTGAAATATATCAGTTGGGGTTGGGGCATGTAATGGACAGATGACTATTTTTTGTTTAACGGGTGGACATTCCTTTAAAGACTTCCCACCCTCCCCTTTAAGACTCCAGGTGTTCTATTCCAGCCCAGTATTTTCAGTCATCTGTGCTCTTTATAGCTCTGGCTACCCAGAATCCCATGTGTATCCTCTGCAGGAAAATCTTTGTAATTTTGCTATTTTATTTATTGATATTTGACTTTCTTGTCCTCTGTTACTGGTTGGCCATTTCTCCTGTTCTCTTGGAGCAACATGATGTGGTCGATAAAGTTGACAATGACCCTACTGGTTGGCCATTATTTTTTTTTTTTTTTTTCCCTTTATAGATTGGAAGGCACTTACCACTTATTGTAAATGATGTTTTAAACCTCGTGCCCACGGATTCCTTTCAGTTAATGAATACGTCTAGCCTGGCTTTTATTTTTCTGTGTATCAGTCTAATCCTGAATTATGCACCATTGTGATACGTAATATACTATAATATACATATAACATGATAGATTTGCAGTTCTGACAGTACATGCACAACACATTTATATTGACGGAAGCGATTTCCAGCAAAAGCCTCTATAAAGGAGAATGAAAGTCAATAGAAAACTAAGTTTACATAATTCCTCTGTGTATGAAAACCCACACTGCTATATTTTTTAACCCTAAAAAAATCAGTTGCTAAAAATGATGTTTGTCAGTGTAGCTCTCCTCATTTTCCCAGCTCCTCTGGTAGCACACCTTCCTTGTATGATAAATCTGTACCTGACCCCGACCCCCATAGGTATGATTAGGGCTCCACTCCCGCAGACATGGTTTTAGAAATAAAAAATACACCAGTAGACTTTTCACATTCACTTAAAAGGTAGACATAATAATGTCCTGGAAATATTGTTCGCCTCCTTTGTTCACCTTTATAATAAAACTCAGTGTCAGGACAGTGTGTATTGACTTGGCAAAATGATTACTATTGGTATTGTTCTTTCAAAGGACCTAAAAAATGCCATCAAACCCTGGATCTGGTTCCATGCTTCACTATAACTACCACCTGTAGTGGATTTCTAGGGAGGAACTATAAGATTATAGCCTTAAATCTTAAAGGGCATGTCCCCCTTATAAATTTTTTATAAATTATACATTTTAGTATGCCTTCCCCCCAGCCCCAACCGCTATAATAATTTTTAAGAAATGCCCCCGATCTTACTATACTTACCTTCCCTCTCTCCTCCGACGCCTGCCCGGCCCTTCTGCTTGTAATACACTGCAAGCAGGGGGCGGACCGGCACCGCAGCCGTGATTGGCTGAGAGGCAAGCCAATCACGACGCGGCTGCCCTGCTCAGAAGGCCGGGGAGAGAGGGAAGTGTAAGTAGAGTTCGGGGGACTTCTTAAAATGTTTTTACGGTTGGGGCTGGGGAAAGGAACCCTAATGTATGGCCAGGTTTCTATGCTGGGGGAGGGATCGCAAACGGGAGAGAGAGGGAGGGGGAGAAGCTGCAGTGGCATTGCCAACTTCTCCCTGAGGCGAGACGGAGGCCGAGTCCTATATGACTCTGCTATCCTCCTGGTGGGCATTTTTTGGACTTTGGGGGGGGACTACATGAGAACCATATGGAGCTGGGATGTGAGGTAAGGATTTTATTACACTACATGGTGGGGCCATTGGGGGGGGATTAAGTTTTGGGGGGTGGACATGCCCTTTAAAGTTCCAGGAGGAGAAGGAAACCTGAAGCCACCAAGGGGTAGGTTATAAAAATAATGCACCCCCAACTGTAAATTATAAGGATATTAGTTATATAGTGGATATGACCCCCAACTGTAAATTTAAGGATATTAGTTATATAGGGGTGCACCCAACTGTAAATTATAAGGATATTAGTTATATATGTGGATAATGCACCCCCAACTGTAAATTTAGGATATTAGAAGTCACCAAGAGTTCCGTGACCATATAAAGCATGAGGCTGCAGGCCGAGTACCATTTATACAGGGACAGAACTCCTAGGCAACTTCTAATATCCCTTTAATTAACAGTTCGGGTGGCATTATTTTTATAACCTACCCTTTTGTGGCTTCAGGTTTCCTTTTCCTCCTGGAACTTTAAGATTATAAGGCTATAATCTTACAGTTCCCCCATAGAAACCCACTACAGGGGTAGGTTATATTAGAGTTAGTGAAGCATGGCATAGGACCAGATCTTCTCTTTTTGACACGTGGGAGCCGAACAGTGTATCTGGAATTCTCCAGCCAAGGTCTGGTGGATATATAGAGATCACCTTAAGGACAGCCATATGTTAAAATAAATATATTATATATTAGAATATGAGATGGAACCAATATTATATTTGTGAATGGAAGGTACGCCCATTAAAATGATACCCAACATGGAGACATTATTCCATTGTCAGGAGAGTTCTTATATCTTGGAAATATGTATTACCCAGGTCATGTTTGGTGTTGTAGGAATTGATAATTAAACAGGAGAGGAAATGTGGTCTATATCCCAGTACAATGTACATATCTAAAGTTATGTGGAATCTGCCTAACTGAGGGGGAATGAAGGATTGTGACAAGTAGAGATGTTCGAAACTGTTGAGTGTCTTTCCGTTTAGAATTTTCGAAATTTTTTTGAAAGTTTGAAAGTTCAAGTTTCGATTTTCAAAAATCGAAATGACACTCAGTCCCAATTCCCTGCTTTTATTTATTTTAAGGGGGCGTGTTTTTATGGCATTCTACAATCAGGTAACATTATTTTAAAGGGGTTTAGGTTTGAGTCAAACTGTTGGTCTGGTGCCTTCTGTGTTACAATTGGCAGTGTGCCAGACCGGACAGTGATATTTGCCATACAAAATGTCACGTTCCTGGGAATCCTGAATTTATAACACCAGGATTGGTGGAAGCTCGAACACAGTTGCATTCTGTAGAGATTGTCTTCTCCCAGGAGGCCCCAAGGAACATCCATTATTATACTGCGAGATGCCATCCTATACCTACTCACCTGCTCCTGTTTTCAGCAAATGGGCCTCCATTTCAGTTGTAAAGCTCTTACCAAATTATCAATAATTCATAAAAGCTGTAATCTCTGAGCCAGGAAAATACATCTTGTTCTTCTGGTTCTTTTTCATAAAGTCTCTACGTGTGTGACTCAAGGCGTTGTACAAATTATATCGAGGAGAACACTACTCGTTTAATGTATTATTAATTGAACGAAGGCGTGGATGAAATTTAAAGATCTATTATAGATACTGAGGGCCGAGGCTAGTTTCATTCACCTATCTGCAGGATTGAGAATAGAACTCCTTAATTATAAAATAAAGGTGCAAAAGTTTGTACCGAGTTATTAAAAGGGAATTATACTCATGCAGTTAATGAATGCTTTCTAGTAGTAACTGCTTCGTCAACACGTGTCCTCCAATATCATAGATGGGACAATTGTCAGTGACAATGACTGGGGAGGAGCCAAAAAGTCAGTTCACTGCATGAGTATAATACTCCTTTAGGGCTAAGCCGCACTAACAGGCATGCAGCTAAATCAGAATGTTGCACAACGTTGCCCTATCGTAGCACACCCAAATAGTTATCACATGCCCTGCCAAAATGGGCCAAAGCGCAGCACAAGGCATCGTGCATGTGGGGCCTCGCCTATCAACTTTACATGTGTGCTAGCGCGAGCGATAGTGCAACACAAAGATGCCGACATCACATTAATATCCAATGCTGGCAAATATTACCCCTAGCATGCCTGCTCTCAATTTGCGATCTGGTGGTTGTCTGACAACATTCTAATGAGACTCTGCTAATGCCTTATGAATAAATAATATGCAGTTTGTCACAAACAATAGCTCTGTCATGTCGCCAGTTAATGGTTTCATTGGATATTTTTAGTCTGATGTCCCTGCTGGAATGTTAAAAGGAATTATATCAAAACATACTACAAACAGATACTTTCGTATTTAGTATTAGTTATAGGTTTAGATTTTAGGCATGGGATGATCTGAGCCACATCCATATAGCCGTGGATTTAGCCTGAGTATATTAGCATAGCCAGTTGGCTTAGGACCTGTTGCACTCCTCCCCGCTTTCTAGCCAGGGAATGCTGACATTTGTAGTATTTAACTATCAAGGGCCACAAGTTACACATCCTTTTAGGTCTAGTGAGCACTTGACCATTATATTTCAATACGCTTGTCATTACTGGGAGAGTAGAGAGTACCGAACTTTTCGAACTATAGGGAAAGTTCGAAAACGGCCCCATTAAAGTCAATGGGAGTCAATAGTTTGAAAAGTTGGAATGAAATACAATTAAATATAATTAATATATCAATGGTAACTTAATGTAATGGCTGTGGGACCTGGGAAATGGTCTGGGGAACGTGTTCGAATATCCAGGACTTTTGAAAAATCGTATAGGTATAATAGACATTTACTCACGGATTCGATACTCGCGTATAGTATAATAACATTTTACTTGGCGGATTCGATACTCGCGTATAGGTTATAGACATTTTACTTGCAATTTCGATTTACTTTACTTGCGTATAGGTATAATAGACTTTTACTTGCGGATTCGATACTCGCGTATAGGTATAATAGACTTTTACTGGCGGATTCATACTCGCGTATAGGTATAATAGACATTTTACTTGCGGATTCGATACTCCGTATAGTATAATAGACATTTTACTTGCGGATTCGATACTCCGTATAGGCATAATAGACATTTTTACTTGCAGATTCGATATTTACTTCGTATGGTATAATAGACATTTTACTGGCGATTCGATATTTACTCTCGCGTATAGGTATAATAGACATTTCTACTGGCGGATTCGATATTTACGTCGCGTATTGAACATTCGATATTATCGAAAGTCCCAAAAATATCGAAAGTCAGAGAAATCCGGGTCCGGTAGTTCGAGAAGTCAGAATCCGTTCAAACTCGAATAGTTTTGCTCGAGTTCAAGTTTTAGTCCATCTCTACTGGAGAGTAGCACAATATGCCTGTCACTGTTTGATAGATCATGGGCCCCCTTTAAGCTAGAAATGAATCAGTCTCCTGTATTGTTGATCTGTATTGTATTTTCTTAAGAGAGGTATAGATTCAAGGTAGAAACCTGCCATGCTTTGTGGATTTTCCTTTCTGCATCTATCCTAAGAAGTTTGTCACAGTGTTACATTGTTTCCTTTGTTGTTCTTCAGAGGAGACTGATAACATATGACCCCTGTAGCAATATACAGGTGTGTTAGCACTAGGCGGAATGTTCTGCTGATAAGTGATCTGGTACTTTACATTCATTATATGAGTTAAAGTCAACCCTGTAGTGGGTCCCAGGTGACCTTGTGAAGTGTTTTTCCTGTATGAATAATGTAAGATCTGGAAGCAGCATTAACCCCTTTTCCTTCCAGGTAATCATCTTCTCAATAGTTAGCACTGATACCTTTCAGTGCAAGTCACGGTTTCAATTCACCCTGGCCACTAGTGCAAGGAGTCAGTATATTGTATATAATTTTATTTATTACAGATAAACTAATTCTAAGCACTCTAAAGAAAATGAATTACATTAGTACTTGTCCTACTAGTCTTACTTGGATCTTGCAGGGGATCTTATAATTATTATTCCTTAATTGACTATGGAGGTCATGTGCTTTTGAGTGTGTGCATATGTGTAGGGGGGACCAGTGTGGCAGCTCCCACACCTATTTAGGGATCAAATGATAAAATTAATATTAGTATCATTGTGTATTATGTTGCATGCCAAACGTATTGAAGGAGTTTAGAGGTGTTTTAACGATTTTCTGTCCAGTAGAAATTTTTTCATTAAGTATGGAAAACGCGTGCGATTTAAAATGCAGAATTCAAATCCCATCGCACCCGAAAATGCGCATTTTCGGTGTGTTGCCCGCAATTTCAATGATTTGAAAAAACGCATGCGTAAACGCGAAAAATCGCAGCTGTGGCCTAGCCCTTAAACAGTGTTTTCCCCGCAGAGGCTGGAAACATTCTAAAGTGTTCAATATTGAGTTAGCTCTTATAAAGCAAATATGACCAGTCCGCTGCTACTGCAGCACCAAGAGTATTTTATTAGGGTCAGCACTGGGCGTTGATTAAGATCCGTGTCCCAATGCACAAACTATTGCGTTGTTGGTGACACGAGGTCCCTATTCAAATAATTATCTAATCTAGACAATTTATAATGTTTAATACTGGCCCTCACCTCATTCCTCATTCCTTAAAGCCCTTCATAATCGATTGTGTAGCTTGTGTGAACTACATTTAGAGCAAGTTCATCCCTTAAAGGGAATGTCCACCCCTCCACACACAAAGCCTTAAAACACACCATAAGCAGGACTTTGTTAACTTGAAATCTTCCAATTCGGCTCCCACACGGAGCTATTATCCTCACCAGCTCCTCCTCACTCTCCACCGCCGCGTCTCTCCACTTCCGGTAAGGCAGTCAGTGTCGACCGTGACAGTGACATCACGGCCATCACTGACTGCCATTCTCGGAGCAGTCTCCACTGCGGCTGCACAAGAACATAAAAAGAACACAGCAGCCCACAGTGGATACTGAGTGAGGAACCCGGAAGCAGCGGTGGAGCGAGGAGAGCTGGTGAGTATAATAGCTCAGTCTGGGAGCCGAATTGGAAGATTTCAAGTTAACGAAGTCCTGGTTATCGGTGTGTATATATATTATATATATATTATATATAGATATAAACTAATCTGAAATGCGCCTGATAATCTTGTTAGCACTTTTCTCCCTTCTGGCCTTCCGGTTAGCAACTGTCATGTCATGATGTAACAGATGACATCACAGCCAATGACTGAATGCTATTCCCTTAGCTGTCTCCTCTGGCATGTGTGAGGTGGTTAACAGCTTGGAGAGGAAGCATAAAGCTTTCTAGAGGCAAAGGGAAGTAGTTAGTCCTGCACTTCCTGAGAGTTGCAGTTCTCCTTTAATTCAAAATACATCACTCAACGGCCTGGTGCACATGGGCAGTTGTTTATTCTGACACCTGATCAAATTCTCAATCGGTTTGGATTACGCAGAAGGGAAAAATAACTATTCAGAAATGATGGAGATTTTCCATCTCACCCAATCATTTACAAATTAATTCTGATGAGGAAAATGTTTGAGCAATTGATCAGCTTTTTTGGATCTCAAGGCAAATTATTGGACTGTGGCTGGGTCTGTCTCCCCCATGTGTCACAGACACAGACTCTGAGCAGATCCTACATAGAGCTCTGTATAGAGATACATGCACTTTGGATATTTTGCCATTAAGCTTTTCTTGTCATATCACTTAACTCTCCCTCACGCTGTTTCATTAAGGGTTATTACAGATAATGTATTGTTTGACTACATACAATGTAAGGCTTTGGGGACATATAAAGAATAACTGACAGTATCTCTTTTTTTCCTGCAGGAACGGGTAGAATATCTCTTCCTCATCCATTTTTACAGTCGAAGCCTTTCTAAAAGTCATTGCTACGGTCTTCTATTTCATCCCAACGCTACCTCCTCCGAAATGGCTGGAACTGCTGATTTCATCATTGTAGTAGTAGGGTAAGTCTATGGACTCATTGTAGTAGTAGGGTAAGTCTATGGACTCATTGTAGTAGTAGGTAAGTCTTATGGACTCATGTGTAGTAGGGTAAGTCTATGACTCATTGTAGTGTAGGTAAGTCTATGGACTCATTGTAGTAGTAGGGTAAGTCTATGGACTCATTGTAGTAGTAGGGTAAGTCTATGGACTCATTGTATAGTAGGGTAAGACTATGACTCTTGTAGTAGTAGGGTAAGTCTATGGACTCATTGTAGTAGTAGGGTAAGTCTATGGACTCATTGTAGTAGTAGGGTAAGTCTATGGACTCATTGTATTAGTAGGTAGTCTATGGATCTTGTAGTAGTAGGGTATGCTATGGACTCATTGTAGTAGTAGGGTAAGTCTATGGACTCATTGTAGTAGTAGGGTAAGTCTATGGACTCATTGTAGTAGTAGGGTAAGTCTATGGACTCATTGTAGTAGTAGGGTAAGTCTATGGATTCATTGTAGTAGTAGGGTAAGTCTATGGACTCATTGTAGTAGTAGTGTAAGTCTATGCTCGTGTTGTAGGGTGTCACTGTATGGATTTATTTGTAGAAATAGGGTAAGTCTATGGGCTCATTGTAGCAGTAGGGTAAATCTATAGATTCATTGTAGTAGAAGGGTAAGTCTATGGACTCATTACAGTAAGGTGTAGTCTATAGATTCATTGTAGTAGTAGTGTAACTATGGATTCATAGTAATAGCAGGGTAAGTCTATGGATTTATTGTAGAGTAGGGTAATCTATAGATTCATTGTAGTAGTAGGGCAAGTCTATGGACTCATTGTAGTAGTAGGTTAAGTCTATAGAGTCATTGTAGCAGTAGGGTAAGTCTATGGACTAATTGCACTAGTAGGTTAAGTCTTTAGATTCATTGTAGTAGTAGGGTAAGTCTATGGAATCATTGAAGTAGTAGGGTAAGTCTAGTCTATGGACTCATTGTACTAGGAGGGTAAGTCTATGGATTCATTGTAGTAGTATTAGTGTAATTCTATGGATTCATTGTAATAGTGGGGGTAAGTCATAGATTCATTGTAAAGTAGGGTAGTATGGACTTATTGTAGTAGTAGTAGTAGAAGTCAATGTACTCATTCTATTAATAGGGTAAGTCTATGGATTTATTTTAGTGGTAGGGTAAGACTAAATTCATTATAGTAGTAGGGTAAGTCTATGGACTCATTGTACTAGTAGGTTAATTACTTCATTGTAGTAGTAGTGTAATTCTATGGATTCATTGTAATAGTGGGGAAGTCTATGGACTCATTGTACTAGTAGGGTAAGTCTATGATCATTGTACGGAGGGTAAGTCTATGGACTTAATGTAGAAGTAGAATAATTCTATAGACTTATTGTAGTAGTAGTGTAGTCTATAGACTTATTATACTGTAGTAGTAGTAGGGTAAGTCAATGTACTCTTTGCAGTAACAAGGAAAGTCTGTGTAGTAGCATTGTAAATATAAAGCACTGCTGTAAAGACTGTTTGCTTTATAAATATGCCTTTGTAAAAGAAGGGAGCTTATTTTAATCAGATCTTCATTCTCTGTGATTGTCTTTGAAATAGATATGAGATTAGTGATGAAGCACAAAGGCTGAAGGTTATCATAGAATTATGGGGTCAGGTTAACATCTTAATAATAAAAAGATGCATCTGATAAAATTCACATATATATAATTAGATCCCCCACTGTGTTCCACCACAGCCATGGCTGCAGCTTATTTTTTGGGATTTTGTCACTTGACCTACCTACCTTGTGTGGAGAGTATGATGAAAGAGGAGCACTAACCCCTTAAACTAGGGGGGGGCACCCCTTCCCTTTAATACAATCACATTTATAATTGGTTCCATACAGCATTACATTTAGAACCGTATTAATTTGCAGAAAGGACATTATTATTTGTTGGTTTCTTAAGAGGCGACAGCCTTACCAAACACTGCATGTGTTCGGCAACTAATAAACCTTATTAATTCAGTAACCATGGTGCATTCTATTCTATCTATCTATATATATTAAACAGCTTTTACTGCAACCTTTGTCATGGAACCAATAGCAACCATGGTTTGAGTGACGGCAGGAATAAACTACAAGAGGATAATAATAATATAAACGTATTGGTTAAGCTGCTGACCCTGGGGAATAGTAAGGACGAATTGTTACAGATTTACTTAGATTACAGCAATCCACCAGATAATAAGGCAATGTCCTACTAATTGCAATTTAAAGGATAGTAAAGTCTCCCTAAAAGTTGCTAAATTCTAGGTTTAAGGGCAAAATAAAACCCACCTGTATTCTTTAGTTGAATGCAATATCAGCAACTGAAGTACGGTACTCTATATTGGTATTGGTCAGCATATATCCCATAATCCATTGCAAAGCTTTGTAGGGTGATGGGGTGACTTTTTAAATGGCAGTAAGGGGGAGGGGTGCTGTGGAGAGGCCCGGAGATGTTTATTTTCTTTGCCTTTTATTTTTTCAGGCTTTTTAGTGCTATTTTAGAGCAGGCGACCAAGCAGACGGGGGCAGCGCTATTGGAGGAAAGGGCGCTGGTTCGACGTGAAGGCACTAAGGGCATTCCGAGTGCTAAGACCCCTGAGGCTGGTTTCGGGAGTCCCCAGTAAGTTCATGTTTTTTTAAAGGGGTATGTTTTCTTAATGGGGTTTGGAGGAGCGTCACTGTCCTGTACCCAAAGTCACTCACACTCACTAATGTACATACATCTCTGCAGGTTAGTTTTTTAAAGGGGTAATGTTTTTCTTAAAGGGGTTTGGAGTTGCGTCACTGTCCTGTACCCAAAGTCACTCACACTCTCTTGTGTAGTACTGTACATCTCTGCAGGTTAGTTTTTTAAAGGGGTAATTTTTTTTTAAGGGTAATGTTTTCTTAAAGGGGTGGGAGGAGTGGCACTGTCCTAAACCCAAAGTCCCTCACACTCACTAATGTACTACCATACATCTCTGAAGATTGGTTTAAATACTTACAAATGCTTATATCAGGGTTTTCAAGATGATTGTAAAACTACAATTCCCTGCATTCTGCAACCATGTAATGCTGGGGGTTGTATTTTTTTTTTAAACCCAAGGAATTCTGGGAGTTGTAGATTTCAAAACATCTGGAGGGCTACCCACAGATTGGCCATCACTAATCTATGAGTTCTCTCACTTTCCCAATTAATTCCCCTGTACATGTCCCTCTGTCACTGGATAATCAATTTGCCTTAGTGTTTTATTATCATTAACATCAGCAGACTTCATTAAAACAGAAGGAGCAATAAAGGGGACACTAATTTGACTGTTTATGTCAACAGTTAAATGGTAACTATCTAATTAGATATGATGCACTGTCAAGACTAAACAGTCATAAGTATGGCTACTCCCACCTAACACATTTGTTGTGGTTTCATTCAGACCACAGGGGCAGCCAAGACATTAAATCTCACATTTGTTATTTTAGTAAGAATTGTATGTATTGTTTATTTTGTACAGTGCTGCGTTCCCAAGTGGTGATGTATAATAGAATATAATGTGCATTTTATCTAAACCTCTTTTTCTCAGGTTGAATTTAAACTACTCATCCCATAAGCCTCTGACAGCAACGGGATTTGTGTAGGAGTATTCTCTATCTTGAATGCAGTGTAATCATGTGATGATTTCTGATTATCCATCTTGAATACAGCGTTGTTTTGTGCTGATTGTTGATTCTCCACTTGAATACAGTGTAATCATGGATGATTGTCGAACTACAACTTGAATACAGTTAGTCATGGCATGATTGATCTCCATCTTGATACGTGTAGTCATGGGATGATTGTTGATTCTCCACCTTGAATACAGTGTAATCATGGGATGATTGTCAAACTACATCTTGAATACAGTGTAGTCATGGAGGATTGTTTCTCTATCTTGAATACAGTATAGTCATGGGATGATTGTTGATTCTCCAACTTGAATACAGTGGTAATCATGGGATGATTGTCGAACTACAACTTGAATACAGTGTAGTCATGGCATGATTGATTCTCCCATCTTGAATACAGTGTAGTCATGGGATGATTGTTGATTCTCCACCTTGAATACAGTGTAATCATGGGATGATTGTCAAACTACATCTTGAATACAGTGTAGTCATGGCATGATGATGATCTCCATCTTGAATACAGTGTAGTCATGGGATGATTGTTGATTCTCCACCTTGAATACAGTGTAATCATGGGATGATTGTCAAACTACATCTTGAATACAGTGTAGTCATGGGATGATTGTTTCTCTATCTTGAATACAGTGTAATCATGGGATGATTGTTTCTCTATCTTGAATACAGTATAGTCATGGGATAATTGTTGATTCTCCAACTTGAATACAGTGTAATCATGGGATGATTGTCGAACTACAACTTGAATACAGTGTAGTCATGGCATGATTGATTCTCCATCTTGAATACAGTGTAGTCATGGGATGATTGATTCTCCATCTTGAATACAGTGTAGTCATGGCATGATTGATTCTCCATCTTGAATACAGTGTAGTCATGGGATGATTGATTCTCCATCTTGAATACAGTGTAGTCATGCAGATTGATTCTCCATCTTGAATCAGTGTAGTCATGGCATGATTGATTCTCCATCTTGAATACAGTGTAGTCATGGGATGATTGTTGATTCTCCACCTTGAATCATGTAATCATGTGATGATTGCTGATTTTGAATCTTGAATACAGTGTTGTCGTGAGATGATTTTTGATTCTCCATCTTGAATAGAGTGTGATCATTGAATGATTGTTGATTCTTATTCTTGAATACAATGTAGTCGTGGTATGATTGTTGATCAGCGTTCCGTCTAAGTTGCACGCTCATGCTTGTGCAGGTAAAAATGGCCCAACAACAATTGCGCAGTCTTTCCTGACATAAATTGTATCTTACATATTACAACCATGTGTGTTTTTTTCCTTTACCAATGATGTATTGTAAACAAGAACCCCCCGTAGGATGCTTGGGGCCTGAGGCAAATGTCCTTCCTGCCTTTATATGTCAGCCTGTAGGGTTTATTCCCATGTCACTCTATATAATCCCTGGCAAGTGTTTTACCTGTCTTTAGACAGAGCTGGGAAGACAGTCATTGCAGTGACAGAATGTGTCTTCCTTGCTTTGTGGAGGGTTCTAATTAAGCTGTGCCTTCTATCGGTGCCAGACGTTCCTCTAGGCAATGCTGACAGCCAGTACATGGCACAATCATTTAGATATGGGCTGAGGTCCAGCTGAATTTTTTTTCCTACATAAAATGTCTCCATCACTAGCAGTACAGCAATTCCTAAGAACGTCATGTCTGGTCCTGTGAGCGGAACGAGGTGCAGACAGTCAGATCCTGTCTTAATTCCCGGAGGCTCTTTTGCAACATGTGCTAAATTGGCTATAAAAAAAAATCAGCTTCAGGCACATAACACTCGTTTAATGTCTGTTTTCTAATGTAAACCACGTTAAATAGCTTAGCGAACAAATGCCTAAAAGTTTACAGCCTAGATATTCGTGAGCAGATGGGAGGGGGCATTAAAGGAAAAAAAGATGGCTGACTCTTTCATTCTAAACATGCCAGCCAGAACCAATCAAACAAGATGAAAGCTAGGAGTGTGGGGAATGTTATTCTCTAATACGTGAGGCCTTAGTCCTCTGTGGCCATTCATTACTCTTGATTTGATTCTTTGATATATTTACCCTGAACATCCACACAAATATTCTTTTAATTTTTTGTATATCGAAGCCAAAGGAACACAGGCTTTTGATATTTGCTAGTCCTGAATAACAATACCCAGGTTTCAGTTGTATTGGTACAAACATTATAAATCTAGACTCTCCATGGAGTTGGCCCAACAGACATATTGGCTAATGACTCCATTATGAGATTATCATTTGTTTAAATTTAAATATCTTAGACATTGGATAGGGCCTTACCACCCTTTTCCTGTTCTCTTGGAGCAGCATGATGTGGTTGATATAGTTGACAATGACCCTACTGGTTGGCCATTTCTCCTGTCCTCTTGGAGCAACATGATGTGGTTGAATATTTTACAATGACCCTACTGGTTGGCCATTTCTCCTGTTCTCTTGGAGCAACATGATGTGGTCAATATAGTTGACAATGACCCTACTGTTGGCCATTTCTCCCTGTTCTCTTGGAGCAACATGATGTGGTCGATAAAGTACATCATGCTGCTCCAAGAGACAGGAAACGGTGGTAAGGCCCTATCCAATGTCTAATGAATTTAATTTAAACAATGATAATCTCATAATGGAGTCATTAGCCAATATGTCTGTTGGGCCACTCCATGGAGAGTCTAGATTTATAATGTTTGTACCAATACAACTGAAACCTGGGTATTTGTTATTCAGGACTAGCAAATATCAAAAGCCTGTGTTCCCTTTGGCTTCGATATACAAAAATTAAAAGAATATTTGTTGATGTTCAGGGTAAATATATCAAAGAATCAAATCAAGACGTATGAATTGGCCACAGAGGACTAAGGCCTCACGTATTAGAGAATAACATCCCCACACTCCTCAGCTTCATCTTGTTTGATTGGTTCTGGCTGGCATGTTTAGAATGAAAGAGTCAGCCATCTTTTTTTTTCCTTTACTGCCCCCTCCCATCTGCTCACGAATATCTAGGCTGTAAACTTTTAGGCATTTGTTCGCTAAGCTATTTAACGTGTTTTACATTAGAAAACAGACATTAAAACGAGTGTTATGTGCCTGACAGCTGATTTTTTTTTATAGCCAATTTAGCACATGTTGCAAAAGAGCCTCCGGGAATTAAGACAGGATCTGACTGTCTGCACCCTCGTTCCGCTCACAGGACCAGACATGACGTTCTTAGGAATTGCTGTACTCTAGTGATGGAGACATTTTATGTAGGAAAAAAAATTCAGCTGGACCTCAGCCCATATCTAAATGATTGTGCCATGAGCTGGCTGTCAGCATTGCCTAGAGGAACGTCTGGCACCGATAGAAGGCACAGCTTAATTAGAACCCTCCACAAAGCAAGGAAGACACATTCTGTCACTGCAATGACTGTCTTCCCAGCTCTGTCTAAAGACAGGTAAAACACTTGCCAGGGATTATATAGAGTGACATGGGATAAACCCTACAGGCTGACATATTAAAGGCAGGAAGGACATTTGCCTCAGGCCCCAAGCATCCTACGGGGTTTCTTGTTTACAATACATCATTGGTAAAGGAAAAAACACACATGGTTGTAATATGTAAGATACAATTTATGTCAGGAAAGACTGCGCAATATTTGTTGTTGGGCCATTTTACCTGCAACAGCTAGCGTGCAACTTAGACGGAACGCTGATCAACAATCATTGGGTATATAGTGACAATGACACTAGGGTGGACCATCTTTCTGTGCTCTCTGGAGACAATGATGTGGTTGATATAGTTTGACAATGACCCTACTGGTTGGCCATTTCTCCGTTCTCTTGGAGCAACATGATGTGGTCAATATAGTTGACAATGACCCTACTGGTTGGCCATTTCTCCTGTTCTCTTGGAGCAACATGATGTGGTCGATAAAGTTGACAATGACCCTACTGGTTGGCCATTCTCCCTGTCCTCTTGGAGCAGCATGATGTGGTCGATAAAGTTGACAATGACCCTACTGGTTGGCCATTTCTCCTGTCCTCTTGGAGCAGCATGATGTGGTCGATAAAGTTGACAATGACCCTACTGGTTGGCCATTTCTCCTGTCCTCTTGGAGCAACATGAGGTGGTCAGTATAGTTTTACAATGACCCTACTGGTTGGCCATTTACAGATGTTATGGTTTTCTACGTTGTTGACTTATGTCCTACTAATTGTCCCCACACACAGGTCTCCAGGTGGTGCTGAATTCCATCATTAAGGCCATGGTCCCTTTGCTCCACATAGCCTTGTTGGTGCTCTTTGTCATTATCATCTATGCTATCATTGGGCTTGAGCTGTTTATGGGCAAAATGCACAAGACTTGCTACTTCCTGACAAACGATATCCAGGTAATGTTACTTCCTCGAGACGAGGAGAAGTCATTTTCCCACAGGAAATATTTGTGTTATCCAGGAAGTGGAATAGAAATGCAAACGTTTGATTGTTACATTTTTTAGTTGAGATTTGTACCAATTAAACATCTCTTGGTTATATTAACTTTATTCACATGTCATAGTTTGTTACATACCAACAATGTGATGCATCGCTATTACATTGTATTTTCTAACTTCAAATGTCCCTTCAGAGATGAACCCTCCCCCTGCGCCATGGAAAGCAAATGGCCGGCACTGTCCCAACGGTACTGTATGCAAATCTGGCTGGGATGGACCCAAACACGGCATCACGAACTTTGACAACTTTGCGTTTGCCATGCTGACTGTCTTCCAGTGCATTACCATGGAGGGATGGACAGATGTGCTCTACTGGGTGGGTGATGGATAAATACAATTCATGTTTTATTTCACTTTCAGGTTTCTTCTCCCCGGGATGGAGCAGCCCCTGCACGGGGGCCCAGGAGGCAGAAGGGGCCCCAATTACATACTTTCCCTATGATAGATTCCTCCACCAGAGAACCAGAGAGGGTAGGATGACCTTTAAAACAATAGATAGATAATTGCGCTGCGTTCCTCGCAATAGTTGCACAATCGAAGCTCATGCGATTTGCAAAAGGATTGCAGTGCATTACATGCAGTGGCCACCCACATTGACATGCATTACTCTGCTTATGGACCCATTGGTGTTTAGGAATCATTGTGCCCCCTGCAAACTATGATGGGGCCCCTATCTGTGTTTCATCCACAGTGATTTTCTGGGAGGAGGCTAAACTGTCATAGAAAAAATAAGAAGATGGGGGCCCCTTGGCTCCCGGCCCCCCTGCAGTTTCTCTGTCTGCTCCCTGGTAGTTCAACCCTGTAGGACCTGGTAACTGTCTGCACGATATCAATGACAGGCAGAAGATTTAATGAAATGTTTGTTTGGAACGTTAAGAAAATCCAACTCTGCTCCTATTTTACCCAAATATCCATTCGGATAGGAACCCTGAGCCTTTTCACTGGGATGTGAACAGACACTGGGATGTGGGAACAGTGTCACGGAAGCTTTAAAGCTTTCTAATCCATCTCCATAATCAGCCATGGAGATTTAATGTACAGAAACAATCAAAGGGAAACAAGTCACATGTCCAAAGATTCTATTAACTACTGGCAGAATGAATGAATAAGCTATGTCATCAGTTATAATCAGTGTTTAGCTATGTCATCAGTTATAATCAGTGTTTAGCTATGTCATCAGTTATAATCAGTGTTTAGCTATGTCATCAGTTATATCAGTGTTTAGCAATGTCATCAGTTATAGTCAGTGTTTAGCTATGTCATCATTATAATCAGTGTTTAGCTATGTCTCATTATAATCAGTGTTTAGCTATGTCATCAGTTATAATCAGTGTTTAGCTATGTCATCAGTTATAATCAGTGTTTGCTGTGTCATCATTATAATCAGTGTTTAGCAAGTTATCAGTTATAATCAGTGTTTAGCTTGTCATCAGTTAGAATCAGTGTTTAGCTATGTCATCAGTTTATAATCAGTGTTTAGCTATGTCATCAGTTATAATCAGTGTTTAGCTGTGTCATCAGTTATAATCAGTGTTTAGCTATGTCATCAGTTATAATCAGTGTTTAGCTGTGTCATCAGTTATAATCAGTGTTTAGCTATGTCATCAGTTATAATCAGTGTTAAGCTATGTCATCAGTTATAATCAGTGTTTAGCTATGTCATCAGTTATAATCAGTGTTTAGCTATGTCATCAGTTATAATCAGTGTTTAGCTATGGTATCAGTTATAATCAGTGTTTAGCTATGTCATCAGTTATAATCAGTGTTTAGCTATGTCATCAGTTATAATCAGTGTTTAGCTATGTTATCAGTTATAATCAGTGTTTAGCTATGAATCAGTATAATCAGTGTTTAGCTATGTCATCAGTATAATCAGTGTTTAGCTATGTCATCAGTTATAATCAGTGTTTAGCATGTCATCAGTTATAATCAGTGTTTAGCTATGTCATCAGTTATAATCAGTGTTTAGCTATGTATCATTATAATCAGTGTTTAGCTAGGCATCAGTTATAATCAGTGTTTAGCTATGTATCAGTTATAATCAGTGTTTAGCTATGTCATCAGTTTAATCAGTTTAGCTATGTCTAGTCTAGATCAGTAGCTTTATCGTTATAATCAGTGTTTAGCTATCTATGTCACAGTTATAATCAGTGTTTAGCAATGTCATTAGTTATAATCTGTGTTTAGCTATGTCATCAGTTATAATCAGTGCTTAGCTGTTATCAGTTATAATCAGTGTTTAGCTACGGTATATCATCAGTATAATCAGTGTTTAGCTATGTCATCAATTATAATCAATGATTAGCATGTCATCAGTTATAATCAGTGCTAAGCTATGTCATTATTGCAGATTGAATATTCAGTGTCTGCTTGTTTGTCCTGTGTTATTTTGTAAAGCAATAAGCATAACCAATAATAGTCTGATCTAGGTCACATGTGCCGGATATATTGATAATTTCTGTTTATTAACTCTTCCTTAACCAAGCTTTTTCTCTCTGTTCAGATGCAGATGCGATGGGATATGAGCTGCCCTGTGTGTATTTGTTAGCCTCGTCATATTGGATCATTCTTTGTTCTGAATCTGGTTCTTGGTGTTTTGAGTGGGTAAGTAAACGTTAACTGTTTGTATTTCAACTATATAATCAGTGGTGCCGCACTACAAACTAAAACTGTGGTATTTACTGGGGTCAGTAACAATTTTGCAAATCAGTGTATATATAATATCATAATATCACAGGTTATGATACCCACTGCACTCACTGTAGGTTGTGAAAGGATTGTCAGTACCCACTGATCTCACTGTAGGATGTGGAGGGATTGTCAGTACCCACTGATCTCACTGTAGGATGTGGAGGGATTGTCAGAACCCACTGTTCTCACTGTAGGAGTGGTGGGATTGTCAGTATCCACTGCACTCACTGTAGCATGTGGTGGGATTGTCAGTACCCACTGCACCACTGTAGGATGTGGAAGGATTGTCAGTACCTACTGCACTCACTGTAGGATGTGGAGGGATTGTCAGTACCCACTGCTCTCACTGTAGGATGTGGAGGGATTGTCAGTACCCACTGCACTCACTGTAGGATGTGGAGGGATTGTCAGTACCCACTGCACTCACTGTAGGATTGGCGGGATTGTCAGTACCCACTATTCTCACTGTGGATGTGGAGGATTGTCAGTACTCACTGTACTCACTGTAGGATGTGGAGGGATTGTCAGTACTCACTGCACTCACTGTAGGATGTGGAGGATTGTCAGTACCCACTGCACTCACTGTAGGATGTGGAGGGATTGTCAGTACCCACTGCACTCACTGTAGGATGTGGTTGGATTGTCAGTACCCACTGCACTCACTGTAGGATGTGGAAGAATTGTCAGTACCCACTGCACTCACTGTAGGATGTGGAGGGATTGTCAGTACTCACTGTACTCGCTGTAGGATGTGGAGGGATTGTCGTACCCACTGCACTCACTGTAGGATGGAAGGATGTCAGTACCATGCACTACGTAGGATGTGGGGTTTGTCAGTACCCACTATTCTCACTGTAGGATGTGGAGGGATGTCAGTACTCACTATACTCACTGTAGGATGTGGGGGATTGTCAGTACCCACTGCACTCACTGTAGGATGTGGAGGGATTATCAGTACCCACTGCTCTCACTGTAGCATGTGGAGGGATTGTCAGTACCCACTGCACTCACTGTAGGATGTGGAGGGATTGTCAGTACCCACTGCACTCACTGTAGGATGTAGAGGGATTGTCAGTACTCACTGTACTCACTGTAGGATGTGGAGGGATTGTCAGTACCCACTGCACTCACTGTAGGATGGGGAGGGATTGCCAGTACCCACTGCTCTCACTGTAGGATGTGGAGGGATTGTCAGTACCCACTGTTCTCACTTTAGGTATGTGGAGGGATTGTCAGTACCCACTGTTCTCACTGTAGGAGTGTGGAGGATTGTCAGTACCCACTGCACTCACTGTAGGATGTGAGGGATTGTCAGTACCCACTGCTCTCACTGTAGGATGTGGAGGGATTGTCAGTACCCACTGCTCTCACTGTAGGATGTGGAGGGATTGTCAGTACCCACTGCACTCACTGTAGGATGTGGAGGGATTGTCAGTACCCACTGCACTCACTGTAGGATGTGGAGGGATTGTCAGTACCCACTATTCTCACTGTAGGATGTGGAGGGATTGTCAGTACTCACTGTACTCACTGTAGGATGTGGAGGGATTGTCAGTACCCACTGCACTCACTGTAGGATGTGGAGGGATTGCCAGTACCCACTGCTCTCACTGTAGGATGTGGAGGGATTGTCAGTACCCACTGTTCTCACTGTAGGATGTGGAGGGATTGTCAGTACCCACTGTTCTCACTGTAGGATGTGGAGGGATTGTCAGTACCCACTGCACTCACTGTAGGATGTGGAGGGATTGTCAGTACCCACTGTTCTCACTGTAGGATGTGGAGGGATTGTCAGTACCCACTGCACTCACTGTAGGATGTGGAGAGATTGTCAGTACCCACTGATCTCACTGTAGGATGTGGAGGGATTGTCAGAACCCACTGTTCTCTCTGTAGGATGTGGGGGGATTGTCAGTACCCACTGAACTCACTGTAGGATGTGGAGGGATTGTCAGTACCCACTGCACTCACTGTAGCATGTGGAGGGATTGTCAGTACCCACTGCACACACTGTAGGATGTGGAGGGTTGTCAGTACCACTGCTCTCACTGTAGGAGTGGAGGGATTGTCAGTACCCACTGCACTCACTGTAGGATGTGGAGGGATTGTCGTACCCACTGTTCTCACTGTAGGATGTGGAGGGATTGTCAGTACCCACTGCACTCACTGTAGCATGTGGAGGGATTGTCAGTACCCACTGCACACACTGTAGGATGTGGAGGGGTTGTCAGTACCCACTGCTCTCCCTGTAGGATGTGGAGGATTGTCAGTACCCACTATTCTCACTGTAGGATGTGGAGGATTGTCAGTACCCACTGCTCTCACTGTAGGATGTGGAGGGATGTCAGTACCCACTGAACTCACTGTAGGATGTGGAGGGATTGTCAGTACCCACTGCACTCACTGTAGGATGGAGGGATTGTCAGTACCCACTGCTCTCCTGTAGGATGTGGAGGGATTGTCAGTACCCACTGCTCTCACTGTAGGATGTGGAGGGATTTCAGTACCCACTGTTCTCACTGTAGGATGGGAGGATTGCAGTACCCACTGCTCTCACTGTAGGATGGGAGGGATTGTCAGTACCCACTGCACTCACTGTATGATGTGGAGGATTGTCAGTACTCACTATTCTCACTGTAGGATGTGGAGGGATTGTCAGTACCCACTGCACTCACTGTAGGATGTGGAGGATTGTCAGTACCCACTGCTCTCACTGTATGATGTGGAGGGATTGTCAGTACTCACTATTCTCACTGTAGGATGTGGAGGGATTGTCAGTACCCACTGCACTCACTGTAGGATGTATAGGGATTGCCAGTACCCACTGCTCTCACTGTAGGATGTATAGGGATTGCCAGTACCCACTGCTCTCACTGTAGGATGTATAGGGATTGCCAGTACCCACTGCACTCACGTAGGATGTATAGGGATTGCCAGTAACCCATGCTCCACTGTAGGATGTGGAGGGATTGTCAGTACCCACTGCACTCACTGTAGATGTGGAGGGATTGTCAGTACCACTGCTCTCACTGTAGGATGTGGAGGGATTGTCAGTACCCTCACTCACTGTAGGAGTGGAGGGATTGTCAGTACCCACTGTTCTCACTGTAGGATGTGGAGGGATTGTCAGTACCCACTGCACTCACTGTAGGATGGAGGGATTGTCAGTACCCACTGCTCTCACTGTAGGATGTGGAGGGATTGTCAGTACCCACTGCACTCACTGTAGGATGTGGAGGGATTTCAGTACCCACGCTCACTGTAGGATGTGGAGGGATTGTCAGTACCCACTGCTCTCACTGTAGGATGTGGAGGGATTGTCAGTACCCACTGCACTCACTGTAGGATGTGGAGGGATTGTCAGTACCCACTGCTCCTCACTGTAGGATGTGGAGGGATTGTCAGTACCCACTGCACTCACTGTAGGATGTGGAGGGATTGTCAGTACCACCACTGCACTCACTGAGGATGTGGAGGGATTTCAGTACCCACTGCTCTCACTGTAGGATGTGGAGGGATTGTCAGTACCCACTGCTCTCACTGTAGGATGTGGAGGGATTGTCAGTACCCACTGCTCTCACTGTAGGATGTGGAGGGATTGTCAGTACCCACTGCTCTCACTGGTAGGATGGAGGGATTGTCAGTACCCACTGCACTCACGGAGGATTGGAGGGATGTCAGTACCCACTGCACTCACTGTAGGATTTATAGGGATTGCCAGTACCCACTCTCCACTGTAGATGTGGAGGGATTGTCGTACCCATGCGGCTTTAGGGGCATGATGTGGGTGGGGTTGGGAATCAAACTCTGTAAATCTGTCCCTGAATGGTAAAACAGAAAATTTCCTATGTCTTTGCCTTTCACGTCCACCCCAGTGTGAAACCCATTAGGAATAACTTTCCTGTCTCCGATTCTCAGCAGCTCCTTCCATTAACCCCGTACACAGTTAGCAGGAGATCAAGTCCGACTAGGCCGTATGTAGAAAGCCATTTGGAATTCATACCTTTCCTGTCTCACATGTTTACGTTATTGAAAATAAAAGGCCATTTTTCATCGCAATCCGACAGACATCTTGACTGCTTATACCTGGAGGTGTACGGCGACAGACTGTTTGGTTTCCTCATTCTTGACTGATCTGACTGCCTGTTACTGTGCATCATGTTGTGATATCACTGACTAGAGAGTAATGTATGGTGGCAATTACTATTCCGTGTCGTTTCCACTTTCTGTCTGGTTTCTTAAAATAGCGAAGCCAAAAGTCCAATCAGAGAGGCCACAGACAGATCAACACACAGCATGTAGCTAGTTAAATATGTAATGAAGAGTTAAATAAACTGTGATAAGGCAAAGGTGCCCAATATGCAATATGAGTTTGATATTTGGAGGCCCTACAAGTGGGCAGGGTTTACTGCAGCAGGCATGGTTGAGGCAGGAGTGGGCAGGTTTACTGCAGCAAGCACGGTTGAGCGAGTGAGTGGGCAGGGTTTACTGCAGCAAAGACGGTTGAGGCAGGAGTGGGCAGGGTTACTGCAGCAAGCACGGTTGATGATGCAGGGTGGGCAGGGTTTACTTCAGCAAGCACAGTTGAGGCAGGAGTGGGCAGGATATACTGCAGTAGGCACGGTTGAGGCAGAGTGGGCAGGGCTTATTGCAAGCCAGGCAGTTGAGGCAGGAGTGGGCAGGATATACTACAGCAGGCACAGTGGAGGCAGGAGGGGCGGGGTATACGCAGCAGGCACGGTGGAGCAGGAGTGGGCAGGGTATACTGCAGCAGGCACAGTTGAGGCAGGAGTGGGCAGGTTATACTGCAACAGGCACGGCGGGAGGCAGGAGTGGGAAGGTATAGTGCAGCAGGCACGGTGGAGGAGGAGTAGGAGGGCATATTGCTGTAGGCATGGGAGGCAGGAGTGGCAGGGCTTATTGCAGCAGGCACGGTTGAGGCAGGAGTGGGCAGGTCATATTGCAGTAGGCACGGTTGATGCAGGAGTGGGAGGGCTTATTGCAGCAGGCACAGTTGAGGCAGGAGTGGGCAGGTATACTGCAGCAGGCACGGTGGAGGCAGGAGTAGGCAGGGCATATTGCAGCAGGCACGGTTGAGGCAGGAGTGGGCAGGGATACTGCAGCAGGCACGGTTGAGGCAGGAGGGGGAGGTATACTGCAGCAGGCACGGTGAGGCAGGAGAAGGCGGGTATACTGCAGCAGCACGATGGAGCGAAGTAGGCAGGCATATTGCAGTAGGCATGGTTGAGGCATGAGTGGCAGGGCTTATTGCATCAGACACGGTTGAGGCAGGAGTGGGCAGGTCATATTGAAGTAGGCACGTTGATGCAGAGTGGGCAGGACTTATTACAGCAGGCACAGTTGAGGCAGGAGTGGGCAGGGTATACTGCAGCAGGCATGGTGGAGGCAGAGTAGGCAGGGCATTTTCAGTAGGCACGGTTGAGGCAGGAGTGGGCGGTCAATACTGCTACAGGCACGATGGAGGCAGGAGGGGTAGGGTATACTGCAGCAGGCACAGTGGAGGAAGAAGTGGGCAGGGTATACTGCAGTGACACGGTGAAGGCTGGGAGTGGGCAGGGTATATTGCTGCACACACGGGGCGGAAGAGAGGGCAGGGTATACTGCAGTAGTGCACATGGAGGCGGGCGTGGGCATGGTTGAGGCAGGAGTGGGCAGGGCTATTGCCTCCATTAAAGTCAATGCGCAGTAAATGGCATCTCCTACTTCGAATGTAGCATGCCGAAACCCTGGCCAGTATATCATTAGAAGCATGATGCGGGCTGCTTTAGGAAAATCATTCCTATAAATAGGTCGATCACTTTTTAACTTTACATCGATCTCAAGGGTTAAGGCTCCCACTAGGTACAGTCGTGGATCAAATCCAGCCAAGTCTCAAGAAGGCTCCCCCTCCTAATTTAGACCCCATTCAACAGGTTTCATCTTTAAGCCAGAAATTGCAGGTTCAATGGCGGAAACAGAAGCACTCGAATCTCCAAGTCTTATTCATATCGCCATAAACAGCTGCGAAATATTACAGTTCTTTGTCTCACTGCACAGACCATTGTCGCCTTTCTTCTAAACAGAATAAGCTGAATATAAATGTTTATGGCTGATAATATTCTGTGCTGTGCGACAGTCAAGCAGACTTAGAGGTGCATTGTAAGAAAGGAAGATTATTGATAACCTTAATGTGCAATCGTGCTATTAAACTAATTACGTGTTTGGTTTTTATTTTGCGTCGAAGATTCGTGTCAAAGAGCTTGCATTTATTTGACAGATGAGCTAATTAAGGGATAAGCTGAATATGTGCACCACAAAACATGTAACATCTGGGTAAAGCACAATTGAATTAATTGGTGACCAGTATATTATATCGGCTGCCATTTTTTTCATATACTATTTCACTGTTATATTACAGTGCTAATGTTTCAACGTGTTTTCCTTTTCCGATTAACGGCTCAACAAACTACGATTGTTTTCTCCTCCAATCCCAATTCTGTCCCAATCTCTCCGCAGGTTTCAAGGTTAAAAACTGCAGAAAGATGGAGCCTCGAGGTGGGGAACTTCGAGTGGGTCTTCCAATCGGATTTCAGATCGTTGCCCGCAATCAGAAATCCGATCAGAAGAATATCTGCCTGTGTATGGCTAGGTTAAAGTTGCACTAACTGATAATAGATCTTTCTGCCTATTGGCTATACTACAGTAACTGTCTGTCTATCGCTCTATATATCTGTCTGTCTATCTATCTATTTATCGCTCTATTTATCTCTCTGTCTGTTATCTATTTATCTGTCTGTCTATCTATCATTTATCGCTCTATTTATCTGTCGTCTGTCTATCTATTTATCTGTCTGTCTATCTATTTTGCTCTATTTATCTGTCTGTCTGTCTATCTACCTCTATCTATCATCTATCTATTATCTATCTGTCTGTCTGTCTATCTATCTATCTATCTATCTATCTATCAATCATCTATCTATCTATCTATTTATCTGTCTGTCTATCTATCTGTCTATCGCTCTATTTATCTGTCTTTCTGTCTGTCTATCTATCTATCTAGTATCTGCCTGTCTATCTGTCTATCGCTTTATTTATCTGTCTGTCTGTCTGTCTCGCGTGTCTATCTATCTATCTATCTATTATCTATCAATCATCTATCTATCTATCTATCTATCTATATCTATCTATCTATCTATCTATCTGTCTATTTATCTGTCTATCTATCTGTCTATCGCCTATTATCTGTCTGTCTGTCTATCGATCCATCTACCTGGCTGTCTATTGACCATCTACCTGTCTGTCCATCAATGTATCTATCTTTTGTGGAAGGGAACAGACTGACCAGAAGGAAGTTAAAAATAATAGCTAGACCGTCTTTGGGTAAACAAACGCTCAGGACCTGATGGTGATTCAACCCAGGGTTCTAACCCAGCCAGTTTGTTGCCATGGCTTTATATATAATAGATCCTGCAAAAACATGATACTGGAGCAGAAACCAAGGCTTGGATGGGGTTTACCTGATTATTTGATACAGTGCCTCAACTAGAGAAACATGGCCATTGCCCTTACTTGGACGGAGAACTGTTTGAATGAGAATAAATGGAAGTTACGATGGGAACATTTTTAAAAGGACCGATACTGTTAGCAAGTTCCTCAGGGTTTGTCCTTGGTCCAGTGCCTTTTAATTTATTCATAAATAACATTAGGCAGAATGCTGAAAACACAAAACATAGGATGTGTTCCATCATGTCGGGGGGGAATTTGAATGTGCCATCAATCAGCCAACCGTCAATTAGATTTATGTTGAAAAATGCAACATTACAGATTTGATCACAAACAGCAGGAACCTACGTGCTGAGTCAAGTTAAATGACTCAGGGGTAATTGTACTATAAGCCCATGACCCCAAAGAAGGCCCTAATGGCGATTGTTGTTTTTTTCTAAAAGGGGAGGTGAATGTCTTTAAATGGAGTTTGAATTCATGGAGATTCAATAACACGATTTCTCACATGGGACGGGTTTAGTGGCTTATAACGTGATGTAATAGTTGTGTTAACTCGAGATGTATCGACCCCACGTCCATGCTAGAGCCATTTGTGTGGTTTGTTTTATAACTAACTAATGCCACATTATTTGTTTTCATAAACGCCCACATTCTCCTTATACTGTCACTATATTCTGGAGGATTAACTAAATAAAACTTAATCATATGGTTACATCTGCTCCATTGCACAACAGACCATTGCGCCAATCACGGATTGGTTTTTTATTTGTCTAACAGAGTTTGAATGATGAAGCAGATAGCTGATTGGTTGTTATAGCTGCTAAATTCGAACCAATCAGCTTTATAAATTTTCCAAAATTGAAAAAAAAAAGGATTATTTAGTGAATGTAAAATAATATTACCCTCTATGTCCCAAGTGATTCCGTGGATTTGCAGTTTCTTTCTACTCTTCCCTTTTTTTATTCATTTTGACCTGAATATATCTGATCACATTTCATGTAGGTACCCACGCTCCCCCCCCCTGGGTTGGATGGTTCATAAATATGCAGGTACCATTTCAATTAAGGTCACTGCAGGTTGTAATCTAAAATGATCAGAATTTTGTAGCTAAACTAATTCTCCTAATTCCCATTGCATTGTGATAGATTTATATTGGGTTAGAAGAGCATAAGATTTTTATCAGGAGAATAAATACTGGAAGTGTGCCTTTAATTTTGCCCAGATACTTATTGCTCCTTTTCCCCAATCCGAATAACACTTTATATAATGTAGTTTAGGTTGTTAGTTATTCTGACCCCCTGTGGCCCTTTACTATAGGGGTGGGCATTGTTCAGAGGCTTATGCTAAATGTAACCCCACATCTCACGGTACATACGCCAACCTGTTCTTGACCATCTAACTGTAAAGTTAAAGGGAATGTCATTCTTGAAAAAAAAAAGTGACTTTTGTTGTTACCTGCCCAACAACCCCAACTGCTATTTTTACCAGATTATTACATGCATTTATAACCAAATATTGAATGATCCATTAAATCCTATCTGGCTCCTCCCTTTTTTCAATGAGCTTTTTAGAGCTTGAGCATGTGCAGAGGAGGCAGAAGGTGAAACAGCAGCAGTAATATCAGTTGTTACAGCCTTGATTGATTGCATGGAGCAATATCTGGTTAGTAATGCAGGTAATAAACTGCAAATATACTCAGTTGGGGTTGGGGCATGTAATGGACAGATGACTATTTTTTTGTTTAACGGGTGGACATTCCCTTTAAAGACTTCCCACCCTCCCCTTTAAGACTCCAGGTGTTCTATCCGCCCAGTATTTTCAGTCATCTGTGCTCTTTATAGCTCTGGCTACCCAGAATCCCATGTGTATCCTCTGCAGGAAAATCTTTGTAATTTTGCTATTTTATTTATTGATATTTGACTTCTTTCCTCTGTTCCCAGTGAGTTTTCCAAGGAGAGAGAGAAAGCGAAGGCTCGGGGGGATTTCAAAAACTAAGAGAAAGCAGCAACGGAGGAAGATTTAAGGGATACTGGACTGGATCACTCAGGCTGAGGATATCGACCCAGAGAACGAAGGAAGATATTGATGAAGATAAGCCTCGGAACAGTAAGACACACCCTCTACCCATACATCTGTCATAGGTTAATGGCTTTTCCATGGAGATTGGCCCATGGTGGCTCTATCACTGGAACTTTCACGGCTCTAGAATCTCACTATGTCAAGGGTAATAGTTCGATGTGACACTGGGTCAAATAATAGACAAAACCAATTTTTATTCACAGATTGCAATGTATCCCAATTACATTAAGGTGTGGGCACATCCTATGATGTCATAAACTAGGTTACCCAGCAAACATTCCAATCCCAAACATTCAGGCTTGCATAGTACGTTCGGTGACATGACAGACCCGGTTGCAAATTACAAATGTTATTTGCAAATTTGTTAGATAGGTAATTAGAAACAAATCAGGGCAGGGATATCTTACCCTCCAGCAGTTTTTAAACTACACTCTAAGCTCAACCATCCCACAGCAGGGGGTCACCCATAAGCAAGATCAGTAGTTTTGATCCTAAAAAAAAAAAGCACAGAAACTGCAACTTTGTGAATTTGATATTCCTCCTTCTTCCTTAGCGAGTACAAACATATTATATTCATTACTTAGTTTTAATCTTCGTGTGATCATATAAAGCAAGTGCTAATGAGTTCAGTGTACAAGCCCTGCATATATAATCCCAGCATTCCCTGCTCTATAGGGATATCAGGGCAAATTAGCCAATCGGAATCCTCTGGATAGAATCTTCCTCCCCCTTACAATAAAGAAAATCTTAGTCATCGCTTGTTTATTATAATAGAAATTGTGTTTAAAGGAAAGATCAACTAAGAAAACCTTCGTGGTATCTTATGTAATGTTAGATTATTTGGTATTAGAAGTTTGATATTCAGCTTCTCTACCAACAAAATTATTTCCAGACAGGAGGGATGTTGGGAATTTTTTTTCTACTAAGATCACCATGGAAAGTTCAGGAAATTCTCTCCCTGCAGCAAACTCTCTCTTGTCCCTCAAACGGTGGGTGCAAATTTATAATAATAATTCTAAAAATCTAAATAAAAAAGTTTGGCTTGTGCAAACCTAAATTATTGCAACGGGACACCAGCAGGGGGCATAGTGAAAGCAGGTGCAGTCATAGTCATGAGCTAAGCCAGAACATATATTCCATTAAATACTCTTGAATGGACGTCACTGCATTAAATTGCACCTGCATTAGGTGCTGCCTAAGATTCCCCATCCAAGCATTGGAAATAATGACTGTAGATTTTCCTTTCTTATTAGATCATTAAACGTTATGAAGTCATTGTGCAAATGATAAGTGCGATCATCATTTTTTTGGGTAATAAGAAAGAAATCTTGATGTTTTTCCTATTGTAGCTATTAGATTGTGACTGGGGACTTTGACTTGGTGATAAAAGTCCCTTCGCTATGATTTGTTACAGCCCAGCCGGTGATCTCGGTTCCTTCTATTGGTGACTGCCGAGGCGTAGAAATAATTTCTCACTATATTTAACAGGATTATCTGGGAAGGCGTCTCACATATGTGGGGATTAATAGCGTGAGCAGGGGATATTCATACGAATGTTTACATTGACAGATCACACTTATGACTTCAGTAATATTACAAAGGACAATTATAATTATGCAGTAGCCGAACTTCTTTCTGGCTCCTCCCACATTCATTGTTCACGTGACATTCTCCATCATGACACAATGGAGAACCTATGTTTAATGCGGGAAGGGAGGGGTTGAAAATTGTCAGTTTACTGCTAGGAAAGCAGTCAGTTCTGCATGAGTATGATTCTCCTGTAATATGCATTTTCAAATAATAAATATTATTCGTTAGGTATTAATTATTTAATGTGTGTGTACATTATTAAAGGAAAGTATGGCAGATTAAGACTGTTTAAACCTTCTTGTGAGGTCATCAGAACTGGAGATAGGCATTCCTTAATATGAAATCAAGTCTGGGTTTCTCAATTGAGGATTAAAAAAAACACACAGGATTTTTTTTATAATAAAATAGTTTTTTTACTGTCTCTGTTGCAGTGAGCAGCCAACCAGTGAGACGGATCAGTAAACACGAGACAATGTAGGCAGCAGACACGGAGAGGAGAGCTGTGGGGTGCGTCTTGTGTAAGTATTCGAGGAATAAGCCTAAAACTTGTCTATAAACGTACCAGAGTTTATGGACGCAAGAGGTTCCAAAGTTTCATGTGCTATAATCTCCAAAAACCATCAAAGTTAGTTATTTGTTGGTCTGCTGCATTAGAAAACCTCTGATGGTTACAGCAGGTTCATAGCATAGCGCACCAGGGAAACCTTTTGCTCCACTGTTCTACGCCATATATTCCACCTGCCTACCATGCCATAGTTCTCCCAGTTGTGGTGTAGGTTGGAATTCAGTGGAAACAGGATGGTTTGGCCAACTAGCCATTACATAACAACCTCAACTAACCATTTGTTAGTTCCAGAAATCGGGACTGTTTAAGTCAGGTTGTCAGATAGGGGGAATTACTATCCAAGACAGGCTCCCTTTTTTCATGTTATGATCCACCCTCTGTGCTCCTCAGACTTTACAATGTCCTTGTTAATCTGTCTGTGTTACCTATCTTACATTTCTTATTGTAAACAACCAGGTGGGTTACAAATAGTCTTAAGCTCCTGCAGTCTCCATGCTCTGTAATTGCGATGAATTATAACGGTGCAGTAAAACTGATCCTTTTCCATTTTCTATTTTGCAGGCACCGGATTTCCAAGTCTAATTTAGGGTAAGAAAGTATTCCTAATGTGTCACCAAGTGGTGGCACCTGTCCCGCATTTAGTTCTAGAACTACAATTAGAGATGCAACAGTGGGTGTCGATACACCCAGTTTTCAAATCGAATACTAGGGTTTCGAATATCCCGACGAAATTTGAAAACTCCCGAATTATCACTGAACTCGGATTTTCGAATTTTCCGGTTTTTGAGCGAAAATTTAAAGTAGACAATCCATCGAAACGAAAGCAGGACAGCTATCGAAAATCGAAAAGCAGACAACTACGAAAATCGAAAGCAGACAAACTCGAAATCGAAGACAAATCAGAAGAAGCAGACACTAGCGAAAATCGAAAGTCCAGACAACTATCGAAAATCGAAAGCAGAAACTTATCTAAAATAGAAAAGAGACAACTATCGAAAATCAGAAAAGAGACAACCTATCGAAAATCGAAAAGCAGACAACTAATCGAAAATCGAAAGCAGACAACCTACGAAAATCGAAAACAACAGCGAATCGAAACAACAACTATCGAAAATCGAAAATCAGACAACATCGAAAATCGAAACGCGAACTTTCCGAAAATTTCAAAAACGGTAACGAAACTCACAGTTTCGAACATCTCTAAAATACACTAAACTCTAATTGGGTGGTGGAGGATCCTGGAGGATTTATAAAACTACAGTCTGTTTGATATACATTCGCAAATGTAAAAGTGGTCAAAACCAGTTAAAAGATATTAAGGTTCCTATGTTCTCAAAGCTCCTTAATTTTTTTTAATTATGTTAAATTCAATTGTCCATCAAAGAATGTGATGTAATATCGTCCAGTACATCACTCTGACACGTTGTGAACTAGAGGTTATGCAAAACCATGCTAGATTGATTTTTTTATTTTTTTTATATCAGCTAGCATGTTGTGATTGGTTAAAACACGTACGCATAATTAAATGCAGCCTTTAGAGGGAGGCCCTCAGACGTAGCAATCATTTTA
Organism: Hymenochirus boettgeri; assembly: GCA_019447015.1. Classification (NCBI taxonomy): domain Eukaryota; kingdom Metazoa; phylum Chordata; class Amphibia; order Anura; family Pipidae; genus Hymenochirus; species Hymenochirus boettgeri. The sequence continues at coordinate 23,217,929 of CM033471.1, read as the reverse complement.
ATCCAAATATTGTTTAATTACTAAACCTACAAAAAATGAGTGATAGATGACAGATACACATTAACTTTTTTGCAGTTTAAATCAATTTTTTTTTATACAAGATTGGATTGGGGCACATATTAATAATGTAAGAGCGAGAGTAGCATATGATTTATATCTTTTTATTGCCTGGAAATACCTTCTCTCTAGAAATGTTTGTTCTCCACAAACAGCATTATCAAAAGTGTAACACCGCTCAGAAGCAAGGGTTATGAAATCTCGGGGTGGTAAAACCACATTCACATGTCAATTCTATCACAAATAATTATGGGTGTACGAGATACTTACCGCTAGATATAGTCCTCCCATCGAATCGCTGAGTCTGCTTAGCAACCATGGGTTTAAAAAAAAAAGAAAGACAAGAATGAAGAAGGGGTGGTGGTAGAAGTGGGTTTATCTTGCGAAACTTAATGGTTCTTAAGTCGCCTCAATGCAGGTCACTGGGAAGGATGAATTAGCCCTGTAATATAATATGGATCCTTTGAGTTCTGCATGAAAATGCATAGGAGAGGCTAGGGATAATAAAATATTTACACGTTAAGCTGCGGGAAACTTAGAAAACAATATTGTGAAAATTCACGTTCTGTCCACGATTAATATGTGATAACTGAAAACTGTATTCAATGTAATATAATACACCGAGTTGTGTATTTCTAACACGGGTATTCCTTCTAATTAGCGTGGTCATAACTCGTAACTGCTTCGTATTTCATTGGGTATCGATCCAACGTTCAATATTATTTTGAGGGGACCGAAAATCACCTCGTACATTCGTTTGCAACCCTCAAAAATGAGCCGCAATCCCCGAAAATCTGAACGATCCCACCCGGTTTTGAGACGGAATGTTTGGATTTCGGAACCGAGGAGTTCCATGTTGTGCAGAGTCGGACCCGGGTGCATCTCTACTTATAATTAGTGTTAGTGCTATGTCATCAGGTTATAATCAGTGCTTAGCTATGTCATCAGTTATAATCAGTGCTTAGCTATGTCCCATCAGTTATAATAGCGGTGTTACTTGGTCATCAGTTATAATCAGTGTCTCTACCATTCTATCAGTTATAATCAGGTTTAGCTATGTCATCAGTTGATAATCAGTGTTAGCTATGTCATCAGTTATAATCAGGTTTAGCTGTCATCAGTTATAATCAGTGTCTAGCTATTTCATCATTATAATCAGTGTTTAGCTATGCCATTATTGTTATAATCAGTGTAGCTATGTCATCAGTATAATCGGTGTTTAGCTTTTGTCATCAGTTATAATCAGTGTCTAGCTATTTCTCAGTTATAATCAAGTGTTTAGCTATGCCATTAGTATAATCAGTATTTAGTGCTATGTCACAGTTATAATCGCTGTAGTTTAGCTATTGTAATCAGTTATACTTATGTTTTTTAGCTATGTCACCACGTAAAATCAAATGTGTAGCTTAATGTCATCAGTTTAATCAGTGTTTGCTATGTCTTCATTTATAATCAGTTGAATTTACTATGTCATCAGTTATATCAGTGTTTAGCTGATGTAATCAGTTTATAAAGTGTTTAGCTTAGTCATCAGTTTATAATCAGTGTTTTAGCTGGGTCAGTCAGTTTATATCAGTGTTAGCTTTGCACCATAATAATCTGTTTAGAGCTAATGTCATTCAGGTTAAATTGGTGTTTGTAGCTTGTCATCAGTTAAATCAGTGTCACTAGTTATCAGTTATAATCAGTGTTTAGCTATGTTATCAGTTATAATCAGTGTTAGCATGTGATCAGTTATTATTCGGTGTAGCTATGTCATCAGTTATAATCCGTGCTTGCTATGCACATTAGTGTCACAAGTGCTTTGTGTAATATAGGAAATAATGTACCCCCTATTGTAAAATATCAGGATATTAGAATTCCCCTGAAGTTCCATTTTCGGAAACCTTGCTGTTGCTTTGTACTTTATATGGTTCATGGAACTACTTGATGTTGTGTCTAATATCCTCCACATTTTCCTGTAGTCCTTTCCCTACATTATTCACTGTACACCAGTGAAACGTTCTATATCTATATAGGATACGCACATTATTACATTTTTATTCCCTTGTTGTTCGCGGTAGTCGATATTGGCGGAGTGGAAACCGTTTTTGCAGAAGGACGATTGTCGAGGCGGCCTGTAAAAATTCCAATGTTTTTTATTGGCGTGTGATATTCCTTGATTTTCTCAACACTTCTGACGATGGCTTCCAGAAATTACAATCAACCAGACTGGCCTCCTGAGGTACGGTAAGAAGTCATTATAACCAGGAGCAGCTCCAAGACAAAGAAAGGCTTCGGCAGCCACATGGTGATGTCCAGGAATTATGAGAAACCAACACCACATAGTAGGTACCTTTCTCATACTTTCCAATGCACTATCAGGGAGATCCAATTAAAGTTCTTATCATAAAAATGTGCTAATTTGTGTCCCAACCAATCCAGATCTTGTATAACATGAAATCATAACTCTGATTGGTTGGGCGTTAACAATGAGCACCTTTTAACCGATAATGGGGGAGATCCAATATAGGCTTTTTTTCCGTCTAAACCCACGTGTTACCTAAGAAATTTCGTGTTAACTGGTTTTAGACGGATTTAGAGCACGCGCCATTTCCAAAATGTTTTGGAATAGCGCCGTGCTATAGATGCAAACCCCTACCGTTAAGTTTTCGCTACATAGTAGCGGCCACTTAAACGGTACTGGTGTGGGCGGGCTTAAACCCACGCCTTTACCTAAGCCCGATCCCCCGCGATGCATAACGGATGTAATCTCGTTTACGTCAGTTATTGGTATGCGAGATCGGGCTAAGGTAAAAACAACGGGAGCCGCGATATTGAATCTCCCCGAAAAACTTTTATTGAAATCTCCCTCCTTTAGAGACTTTAAACTGGAACACACCAAGCGTTTTTTTTCGGGCAAACGAATGATATATTCGTCATGTGTGCGCGTTGCCGGCATTTAAGGTCTGTTTGACCGCATCGCCCATAACAGTTTGCACAGCGATCGTGAGCGACCGCCATCTGATTCGTCCCTGCGTGACCGCTCACTTATGTGAAACGGTCGCGGTCAAGGTCGAAAAATTCTCCGTGTGTACATCCGCCTACAGTTATCTACTGGGACCCTACAGCGTAGACAGAGGGATTGCTAAACTTAAGATTGACACAAATGTAAGACCGGTTAGAAGAAGAGGGTGCTCTAATTTCATAGACATTAGGATTATTAAACAGTTAAGGTAGTAGACGTGGGTGTAGAAAATACGGGTACAAGGTTTTGCAAGGAATTCACCGCACCAATTTTGCCTTTTTTTTCACAGACCCTTGCAAAACATGTTTCTTGGCTCGTTACGGCGGAGATGCTTTTGAAAATGTAACAGCTCGCCTGCAGCTTACTTGTATCCATCTTCATCGATTTGACGCGTCATCGTTTGTGGTGGAATCTTAGAGACATCCTGGTAGAGACTAGATCATGTCGCCTTTGGGGATTATGTGCTACGATGGTTGCGCTATCAGGATATTCAAATTACCAGGTATGTGGAATAGTCATTCCATACAGGGTACATTACAAAAAAATAAAAACTACATGGAGATGATACGAACAGGATGTAGCACTAGGAATTTCACAAAAGCCGACAGCTTCTCCTTAGTAGATCAACTAAACTTGTCGTCCTATACAACCTCTCAAACTTCCATGACTACCACGGCCCAGTGTAATTATTGGAGAGTAGGCTCGTCTAAGTGTTCTTGCGTCTTCAGTAGGCGCATTCTCCACCAATTGTGAGAAGTACGGATGAGGATTCTAAAGATTTTCTCCACAAACTTCAAAACTTCCGTGGACAAAGACGGGTAGTACCTATCTCATTCCGTGCCCCTCACCAAGGACTTGCATTCCTGGTTGTGTTCCTGAATCCGTTGCCGCTTTGTTTTCCAGGTACTGAATTCTTTGAGTATCTCGTGGCTTCGTTTGCTTCAACTCAGGTTCGGTCTAATTGCATCCTTGCTACTTCTTTCTCTTCCCTTTCATCATCATCTTTTCCTCCTTGGAATGCCAGCTCTTTGGGGGAAAATTTACTTTGACAAATGTGTAATGAAGAGAACAACGTTTGACAACTTCCCCAGGCTTGCGGACTGTCTTTCAGGTACGGCGGTCATTGTCTCTTAAATATCCATATTACGTTTTATTAGGGACACAAAGTGTTCTTAATGATTTTCTTTCAATAGATTCTTATGTGAGGACTGGAATTCCGTTCCCTGTTGACGGGATTATGCTTGGGGGTCCATCCTTTCCAGGGATGGCTTGTCTGCATTTACTTTCAGCATCCTCTTCATCTGCGGAACCTGATCCTGTGTTTTAGACGTTTGTGCATGGTTTATTCAGGTATGAGTAGGATAAATCACAATTGCATGCCAGCCCTGTGTCTACATTTTGTTTACAGCAGAATAAGATGGTACCTTCTTCCATTATGAATTGGGCTTATTTGATTAGGAGTTAGTTATGGACGCCGAACCCATTCAGGCCGAACTCTAACTATCCAAACTGTGTCCGAAAACTATTCATCTACAAACAACGTTCTGGTTTACGAATTCTCGAATTACGGTAATCTGGAATGTAAAGTTCGAATTTGGTTAACCCTCGATTTCAGTAAACCTCAACAATGTATCATTCGATTTCAGTAACCCCAACATGTAATCATTCGGTTCAGTAACCCTCAACAATGTATCATTCGCATTTCAGTAACCCTAATGATCGTTCATTTCAGTAACCCTAGAATGTATCATTTTATTTCAGTAACCCTAAATGTAATCAATTAATTTCAGTAAACTAAGAATTATCATTCAATTCAGTAACCCTAAAATGTTATCATTCAATTTCAGTAACCTAGAATGTATCGTCAATTTCAGTAACCTATAATGTATACGTTCAACTTTCATGTAAACCTAGGATGTATCGTTCAATTTCATAACCCTAGATGTATATTCAATTTCAGTAAACCTAGAATGTATCGTTTCACTTTCATAAACCATAATGTAATCTGATTCGTACGAATGATCAATTTCAGTAACCCTAGAATGTATCATCATTTCAACTAACCCTAGAATGTATCATTCAATTTCAGTAAACCTAGAATGTATCCTGTCGAGTTCAGTAACCTAGAATGTATCGTTCATTTCAAGTAACCCTAAATGATCTGTAATTTCAGTAAACCTAGTAATGTACGTTGATTTCAGGTAACCCTAGAAGTATCGTCGATTTCAGTAACCCTAGATGTATCGTCGTTCGTCCCTACTTGTTTATTTCAGTAACCTCACACAATGTACATTCAATTCAGTAACCCTAAAGATGATCGTTCAATTTCAGTACCCTCAACATGTATCATTCGATTTCAGTAACCCTAGATGTATGTTTGGTTCGGTTACACTCGAACTGTATCGTTCAGTAACCCTCAATGTTAGCGGTAAATATGCCCATGGAGGGACCAAGTGTGTAACTCGCTTTGATGATATGTACATGTTCACCTATATACAAAAAATAGAAGCTAGTGCACATCCCAAACTGAATGTACACTTTTCCCCAGACCATTTCCAGGTGCCACCAGCTATTTACGTAAAGTTACCATTGCTATTTACTTTGTAAGTTACTCTTTGAAGTTTTCAAACTATTTTCTCCAATTGACTTAATGGGTTGTTTCTGACTTCCAAACTTTGACTGAAGTTTGAAACTAAGCAAACTTCAGGAAGTTTGTCCATCTCTAATGGAGGTACGGTTAGAAGTAGAGGAGTCTCGGTATTCCTAAATTATTTATCTACAATATCATCACAAAGTGGCAATATTTCAACTTCACTATTCTTAAAGAGCAATTATCTTACCCAACCCCCTTTAAAAAGTAACCAGAGACAAGAAATAACAATATGTCCCAAACATAAGATGGGACCAGGCAGACCAGAGCAGTGTAACGTTCAAGTCGGACGGTGGATCAAGGCAGAACCCAGCAGTATAGTATACGATTGTCCTTTATATAAAACCTATTACGTGCGACTAGTAAAGGAAAAACTGCAGTGAGATGGGGCGATCAGAAAAAGGATTATAACCTGTTGAATTAAACTTTGTGTAGGGTCTCCCTTGATTATAGACTTTCAGTTTGGCAAACCCCTAGTTTTCTCCTCAACGGCCACCCACAAACAGATACTACGTCTCCAAGTGTTTTCTTGCCATTGCTGGGATAACTGAGCTGATGCAGAGAGCCTTACGTTGTCAGAAAGAGGAGGAAGAAGAGAAAGAAGGAAGAAACTGAAGGTTGGGTTTGGAAGTTAAACATTCCTCATTTCTCCATGATAATCACCTCTCGCTTACGACAATTAGGACAAATTGATCCTTGTTCTGTTAATGTTGAACCACAGTTAAATAAACCAATACTAGTGATTAAGGAAGTTTAAATACTGTTATATATTTAATTTTAACTATGTATGAGTTAAAAGTCTGTACTGTAACTCAGTACAACTTCTTTGCTAGATTTGATGAGTTGCTGATTTGACCAACCCCTTTTTTCTCAATTATCGATGTAACCCTCATTGACACGAAAGTTTGGGATATATTTTATATTGGTAAATACATGACGTTGTGGTATTGTTAGTTGAGGTTTGCATTGTAGATAAGGAGGTGTTTCTCCGGAATATTGCTTTTGCTATCTTACCTAGCAACGCCAGCCCTGAAAGAAACAAGAGAACGGTCCCTTGTGAGTCCCATGTTCCTGCCGTGGAGGAGAAGAAAGAAAAGATAGAGTGAAAAGCCACACAGCAGATGGGGAAGTCTCCTCTGCCACCAAGGTGGGAATAATATCACAAATCCCAACGCCACATGACCATCATGATCTCTAACTTCTCTGTATCGTCTTGATGTCCAACAGTGATTGGGACCACTGTTGCATCCTTGTACTAGGTGTCTTGTTTTCAACCAAATGATTGATTCATTGTATTAATATTTTTTGTTGTTGTTGCAGATCAATGTGGAAGAATATTCATCCATGAAGAACGATGCAAGACTCCTACCACCCCAGCGCCAATGATTCACCAGGAATGGCGGTCGTTTCTTACATTACATGATGTAGCAAAAATTTGGAATCCAGTCAAGGGATCTGCGTGTTGTGGACATAATGTAACTATCCCATGACAGTTACTTGTACCAAAGAGAATCTTTATTTGAAAATACTCTATGTTAATATAATTGCGTTTCATTTATTTAGTTAATGTTTTCATGACGCAACCATATTGCTTTATACTACAGTGTTTGTTCACTTCCGTTCGTAACCATTTTTTTGTGTTTTTAAGGGTGGAACTTGCCCTTACTGGAAAATCTTAACGGAACACGCGTACAATTGCACGATCAAGTTGGGCCACAGAAAAAACTTTTCATCTGGTCGTGATAGAATCGCCCATACACAATCAGACTGTCATACGATATCGGAAATCAGTTATTGTAAGAACGCAACGTTTGCTTCTATGGAACCATTAGTTGCAAAAAACTGGAACGTTAAAATAAATACAAAAACCGATTGGTGACAACTGAGAATGATAATTAGGAGAATTACGGGTTCAATTTGACCCAAATTTCACTGCCTGGTGACAACATTTGCATAAGGTAATTGATAGTCCCTTTGTTTGGGCATAACAAGACTATACAGCCTAGGCACACAGTTCATGAAGACCACTAGACCGCACATGTTACCCCTTTTGTGATTCTGATTTTGTTATTTGGTGGCTAAACGTGACTTTAATTGAAACCGATAATAAATATAGTTAGCTATAAAAGGACAACTTAATCAAAAAATAAATTAAGAATCTATTGATTCCTATTTTGTAACTTTAACTATAAATTGCTGCTTTCGATTATTTAGGGGGAGAGGAAGAAGAAGAACCGAAATGCCAGTGGACCTCGCCCAAGGACCGTTTCGGAGCTGCATAAATGAAAAAGCTGTCCTCTAGTTCCATAAGCACACGCATTCTTATATTTCGTCCTGAGATAACAGGTATCTGTATATGGAATATACCCGACCGCTGATAAACAGGTATTGAATGGAATCACCTGACCTGATAAGGTACTGTATATGGAATATACCCGACCGATAAAGGTATCTGTAATATGGAATATACCCGACCGAAACGGTTATTTGAATAGTGAAATACATGACCTGATAAACAGATCTGTTATGGAATATACCCGACCTGATAACAGGTATCTTATATGGGAATATACCCGTCCTGATAACATATCTTATAGGAATATACCCGTCCTGATAAAGGAGTACTTTATATGGAATATACCCGTCACTGATAACAGGTATATGTATATGGAAATACCGAACCTGAAACAGGTATCTGGTATATGGAATTAACTGACCCTGATAACAGGTATCTGTATAGGAATATACCCGACTGATAACAGGTATCTGTATATGGAATTACCCGACCTGATTAACAGTAGATCTGTATATGGAATATACGCTGACCTGATAACAGGTCATCTGTATTAGGCATATACCCGACCTGATACAAGGTATCTGATATGGAATATACCCGACCTGATAACAGGTATATGTATATGATATACCCTGAAACAGATTAATGGACGAAAGGTATCTGTCATGGATAGACCTGACTGAACAGGTATCTGTATTGGAATATACCCGACCTGATAACAGTATCTGTATATGGAATATACCTGACCTGTAACAGGTATCTGTATATGGAATACACCGACCTGATACACAGGTTATCGTATATGGGAATATACTGACTGAGAACAGTATTGTATATGGAATATACCCGACCTGATAACAGGTATCTGTATATGGAATATAACCCGTCCTGAAATAAACAGGTATCTGTATATGGATATACCCGGACCGATAACAGGTACTCTGTATAGGAATATACCTGACCTGTATAACAGGATATCTTTATGGATATACCAGACATGATAAGGTATCTGATATGGAATATAACCCACTGATACAGGCGATCTGGTATATGGAATCTACTAGACTACTGATAACAGTATCTGTATTGGAATATACCTGACCTGATAAACAGGTATCTGTATATGGATATATACCCGCCTGATAACAGTATCTGTATAGGAACTATACCCACCTGATAAACAGGTCGCTGGTATATTGGAATATACCCGACCTGATAAAGGTATCTGTATATGGAATATAACCTGACCTGATAAACAGTATTGTATATGGAATATACCCGCCCTGATAACAGGTCATCTGTATCTGGAAAGACCTGACCTGCATAACAGGCTATCGTATATGGATATTACCCGACCTGATAACAGGTATCTGTATTGGAATATACCTGACCTGATAACAGTTATCTGTATATGGACACTACCCACTCTGATAACATGTACTGTATATGGAATATACCCGTTCCTGAACAGGTATCTGTATATGGCAATATACCCGACTGATAACAGTATCTGTATATTGAATACCTGACTGATAACAGTATCTGTATATGGAATATACCCGACCTGATAAACAGGTATCTGTATATGGAATATGACGCCGACCTGATAACAGGGGTATCTGTATATGGAATATTACTGGGACCTGATACAGGTATCTGTTGGATACTCGTGAAGTTATCTTATATACATACCTGACCTGATAACAGGTATCTGTATATGGAAACCTGATATACCGGTATGCAATTGATATTACCACCGCAGGTATCTGTATATGGATTATACTCCACTGATAACAGGTATCTTGAATAATGGGATTAACACCACCTGATAACAGGTATCTGAGTATGGTCATAGATACCCGACCTGATAACAGATATCTGTATTGAATATACCCTACCTGATAACAGGTATCTTGATATGGAACTATACCCGGCTGAGTAACAGGTATCTGTATATTGGAATATACCCGATCCTGGATAACAGGTATCTGTATATGGATATACCCGTACCTGATAAACAGGTCTCTGGTATAGTGAATATACCCGACTGATAACAGGATATGGTTAATATGGGAATAGTACCGACCTGAACAACAGGATCGTTATAGGAATATTACATGACTTTGATCAGTATAATCAGTATGACCTCAAGGATCTATGAATATAATGATATAAGTCTATATTAATATATGTACCTGACCTGAATTCAACGGTATATGTATTAGAGACGGACCTACGGGTACCACTCGGACCCGGATTTGACACAGAACCCCTCGGTTCTGAAATCCAACGGTTACGTCCAAAAACCGGACAGATCGTTAGGATTTTGGGACTTCGGATCACATTCAAACTATTTCGAAAATCAGAAAATGCTTTGAATGTTGGATAAGCCTCGAAAATACGATCGGAACTATTTTCGAGTTGGCGGCAGCTCGAAGTCCCGGTATTTCCGACGTCTGTTCGAGACAGTTGGAATTCGAAACCGAATATTGGAGCAGGATCCCATCTCTATTTTTACATCTGCCCCCATTCTTATGTACTGGTACTTAGAATCCCCCATTCCGATTAATTTATGATGGGAGATTTACACCAGGTGTTTTATAACTAATCTGAGTGGTCCAACGCTGTCATCCTTCTTACCCTGTCAGCTGATTAGTAGACGGCATACTAGATTTGGTTTACAGCCAGCAATAGATCAAAAAGCGATGTCCATCCTGCCGTGAACTAAATAAATCTCCTCTATAGAATTCCAACAAGCTTATATTCTGTTAACACCAGAATTGATCTGCCACATTTTTTTAAACAATTTCAAAGTCACTTTATTTATTTGGGAAAGTTGCTATAAAAGTGGGGAAAGGGCAGTCGATAAAAGAACATAGGGCTGCTCAGCAGAACTGTAATGTACGTTCCGGACAAAACAACAAACATTTACTCTTTAAGGGGAATTTCCGCTGAGAACAGTACCAGTGTTTCAATATTTATCTTGTTTCACATCCTAGTATTTAACATATTGTTTTTCATTTTGAAAAAGCCAGTTGATTCTTCTGGTTGCCAATGGTTTTGCTCTGTCAGGATTATGTGAGCTGCATATTGGGTTTGTGCATGGTCTATTTCTTCCCAGATCAGCCACTTTCTTAAAATGTATTTCTACTATTGGATGTTGGAATGTTTTGAGAAACAAATATTTATATGAAACCCATTGTGGTGTGCCTTTCATTGGTGGATATGTCTGCAAAAAACGGACAGAATGTCAAAAAATCACGATGAAATATAGGATTTGCCTGTGTGCAGAGGATGGATTTTGTAAACATCCCAATTGGGGCTTTACTGTAAAACTAATTCACAACCCACCCTAATAGAGTGGGATAGATCAGTAAAAAAATCATCACAAAGGGTAATGGGTTGGCTGGTGAAAACTTATGGCCCAAGAGCACCCCTTTTCTTCAACAACATTTTTTTCATCCCCCCCACCCCCCCCCCCCATCCCCAATACCTGTAATTATTCCTATCCACCCTTTCTAGTGCATGGAGTTGTTCAGGCTCCATCCTTCTAGTATCGTTCCCCTTAGTTTGAATGGGAGTCAAAAGAGAGGGGTTGTTTTGGAGTTTGTTTGGCAAGAGTGAATTATCATTAGATATATTTCTATCATCTAAAGGAACACAGGTATTGTCTAATATCCGCCCCACCGTTCAGTCTGGGATCAATCATGGGTAAGAAGCATTTTTTGCACAATCGGTCTTTCCATTGGTTAGGCCCTGGGCTAAAATGGGGGTTGGAGCATCAATTGCACAGTTTCTTAATAATGTACCCTTTTTATATAAATGATGCATCATGAAGCACCATCATAGGATTTATATGACGAATGTTATTTAAACACAGGTGGTTTAATAAGAATCTGGTCTTTGTATAAGGAATTTCCAATCTTTAAAGCTATTCCACCTAAAATGTAATATTTATATGTTTGTTCCCCTGGTCCCCAGCCCCAACCGCGTAATTTTCTATTTCAGGAAAGCCCCCAAACTCTATACCTACTCCCCTATTTCCTTCGCTGCGCCCCAGCCCTTGCTTGCAGGAGGGAAATGCAAGCTAGAGGGCGTGACCGGAGCGCACGTCTGTGATTGGCTGAGCGGGCAGCAATCACGACGCGTGCCGGCAGCTCACTTCCGCGTAGGAAAGCGGAGAGGTAAGTAAAACATTGGGGAGTTTCTAAAAATAAAAAGTATGCGGTTTGGGCTGGGGACATCGGGGCAAGGGATTAGAGAATAAGGGATAAATGCTAGGGGATGGATAGCAGAACGGGAGGAGAGGAGGGGGAGAGGGAGGGGGGAGAAGGGCTGCAGCCACGCCTGTGCGAGGAAATCTCCAGGGAGGCCCAGGTTAGCAGGGCAGTGTCCTATATGGAGCCTGCTAGCCTCATGGTGTGTCCGTTTTTGGAACTTTGGGGGGGGGACTACAGGTAGAACCAGATGGAGCGGGATGGGAGGTAAGGATTTAAACACAATCATGGTGGGGCCAGTAAGTTGGGGGATTATAGTTTTGGGGTGTGGACATGCCCTTAACCATTTCTCTCCGGTTAATATCTTTGCAGGTTCCGCCTTCCAGTGTCCCGAATTGTAAACAACAACATCTTCACCAAACTTCACCTTTTTTCATCGCTGACGGAGTAGATTTCTCCTGGCAGCGGAGATCCAGGGTTCCTGTTCACAAATCCTTTAGGAACCAAGTATGTGAACTTGGTACCCCTGGGGTTGGGAGTGGGGTTGCAGTGGGTAAAGGCTTCGAACCTTCTGTATTGCTCATTTCAACGTTTCTTTAAGGAGAAGCTCAGGACTGAACATACTTTACTAAAAACTGGGTAATTAAAATGACCTTATGACTTTCTAAGTCATCCCAATCTTGATGGATAATGGAGAAATAAATCCATAATTACAAACCCCCCCCCATTCCCTTAACAGAAGGAGATCCACAAAGTAGCTAATTGGACAGCTCTCGGGGTGAATCAAAACTGGAGCAGTCTGACTCATTGGTTTAGAAAAAGGGGAGGTTATGGCGTTAAAATTTGACCAAGGGTTGTTAATTTTACGCTGGTTTTTCTCTAGTTAGGGAATTAACACAAGACAAGTGATTATGTCATTTTACTCTGCAGATTCTCTGCTTTCATCTAGAAAATTTTTTATCACAAAGGTCCATCCATAGCACAGTTGATGAAGGGCTCTGCTATAGTTCAGTCTCAAATTAGGAGATGCCAATGAATGTGTTTGACTTAAGTGAGATGTAATACACTGTGCAAAAAGTGTTTAGGCAGGCGTGATAAAATGCTGGCAAGTAAGAAAGCTTTACAATCCAAAATTCTAATCTAACACATTGAAAGTGAACCAAAAAAGAGAAGAGAAAATCTAATTGAATCAGTAATCAGTGTGACCATCATTTGTCTTCAAAATGCACACGTATTGGAAGGAACTAAGCAGGTAGGTTGTTCTAAACATCCTGGAGAAGAACCTCCTATCTTGTGTGGATGTAGGTGTGGAACTTATGTCTCTTGTGAAATCCCAGACACAGTCCATGTGTTGAGATATGAACTTGTGGGTCCAAGCAGATAACCATCACTTCCAGGACTTATTCTTATTCTTCTACAGTTATTGATAGTTCTAAATTACATTGGCTGTACCTTTGTGTTTTTGTTCTACACAGAAATTGGGACCATCCAAGATTCTCTGATCCCTCAGTTGATGGTATTGCATGAGGGATAGGGTCCAAGCTTTTTGACCAAATATCCAAATCCATGAATAATTGCAAGGATCCTCACCAAGATTCACATGTGCTGCAGACACTCATATGTAAAGCTCTCCAGGTCCTTCGAACAAATGTTGGAGGTTATTACTTTTTCCACCGCCAATTCTATGAAGACCTCTTCTGGTTCGATTCTCAAGACAGTAGATTGGTCCTCCTGGGATTCCACAGTTTCTTACAGTTCTCAGTCTGATCGCGTGTGCTTGGACTGATTTTGAAGGAAATAAGGATGATGTGTTTATCTGCTGCTATTTCTTGGTTGAAGATTGTCCCTCAACGTTGCCATTTGTGTTGAACAGCACATTTGAACCTCCAGTGCTTGTAATCTTTACTGGAGAGACATAACTGTGTTGCGTGTAAATACTGGTGTCTTTTTCTCAGTCTTGCTATGGCGTTTGACCTGAGACATTATCATTCTTGTAGCGGAGTTTGGCTGTCCTTACCACTTTTGTTATTGACTGTTGTTTGGCCAAACAAAGTGAAAATAATCAAGATTATGGCCTTTCTGGTTTAAATCCTAGAATGGAATATAGTCCTGCCATGAATGTGGGTAAGTTGTCCCTATAAGAATGAGTGCTGGTTTGAGGTAAAAACCGGTCCACACCAGGTATTCACCGGATTTAGATTTCCTTCTTGTATTCGGTGGATGTTTGTTAAACGGTAATTAATTAAACGGGTTATAATTATATATTGTGACAAATTCTACCATTTATATGAGCAAATATCAGATCTGGAGCTATGTTTAAAGGGTAAGTTCACCCAGAACTTTCCACGGCACATATGTAAAGATGTAAGGTTTTTGGGGGGGTGAACTTACCCTTTTAAATATTTTCTTATTTTCCCAATGGCAGATATAGCCTCGCTCCCACAAAAACTGTAGGATAAAGCAGGTCGGCGGGGCACCCCGCCAGAGTTTAAATGGGGAGGGGGGGTGATTCCTAGTTCACCACCTGTCAAATCGCCGAGAATAAAAATTTCCTTTTATAACATGGAGGGCAATCTCTTTTCTGTCACCAGCTAAATTTCCATAGGGAATGGCATTATTCCCACTTCATTGTTAATTCACTTATTTATTGGCGGGGGTGCAGATATAATTTCTGTGTGACATACAAAATGCTAAATCCGCAGTGTTATGTTCCAGCGGATTTTTGTGCACACAGCTTTAAGGATATGAAAACAATGGGATATATGTTTTTTTTTAATTGCCCATTACGCAAAATAGATCTTTCCAACTTTCCCTCTGTACCGTTTATGTGTTGATTCGGTCCCTAGCGTTAATATTCCAGTTCTTACCATTGTACCATTTTAGATGTCAATAAAGACTCATTATAATAAAAACATCTGTTTTGTATAGTTTGTGTAGGTGGGAAATGGTGACAGTGGACGTGAAATGCCTGGTGGGAAATTCCTTCTCCCAATGCGGCCTATAGGGATTACTTGCCTTCAGAAAGTCAGATAGTGTCAGGGGCCTGGGGGATGAGAGACTGAGCTTAACCAAAAACAAGTACTGAATTTTTATAAAAAGTTTGGGCGATTTAGTAATTGTTCCCCACACCGTATGCGACCTTTCCATACTGTCCTAAGCTGTTCACTACACCGACCATATGCACTTTCTTAATGTTTATCTTTTTAAAAAAACAAATGGATTTTCTAAAGTTCAATATGCATGGATATGTTTTTGTATAATTTTGTCAAATACATTATTTTACCTTCTCTGCTTCCTAATTATTGTAATGTGTTCCTTATCTATCCCCATTTATGCAGAAAATCGATTCCCGGGCAAAGCAATCTTTTTTTTTTGATTCGTGTGGTGTGTGTGAACTACACCACTTGCTGATCTTAACATTCATTTTTTTCGGTCATCTCCGCGGATGCACACTGTGTGTGCAGTGTTTCGATCGTATTGGGATCAAATTTTTTTATCGTCTATCAGCGCAAAAGAGTCTCCTAAAGTAGTTCCCTTAAAAGTAGTTTAGCTATGTGTGGGGGAATGACCCTACTGGTTGGCCATTTCTCCTGTCCTCTTGGAGCAACATGATGTGGTTGATATAGTTTACAATGACCCTACTGGTTGGCCATTTCTCCTGTTCTCTTGGAGCAACACAGATTGGCCATCACTAATCTATGATCTCTCACTTTCCCAATTAATTCCCTGTACATTTCCCTCTGTCACTGGATAATCAATTTGCCTTAGTGTTTTATTATCATTACACATCAGACTTCATAAAACAGAAGGAGCAATAAAGGGGACACAATTTGACTGTTTATGTCAACAGTTAAATGGTAACTATCTAATTAGATATGATGCACTGTCAAGACTACAAGTCAATAAGTATGGCTACTCCCCCCTAACACATTTGTTGTTGTTTCATTCAGACCACAGGGGCAGCCAAGACATTAAATCTCACATTTGTTATTTTAGTAATGAATTGTATGTATTGTTTATTTTGTACAGTGCTGCTTCCCAAGTGGTGATGTATAAATAGAAATATATGTGCATTTTATCTAAACCTCTGTTTCTCAGGTTGAATTTAAACTACTCATCCCATAAGCCTCTGACACAACGGGATTTGTTGTAGGAGTATTCTCTATCTTGAATGCAGTGTAATCATGTGATGATTTCTGATTATCCATCTTGAATACAGCGTTGTTTTGTGCTGATTGTTGATTCTCCACTTGAATACAGTGTAATCATGGATGATTGTCGAACTACAACTTGAATACAGTGTAGTCATGGCATGATTGATTCTCCATCTTGAATCAGTGTAGTCATGGATGATGTTGATTCTCCACCTTGAATACAGTGTAATCATGGATGATTGTCAAACTACATCTTGAATACAGTGTAGTCATGGATGATTGTTTCTCTATCTTGAATACAGTATAGTCATGGGATGATTGTTGATCTCTCCAACTTGAATACAGTGTAATCATGGGATGATTGTCGAACTACAACTTGAATACAGTGTAGTCATGGCTGATTGATTCTCCATCTTGAATACAGTGTAGTCATGGGATGATTGTTGATTCTCCACCTTGATACAGTGTAATCATGGGATGATTGTCAAACTACATCTTGAAATACAGTGTAGTCATGGCATGATTGATCTCCATCTTGAATACAGTGTAGTCATGGGATATTGTTTGATTCTCCACCTTGAATACAGTGTAATCATGGGATGATTGTCAAACTACATCTTGAATACAGTTGTAGTCATGGGATGATTGTTTTCTCTATCTTGAATCCAGTGTAATCATGGGAGATTGTTTCTCTATCTTGATACAGTAATGTCATGGATAATTGTTTGATTCTCCAACTTGAATAACAGTGTAATCATGGGATGATTGTCGACACTACAACGTTGAATACAGTGTATCCATGGCATGATTGATTCTCCATCTTGAATACAGTGTATCATGGGATATTGATTCTCTCTGAATACATGTAGTCATGGCATGATTGATTCTCCATCTGAATACGTGTAGTCATGGGATGATTGATTTCTCCATCTTGAATACAGTGTAGTCATGGCATGATTGATTCTCCATCTTGATAACAGTGTAGTCATGGCATGATTGATTCTCCATCTTGAATACAGTGTAGTCATGGAGATGATTGTTGATTCTCCACCTTGAATACAGTGTAATCATGTGATGTTGCTGATTTTGAATCTTGAATACAGTGTTGTCTGAGATGATTTTTGATTCTCCATCTTGAATAGAGTGTGATCATTGAATGATTGTTGATTCTTATTCTTGAATCAAGTAGTCGTGGTATGATTTTTGATCAGCGTTCCGTCTAAGTTGCACGCTCATGCTTGTGCAGGTAAAAATGGCCCAACAACATATGCGCAGTCTTTCCTGACATAAATTGTATCTTACATATTACAACCATGTGTGTTTTTTTCCTTTCCCAATGATGTATTGTAAACAAGAAACCCCGTAGGATGCTGGGGCCTGAGGCAAATGTCCTTCCTGCCTTTAATATGTCAGCCTGTAGGGTTTATCCCATGTCACTCTATATAATCCCTGGCAAGTGTTTTACCTGTCTTTAGACAGAGCTGGGAAGACAGTCATTGCAGTGACAGAATGTGTCTTCCTTGCTTTGTGGAGGGTTCTAATTAAGCTGTGCCTTCTATCGGTGCCAGACTTTCCTCTACAATGCTGACAGCCAGTACATGGCACAATCATTTAGATATGGGCTGAGGTCCAGCTGAATTTTTTTTCCTACATAAAATGTCTCCATCACTAGCAGTACAGCAATTCCTAAGAACGTCATGTCTGGTCCTGTGAGCGGAACGAGGTGCAGACAGTCAGATCCTGTCTTAATTCCCGGAGGCTCTTTTGCAACATGTGCTAAATTGGCTATAAAAAAAAATCAGCTGTCAGGCACATACACTCTTTTAATGTGTTTTCTAATGTAAAACACGTTAAATAGCTTAGCGAACAAATGCCTAAAATTTACAGCCTAGATATTCGTGAGCAGATGGGAGGGGCAGTAAGGAAAAAAAAAAGATGGCTGACTCTTTCATTCTAAACATGCCAGCCAGAACCAATCAAACAAGATGAAAGCTGAGGATGTGGGGAATGTTATTCTCTAATACGTAGTGAGGCCTTAGTCCTCTGTGGCCAATTCATACGTCTTGATTTGATTCTTTGATATATTTACCCTGAACATCCAACAAATATTCTTTTAATTTTTGTATATCGAAGCCAAAGGGAACACAGGCTTTTGATATTTGCTAGTCCTGAATAACAAAAACCCAGGTTTCAGTTGTATTGGTACAAACATTATAAATCTAGACTCTCCATGGAGTGGCCCAACAGACATATTGGCTAATGACTCCATTATGAGATTATCATTTGTTTAAATTTAAATATCATTAGACATTGGATAGGGCCTTACCACCGTTTCCTGTTCTCTTGGAGCACATGATGTGGTTGTTCGTTTGACGGACACTATGATTGTTGATCAGCGTTCCGTCTAAGTGTGCACGCTCATGCTGTGTGCAGGTAAAAATGGCCCAACAACAAATATTGCGCAGTCTTTCCTGCTATAAATTGTATCTTACATATTACAACCATGTGTGTTTTTTCCTTTACCAATGATGTATTGTAAACAAGAAACCCCGTAGGTGCTTGGGGCCTGAGGCAAATGTCCTTCCTGCCTTTAATATGTCAGCCTGTAGGGTTTATCCCATGTCACTCTATATAATCCCTGGCAAGTGTTTTACCTGTCTTTAGACAGAGCTGGGAAGACATCATTGCATGACAGAATGTGTCTCCTTGCTTTGTGGAGGGTTCTAATTAAGCTGTGCCTTCTATCGGTGCCAGACGTTCCTCTAGGCCATGCTGACAGCCAGCTCATGGCACAATCATTAGATATGGGTGAGTCCAGCTGAATTTTTTTCCTACATAAAATGTCTCCATCACTAGAGTACAGCAATTCCTAAGAACGTCATGTCTGGTCCTGTGAGCGGAACGAGGTGCAGACAGTCAGATCCTGTCTTAATTCCCGGAGGCTCTTTTGCAACATGTGCTAAATTGGCTATAAAAAAAAATCAGCTGTCAGGCACATAACACTCGTTTTAATGTCTGTTTTCTAATGTAAAACACGTTAAATAGCTTAGCGAACAAATGCTAAAAGTTTACAGCCTAGATATTCGTGAGCAGATGGGAGGGGGCAGTAAGGAAAAAAAAAGATGGCTTGACTCTTTCATTTAAACATGCCAGCCAGAACCAATCAAACAAGATGAAAGCTGAGGATGTGGGGATGTATTCTCTAATACGTGAGGCCTTAGTCCTCTTGTGGCCAATTCATACGTCTTGATTTGATTCTTTGATATATTTACCCTGAACATCAACAAATATTCTTTTAATTTTTGTATATCGAAGCCAAAGGGAACACAGGCTTTTATATTGCTAGTCCTGAATAACAAATACCCAGGTTTCAGTGTATTGGTACAAACATTATAAATCTAGACTCTCCATGGAGTGGCCCAACAGACATATGGCTATGACTCATTATTGAGATTATATTGTTTAAATTAAAATATCATTAGACATTGGATAGGGCCTTACCACCGTTTCCTGTTCTCTTGGAGCGCATGATGTTTGGTATATAGTTGACAATGACCTAGGTGGCCATTTTCTTCCTCTTGGAGAAATGATGTGGTTGATATAGTTTACAAGACCCTACTGGTTGGCCATTTCTCCTGTTCTTGGAGCAACATGATGTGGTCAATATAGTTGACAATGACCCTACTGGTGTGGCCATTTCTCCTGTTCTTTGGAGCAACATGATGTGGTCGATAAAGTTGACAATGACCCTACTGGTTGGCCATTCTCCCTGTCCTCTTGGAGCAGCATGATGTGGTCGATAAAGTTGACAATGACCCTACTGGTTGGCCATTCTCTGTCCTCTTGGAGCAGCATGATGTGGTCGATAAAGTTGACAATGACCCTACTGGTTGGCCATTTCTCCTGTCCTCTTGGAGCAACTGAGGTGGTCAGTATAGTTTACAATGACCCTATGGTTGGCCATTTACAGATGTTATGGTTTTCTACGTTGTTGACTTATGTCCTACTAATGTGTCCCCACACACAGGTCCAGGTGGTGCTGAATTCCATCATTAAGGCCATGGTCCCTTTGCTCCACATAGCCTTGTTGGTGCTCTTTGTCATTATCATCTATGCTATCATTGGGCTTGAGCTGTTTATGGGCAAAATGCACAAGACTTGCTACTTCCTGACAAACGATATCCAGGTAATGTTACTTCCTCGAGACGAGGAGAAGTCATTTTCCCACAGGAAATATTTGTGTTATCCAGGAAGTGAATAGAAATGCAAACGTTTGATTGACATTTTTTAGTTGAGATTTGTACCAATTAAACATCTCTGGTTATATTAACTTTATTCACATGTCATAGTTTGTTACATACCAACAATGTGATGCATCGCTATTACATTGTATTTCTAAACTTCAAATGTCCCTTCAGAGGATGAACCCTCCCCCTGCGCCATGGAAAGCAAAATGGCCGGCACTGTCCCAACGGTACTGTATGCAAATCTGGCTGGGATGGACCCAAACACGCATCACGAACTTTGACAACTTTGCGTTTGCCATGCTGACTGTCTTCCAGTGCATTACCATGGAGGATGGACAGATGTGCCTCTACTGGGTGGGTGATGGATAAATCAATTCATGTTTTATTTCACTTTCAGGTTTCTCTCCCCGGATGGAGCAGCCCCTGCACGGGGGCCCAGGAGGCAGAAGGGGCCCCAATTACATACTTTCCTATGATCAGATTCCTCTCCACCAGAGAACCAGAGAGGGTAGGATGACCTTTAAAACAATAGATAGATAATTGCGCTGCGTTCCTCGCCAATAGTTGCACAATCGAAGCTCATGCGATTTGCAAAAGGATTGCAGTGCATTACATGCAGTGGCCACCCACATTGACATGCATTACTCTGCTTATGGACCCATTGGTGTTTAGGAATCATTGTGCCCCCTGCAAACTATGATGGGGCCCCTATCTGTGTTTCATCCACAGTGATTTTCTGGGAGGAGGCTTATAACTGTCATAGAAAAAAAAGAAGATGGGGGCCCCTTGGCTCCCGGCCCCCCTGCAGTTTCTCTGTCTGCTCCCTGGTAGTTAACCCTGTAGGACCTGGTAACTGTCTGCACGATATCAATGACAGGCAGAAGATTTAAATGAAATGTTTGTTTGGACGTTAAGAAAATCCAACTCTGCTCCTATTTTACCCAAATATCCATTCGGATAGGAACCCTGAGCCTTTTCCATGGGATGTGAACAGACACTGGGATGTGGGAACAGTGTCACGGAAGCTTTAAAGCTTTCTAATCCATCTCCATAATCAGCCATGGAGATTTAATGTACAGAAACAATCAAAGGGAAACAAGTCACATGTCCAAAGATTCTATTAACTACTGGAGAATGAATGAATAAGCTATGTCATCAGTTATAATCAGTGTTTAGCTATGTCATCAGTTATATCAGTGTTTAGCTATGTCATCAGTTATAATCAGTGTTTAGCTATGTCATCAGTTATAATCAGTGTTTAGCAATGTTCATCAGTTATAGTCAGTGTTTAGCTATGTCATCAGTTATAATCAGTGTTTAGCTATGTCTCATTATAATCAGTGTTTAGCTATGTCATCAGTTATAATCAGTGTTTAGCTATGTCATCAGTTATAATCAGTGTTTAGCTGTGTCATCAGTTATAATCAGTGTTTAGCAAGTTATCAGTTATAATCAGTGTTTAGCTATGTCATCAGTTTAAATCAGTTTAGCTATGTCATCAGTTTATAATCAGTGTTAGCTATGTCATCAGTTATATCAGTGTTTAGCTGTGTCATCAGTTATAATCAGTGTTTAGCTATTCATCAGTTATAATCAGTGTTTAGCGGTGTGTCATCAGTTAATCAGTGTTTAGCTATGTCATCAGTTATAATCAGTGTTAAGCTATGTCATCAGTTATAATCAGTGTTTAGCTATGTCATCAGTTATAATCAGTGTTTAGCTATGTATCAGTTATAATCAGTGTTTAGCTAGTTATCAGTTATAATCAGTGTTTAGCTATGTCATCAGTTATAATCAGGTGTTTAGCTATGTCATCAGTTTAATCAGTGTTTAGCTATGTTATCAGTTATAATCAGTGTTTTTAGCTATGATCAGTATAATCAGTGTTTAGCTATGTCATCAGTTATAATCAGTGTTAGCTATGTCATCAGTTATAATCAGTGTTTAGCATGTCATCAGTTATAATCAGGTGTTTAGCTATGTCATCAGTTTATAATCAGTGTTTAGCTATGTTATCAGTTATAATCAGTGTTTAGCTATGGCATCAGTATAATCAGTGTTTAGCTATGTATCAGTTATAATCAGTGTTTAGCTATGTCATCAGTTTAATCAGTTTAGCTATGTCTAGTCAGTTATGAATCAGTTAGCTATGTATCGTTATAATCAGTGTTTAGCTATTCATTCACAGTTATAATCAGTGTTTAGCAATGTCATTAGTTATAATCTGTGTTTAGCTATGTCATCAGTTATAATCAGGGCTTAGCTGTTATCAGTTATAATCAGTGTTTAGCTACGGTTATATCATCAGGTATAATCAGTGGTTAGCTATGTCATCAATTATAATCAATGATTAGCATGTCATCAGTTAAATCAGTGCTAAGCTAGTCATTATTGCAGATTGAATATTCAGGTCTGCTTGTTTGTCCTGGTTATTTTGTAAAGCAATAAGCATAACCAAAATAGTCTGATTAGGTCACATGTGCCGGATATATTGATAATTTCTGTTTATTAACTCTTCTTAACCAAGCTTTTTCTCTCTGTTCAGATGCAGGATGCGATGGGATATGAGCTGCCGTGTGTATTTGTTAGCCGTCATATTGGATCATTCTTTGTTCTGAATCTGGTTCTTGGTGTTTGAGTGGGTAAGTAAACGTTAACTGTTTGTATTTCAACTATATAATCAGTGGTGTGCCGCACTACAAACTAAAACTGTGGTATTTACTGGGGTCAGTAACAATTTTGCAAATCAGTGTATATATAATATCATAATATCACAGTGTTATGATACCCACTGCACTCACTGTAGGTTGTGAAAGGATTGTCAGTACCCACTGATCTCACTGTAGGATGTGGAGGGATTGTCAGTACCCATGATCTCACTGTAGGATGTGGAGGGGTTGTCAGAACCCACTGTTCTCACTGTAGGAGTGGTGGGATTGTCAGTATCCACTGCACTCACTGTAGCATGTGTGGGATTGTCAGTACCCACTGCACCACTGTAGGATGGGAAGGATTGTCAGTACCTACTGCACTCACTGTAGGATGTGGGGGATTGTCAGTACCCACTGCTCTCACTGTAGGATGTGGAGGGATTGTCAGTACCCACTGCATCACTGTAGGATGTGGAGGGATTGTCAGTACCCACTGCACTCACTGTAGGATTGGCGGGATTGTCAGTACCCACTATTCTCACTGTGGATGTGGAGGATTGTCAGTACTCACTGTACTCACTGTAGGATGTGGAGGGATTGTCAGTACTCACTGACTCACTGTAGGATGTGGAGGATTGTCAGTACCCACTGCACTCACTGTAGGATTGGAGGGATTGTCAGTACCCACTGCACTCCACTGTAGGATGTGGTGGATTGTAGTACCCACTGCACTCACTGTAGGATGTGAAGAATTGTCAGTACCCACTGCACTCACTGTAGGATGTGGAGGGATTGTCAGTACTCACTGTACTCGACTGTAGGATGTGGAGGGATTGTCAGTACCCACTGCACTCACTGTAGGAGTGGAAGGATGTCAGTACCACTGCACTACGTAGGATGTGGGGTTTTGTCAGTACCCACTATTCTCACTGTGGATGTGGAGGGATGTCAGTACTCACTATACTCACTGTAGGATGTGGAGGGATTGTCAGTACCCACTGCACTCACTGAGGATGTGGAGGGATTATCAGTACCCACTGCTCTCACTGTAGCATGTGGAGGGATTGTCAGTACCCACTGCACTCACTGTAGGATGTGGAGGGATTGTCAGTACCCACTGCACTCACTGTAGGATGTAGAGGGATTGTCAGTACTCACTGTACTCACTGTAGGATGTGGAGGGATTGTCAGTACCCAGCACTCACTGTAGGATGGGGAGGGATTGCCAGTACCCACTGCTCTCACTGTAGGATGTGGAGGGATTGTCAGTACCCACTGTTCTCACTTTAGGTAGTGGAGGGATTGTCAGTCCCACGTTCTCACTGTAGGATGTGTGGAGGATTGTCAGTACCCACTGCACTCACTGTAGGATGTGAGGGATTGTCAGTACTCATGCTCTCATGTAGGATGTGGAGGGATTGTCAGTACCCACTGCTCTCACTGTAGGATGTGGAGGGATTGTCAGTACCCACTGCACTCACTGTAGGATGTGGAGGATTGTCAGTACCCACTGCACTCACTGTAGGATGTGGAGGGATTGTCAGTACCCACTATTCTCACTGTAGGATGTGGAGGGATTGTCAGTACTCACTGTACTCACGTAGGATGTGGAGGGATTGTCAGTACCCACTGCACTCACTGTAGGATGTGGAGGGATTGCCAGTACCCACTGCTCTCACTGTAGGATGTGGAGGGATTGTCAGTACCCACTGTCTTCACTGTAGGATGTGGAGGGATTGTCAGTACCCACTGTTCTCACTGTAGGATGTGGAGGGATTGTCAGTACCCACTGCACTCACTGTAGGATGTGGAGGGATTGTCAGTACCCACGTTCTCACTGTAGGATGTGGAGGGATTGTCAGTACCCACTGCACTCACTGTAGGATGTGGAGAGATTGTCAGTACCCACTGATCTCACTGTAGGAGGTGGAGGATGTCAGAACCCACTGTTCTCTCTGTAGGATGTGGGGGGATTGTCAGTACCCACTGAACTCACTGTAGGATGTGGAGGGATTGTCAGTACCCACTGCACTCACTGTAGCATGTGGAGGGATTGTCAGTACCCACTGCACACACTGTAGGATGTGGAGGGTTGTCAGTACCACTGCTCTCACTGTAGGATGTGGAGGGATTGTCAGTACCCACTGCACTCACTGTAGGATGTGGAGGGATTGTCAGTACCCACTGTTCTCACTGTAGGATGTGGAGGGATTGTCAGTACCCACTGCACTCACTGTAGCATGTGGAGGGATTGTCAGTACCCACTGCACACACTGTAGGATGTGGAGGGGTTGTCAGTACCCACTGCTCTCACTGTAGGATGTGGAGGGATTGTCAGTACCCACTATTCTCACTGTAGGATGTGGAGGGATTGTCAGTACCCACTGCTCTCACTGTAGGATGTGGAGGGATGTCAGTACCCACTGAACTCACTGTAGGATGTGGAGGGATTGTCAGTACCCACTGCACTCACTGTAGGAGTGGAGGGATTGTCAGTACCCATGCTCTCCTGTAGGATGTGGAGGGATTGTCAGTACCCACTGCTCTCACGTAGGATGTGGAGGGATTGTCAGTACCCACTGTTCCACTGTAGGATGGGGAGGATTGTCAGTACCCATCTGCTCTCACTGTAGGATGGGAGGGATTGTCAGGTACCACTGCACTCACTGTATGATGTGGAGGGATTGTCAGTACTCACTATTCTCACTGTAGGATGTGGAGGGATTGTCAGTACCCACTGCACTCACTGTAGGATGTGGAGGGATTGTCAGTACCCACTGCTCTCACTGTATGATGTGGAGGGATTGTCAGTACTCACTATTCTCACTGTAGGATGTGAGGGATTGTCAGTACCCACTGCACTCACTGTAGGATGTATAGGGATTGCCAGTACCCACTGCCTCCACTGTAGGAGTATAGGGATTGCCAGTACCCATGCTCTCACTGTAGGATGATAGGGATTGCCAGTACCACTGCACTCACTGTAGGATGTATAGGGATTGCCAGTAACCATGCTCCACTGTAGGATGTGGAGGGATTGTCAGTACCCACTGCACTCACTGTAGGAGTGGGAGGGATTGTCAGTACCACTGCTCTCACTGTAGGATGTGGAGGATTGTCAGTACCACTCACTCACTGTAGGATGTGGAGGGATTGTCAGTACCCACTGTTCTCACTGTAGGATGTGGGGATTGTCAGACCCACTGCATCACTGTAGGTGGAGGGATTGTCAGTACCCACTGCTCTCACTGTAGGATGTGGAGGATTGTTCAGTACCCACTGCACTCACTGTAGGATGTGGAGGGATTTCAGTACCACTGCTCACGTAGGATGTGGAGGGATTGTCAGTACCCACTGCTCTCACGGTAGGATGTGGAGGGATTGTCAGTACCCACTGCACTCACTGTAGGATGGGAGGATTGTCAGTACCCACTGCTTCCACTGTAGGATGTGGAGGGATTGTCAGTACCCACTGCACTACTGTAGGATGTGGAGGGATTGTCAGTACCACCATGCATCACGAGGATGTGGAGGGATTTCAGTACCCACTGCTCTCACTGTAGGATGTGGAGGGATTGTCAGTACCACTGCTCTCACTGTAGGATGTGGAGGGATTGTCAGTACCCACTGCCTCACTGTAGGATGTGGAGGGATGTCAGTACCCACTGCTCTCACTGGTAGGATGGAGGGATTGTCAGTACCCACTGCACTCACGGGAGGATGTAGGATGTGGAGGGATTGTCAGTACCCACTGCACTCACTGTAGGATTTATAGGGATTGCCAGTACCCACTGCTCTCACTGTAGGATGTGGAGGGATTGTCAGTACCCACTGCGGCTTTAGGGGCATGATGTGGGTGGGGTTGGGAATCAAACTCTGTAAATCTGTCCCTGAATGGTAAAACAGAAAATTTCCTATGTCTTTGCCCTTTCACGTCCACCCCCAGTGTGAAACCCATTAGGAATAACTTTCCCTGTCTCCAGATTTCAGCAGCTCCTTCCATTAACCCCCAGTACACAGTAGCAGGAGATCAAGTCCGACTAGGCCGTATGTAGAAAGCCATTTGGAATTCATATCCTTTCCTGTCTCACATGGTTTACGTTATTGAAAATAAAAGGCCATTTTTCATCCGCAATCCGACAGACATCTTGACTGCTTATACCTGGAGGTGTACGGCGACAGACTGTTTGGTTTCCATCATTCTTGACTTGATCTGACCTGCCTGTTACTGTGCATCATGTTGTGATATTCACTGACTAGAGAGTAATGTATGGTGGCAATTACTATTCCGTGTCGTTTCCACTTTCTGTCTGGTTTCTTAAAATAGCGAAGCCAAAAGTCCAATCAGAGAGGCCACAGACAGATCAACACACAGCATGTAGCTAGTTAAATATGTAATGAAGAGTTAAATATAAACTGTCAGATAAGGCAAAGGTGCCCAATATGCAATATGAGTTTGATATTTGGAGGCCCTCACAAGTGGGCAGGGTTTACTGCAGCAGGCATGGTTGAGGCAGGAGTGGGCAGGGTTTACTGCAGCAAGCACGGTTGAGGCAGGAGTGGGCAGGGTTTACTGCAGCAAGCACGGTTGATGCAGGAGTGGGCAGGGTTTACTTCAGCAAGCACAGTTGAGGCAGGAGTGGGCAGGATATACTGCAGTAGGCACGGTTTTGAGGCTAGGGAGGTAGGATAGTGGGCAGGGCTTATTGCAGCAGGCACAGTTGAGGCAGGAGTGGGCAGGATATACTACAGCAGGCACAGTGGAGGCAGGAGTGGGCGGGGTATACTGCAGCAGGCACGGTGGAGGCAGGAGTGGGCAGGGTATACTGCAGCAGGCACAGTTGAGGCAGGAGTGGGCAGGTTATACTGCAACAGGCACGGCGGAGGCAGGAGTGGGAAGGGTATAGTGCAGCAGGCACGGTGGAGGCAGGAGTAGGCAGGGCATATTGCTGTAGGCATGGTTGAGGCAGGAGTGGGCAGGGCTTATTGCAGCAGGCACGGTTGAGGCAGGAGTGGGCAGGTCATATTGCAGTAGGCACGGTTGATGCAGGAGTGGGCAGGGCTTATTGCAGCAGGCACAGTTGAGGCAGGAGTGGGCAGGGTATACTGCAGCAGGCACGGTGGAGGCAGGAGTAGGCAGGGCATATTGCAGCAGGCACGGTTGAGGCAGGAGTGGGCAGGGTATACTGCAGCAGGCACGGTTGAGGCAGGAGTGGGCAGGATATACTGCAGCAGGCACGGTGGAGGCAGGAGAAGGCAGGGTATACTGCAGCAGGCACGATGGAGGCAGAAGTAGGCAGGGCATATTGCAGTAGGCATGGTTGAGGCATGAGTGGGCAGGGCTTATTGCATCAGACACGGTTGAGGCAGGAGTGGGCAGGTCATATTGAAGTAGGCACAGTTGATGCAGGAGTGGGCAGGACTTATTACAGCAGGCACAGTTGAGGCAGGAGTGGGCAGGGTATACTGCAGCAGGCATGGTGGAGGCAGGAGTAGGCAGGGCATATTTCAGTAGGCACGGTTGAGGCAGGAGTGGGCGGTCAATACTGCTACAGGCACGATGGAGGCAGGAGTGGGTAGGGTATACTGCAGCAGGCACAGTGGAGGAAGAAGTGGGCAGGGTATACTGCAGTAGACACGGTGAAGGCTGGGAGTGGGCAGGGTATATTGCTGCACACACGGGGCGGAAGGAGAGGGCAGGGTATACTGCAGTAGGCACAGTGGAGGCGGGCGTGGGCATGGTTGAGGCAGGAGTGGGCAGGGCATATTGCCTCCATTAAAGTCAATGCGCAGTAAATGGCATCTCCTACTTCGAATGTAGCATGCCGAAACCCTGGCCAGTATATCCATTAGAAGCATGATGCGGGCTGCTTTAGGAAAATCATTCCTATAAATAGGTCGATCACTTTTTAACTTTACATCGATCTCAAGGGTTAAAGGGCTCCCACTACGGTACAGTCGTGGATCCAAATCCCAGCCAAGTCTCAAGAAGGCTCCCCCTCCTAATTTAGACCCCATTCATACAGGCTTTTCATCTTTAAGCCAGAAATTGCAGGTTCAATGGCGGAAACAGAAGCACTCGAATCTCCAAGTCTTATTCATTATCGCCATAAACAGCTGCGAAATATTACTAGTTCTTTGTCTCACTGCACAGACCATTGTCGCCTTTCTTCTAAACAGAATAAGCTGAATATAAATGTTTATGGCTGATAATATTCTGTGCTGTGCGACAGTCAAGCAGACTTAGAGGTGCATTGTAAGAAAGGAAGATTATTTGATAACCTTAATGTGCAATCGTGCTATTAAACTAATTACGTGTTTGGTTTTATTTTGCGTCGAAGATTCGCTGTCTCAAAGAGCTTGCATTTTATTTGACAGATGAGCTAATTAAGGGATAAGCTGAATATGTGCACCAACAAAACATGTAACATTCTGGGTAAAGCACAATTGAATTTAATTGGTGCACCAGTATATTATATCGGCTGCCATTTTTTTCATTATACTATTTCACTGTTATATTACAGTGCTAATGTTCATACGTGTTTTCCTTTTCCGATTAACGGCTCAACAAACTACGATTGTTTTCCTCCAATCCCAACTTCTGTCCCAATCTCTCCGCAGGTTTCAAGGTTAAAAACTGCAGAAAGATTGAGGCCTCGAGGTGGGGAACTTCGAGTGGTTCTTCCAATCGGATTTCAGATCGTTGCCCGCAATCAGAAATCCGATCAGAAGAATATCTGCCTGTGTATGGCTAGGTTTAAAGTTGCACTAACTGATAATAGATCTTTCTGCCTATTGGTCTATCTACAGTAACTGTCTGTCTATCGCTCTATATATCTGTCTGTCTATCTATCTATTTATCGCTCTATTTATCTCTCTGTCTGTCTATCTATTTATCTGTCTGTCTATCTATCTATTTATCGCTCTATTTATCTGTCTGTCTGTCTATCTATTTATCTGTCTGTCTATCTATTTTCTGCTCTATTTATCTGTCTGTCTGTCTATCTACCTATCTATCTATCTATCTATCTATTATCTATCTGTCTGTCTGTCTATCTATCTATCTATCTATCTATCTATCAATCATCTATCTATCTATCTATTTATCTGTCTGTCTATCTATCTGTCTATCGCTCTATTTATCTGTCTTTCTGTCTGTCTATCTATCTATCTATGTATCTGCCTGTCTATCTGTCTATCGCTTTATTTATCTGTCTGTCTGTCTGTCTATCTGTCTGTCTATCTATCTATCTATCTATCTATCTATCAATCATCTATCTATCTATCTATCTATCTATCATCTATCTATCTATCTATCTATCTGTCTATTTATCTGTCTATCTATCTGTCTATCGCTCTATTTATCTGTCTGTCTGTCTATCGATCCATCTACCTGGCTGTCTATTGACCCATCTACCTGTCTGTCCATCAATGTATCTATCATTTTGTGGAAAGGGAACCAGCTGACCCAGAAGGAAGTTAAAAATAATAGCTAGACCGTCTTTGGGTAAACAAACGCTCAGGACCTGATGGTATTCAACCCAGGGTTCTAACCCAGCCAGTTTGTGCCATGGCTTTATATATAATAGATCCTGCAAAAACATGATACTGTGAGCAGAAACCAAGGCTTGGATGGGGTTTACCTTGATTATTTGATACAGTGCCTCAACTAGAGAAACAATGGCCATTGCCCTTACTTGGACGGAGAACTGTTTGAATGACAGAATAAATGGAGATTACGATGGGAACATTTTCTAAAAGGACCGATACTGTTAGCAAGGTTCCTCAGGGGTTTGTCCTTGGTCCAGTGCCTTTTAATTTATTCATAAATAACATTAGGCAGAATGCTGAAAACACAAAACATAGGATGTGTCCATCATGTCGGGGGAATTTGAATGTGCCATCAATCAGCCAACCGTCAAATTAGATTTATTGTTGAAAAATGCAACATTACAGATTTGATCACAAACAGCAGGAACACTCGTGCTGAGTCAAGTTAAAATGACTCAGGGGTAATTGTACATATAAGCCCATGACCCCAAAGAAGTGCCCTAATGCGATTGTTGTTTTTTTTCTAAAAGGGGAGGTTGTAATGTCTTTAAATGGAGTTTGAATTCATGGAGATTCAATAACACGATTTCTCTACATGGGACGGGTTTAGGGCTTATAACGTGATGTAATAGTTGTTTAACTCGAGATGTATCGACCCCACGTCCATGCTTAGAGCCATTTGTGTGGTTTGTTTTATAACTAACTAATGCACATTATTTGTTTCATAAACGCCCACATTCTCCTTATACTAGGTCACTATTATTCTGGGGATTAACTAAATAAACTTAATCATATGGTTACATCTGCTCCATTGCACAACAGACCATTGCAGCCAATCACGGATTGGTTTTTATTTGTCTAACAGAGTTTGAATGATGTAAGCAGATAGCTGATTGGTTGTTATAGGCTGCTAAATTCGCACCAATCAGCTTTATAAATTTTCCAAAATTGAAAAAAAAAAGGATTATTTAGTGAATGTAAAATAATATTAACCCTCTATGTCCCAAAGTGATTCCGTGGATTTGCAGTTTCTTCTCATCTTCCCTTTTTATTCATTTTGACCTGATAATATCTGATCACATTTCATGTAGGTACCCACGCTTCCCCCCCCCTGGAGGTTGGAGGTTCATAAATAATGCAGGTACCATTTCAATTAAGGTCACTGCAGGTGTAATCTAAAATGATCAGATTTTGTAGCTAAACTAATTCTCCTAATTCCCATTGCATTGTGATAGATTTATATTGGGTTAGAAGAGCATAAGATTTTTATCAGGAGAATAAAATACTGGAATGTGCCTTTAAATTTTGCCCAGAATACTTTATTGCTCCTTTTCCCCCAATCCTTAATAACACTTTATATAATGTAGTTTAGGTTGTTATGTTCTGACCCCCTGTGGCCCTTTACTATAGGGGTGGGCATTGTTCAGAGGCTTATGCTAAATGTAACCCCACATCTCACGCGTCACATAACGCCAACCCTGTTCTTGACCATCTAACTGTTAAAGTTAAAGGGAATGTCCATTCTTGAAACAAAAAAAGTGACTTGTCTGTTACCTGCCCACAACCCCAACTGCTATTTTTACCAGATTATTACATGCATTTATAACCAAATATTGAATGATACATTATAATCCTATCTGGCTCCTCCCTTTTTTCAATGAGCTTTTTATGAGCTTGAGCATGTGCAGAGGAGGCAGAAGGTGAAACAGCAGCAGTAATATCAGTTGTTACAGCCTTGATTGATTGCATGGAGCCAATATCTGGTTAGTAATGCAGGTAATAAACTGCAAAATATATCAGTTGGGGTTGGGGGCATGTAATGGACAGATGACTATTTTTTTGTTTTACGGGTGGACATTCCCTTTAAAGACTTCCCAACCCTCCCCTTTAAGACTCCAGGGTGTTCTATTCCAGCCCAGTATTTTCAGTCATCTGTGCTCTTTATAGCTCTGGCTACCCAGAATCCCATGTGTATCCTCTGCAGGAAAATCTTTGTAATTTTGCTATTTTATTTATTGATATTTGACTTTCTTTCCTCTGTTCCCAGTGAGTTTTCCAAGGAGAGAGAGAAAGCGAAGGCTCGGGGGGATTTTCAAAAACTAAGAGAGAAGCAGCAACTGGAGGAAGATTTAAAGGGATACCTGGACTGGATCACTCAGGCTGAGGATATCGACCCAGAGAACGAAGATGAAGATATTGATGAAGATAAGCCTCGGAACAGTAAGACACCCCTCTACCCATACATCTGTCATAGGGTTAATGGCTTTTCCATGGAGATCTGGCCCATTGGTGGCTCTATCACTGGAACTTTCACGGCTCTAGAATCTCACTATGTCAGAGGGTAATAGTTCGATGTGACACTGGGTCAAATAATAGACAAAACCATTTTTATTCACAGATTGCAATGTATCCCAATTACATTAAGGTGTGGGCACATCCTATGATGTCATAAACTAGGTTACCCAGGCAACATTCCAATCCCATAACATTCAGGCTTTGCATAGTACGTTCGGTGACATGACAGACCCGGTTGCAAATTACAAATGTTATTTGCAAATTTGTTAGATAGTTAATTAGAAAACAAAATCAGGGCAGGGATATCTTACCCTCCAGCAGTTTTTAAACTACAACTCTAAGCTCAACCATCCCACAGCAGGGGGTCCACCCATAAGCAAGATCAGTAGTTTTTGATCCTAAAAAAAAAAAGCACAGAAACTGCAACTTTGTGAATTTGTAATATTCCTCCTTCCTTCCTTAGCGAGTACAAACAGTAATTATATTCATTTACTTAGTTTTAATCTTCAGTGTGATCATATCAAGTGCTAATGAGTTCAGTGTACAAGCCCTGCTATATATAATCCCAGCATTCCCTGCTCTATAGGGATATCAGGGCAAATTAGCCAATCGGAATCCTCTGGATAGAATCTTCCTCCCCCTTACAATAAAGAAAATCTTAGTCATCGCTTTTTATTATAATAGAAATTGTGTTTAAAGGAAAGATCAACTAAGAAAAGCCTTCGTGGTATCTTATGTAATGTAGATTATTTGGAATTAGAAGTTTGATATTCAGCTTCTCTACCAACAAAATTATTTCCAGACAGGAGGGATGTTGGGAATTTTTTTTCTACTAAGATCCACCAGGGAAAGTCAGGAAATTCTCTCCCTGCAGCAAACTCTCTCTTGTCCCTCAAACGGTGGGTGCAAATTTATAAATAATAATTCTAAAAATCTTAATAAAAAAGTTTGGCTTGTGCAAACCTAAATTATTGCAACGGGACACCAGCAGGGGGCATAGTGAAAGCAGGTGCAGTCATAGTCATGAGCTAAGCCAGAACATATATTCCATTTAAATATCTCCTTGGAATGGACGTCACTGCATTAAATTGCACTGCATTAGGTGCTGCCTAAGATTCCCCATCCAAGCATTGGAAATAATGACTGTAGATTTTCCTTTCTTTATTAGATCATTAAACGTTAAGTCATTGTGCAAAATGATAAGGCGAGTCATCATTTTTTTGGGGTAATAAGAAGAAATCTTGATGTTTTTCCTATTGTCAGCTATTAGATTGTGACTGGGGGACGTTTGACTTGGTGAATAAAAGTCCCTTCGCTATGATTTGTTACAGCCCAGCCGGTGATCTCGGTTCCTTCTATTGGTGACTGCCGAGGCGTAGAAATAATTTCTCACTATATTTAACAGGATTATCTGGGAATGGCGTCTCACATATGTGGGGATTAATAGCGGAGCAGGGGATATTCATACGAAATGTTTACATTGACAGATCACACTTATGACTTACAGTAATATTACAAAGGACAATTATAATTATGCAGTAGCAGACTTCTTTCTGGCTCCTCCCACATTCATTGTCACTGACAATTCTCCCATCAATGACAATGGAGAACATATGTTAATGAGGGAAGGGGAGGGGCTTGAAAATTGTCAGTTACTGCTAGAAAGCAGTCAGTTACTGCATGAGTATTGATTCTCCTGTAATGATGCATTATTCAAATAATAAATATTCATATCGTTAGTATTAATTATTTAATTGTGTGTACATTATTAAAAGGAAAGTATGGCAGATTAAGCTGTTAAAACTCTTGTGAGGTCATCAGAACTGGGAGATGGGCATTTCCTTTAATATGAAATCAAGTCTGGGTTTCTCAATGAAGGATTTAATAAAAAAACACACAGGATTTTTTTTATATAATAAATATGTTTTTTCTGTCTCTGTTGCAGTGAGCATGCCAACCAGTGAGACGGAGTCAGTAAACACGGACAATGTAGGCAGTGCAGACACGGAAGAGGAGAGCTGTGGGGTGCGTCTTGTGTAAGTATCCGAGGAATAAGCCTAAACTTGTCTATAAACGTAACAGAGTTTATGGACCAAGAGGTTCCAAAGTTTGCATGTGCTATTAATCTCCAAAAACCAATCAAAAGTTAGTTTATTGTTGGTCTGCTGCAGTTAGAAAACCTCTGATAGGTTACAGCAGGTTCATAGCATAGGCGAACCAGGGAACCTTTTGATCCCACTGTGTCTACGCCATATATTCCACCTGCCTACCATGCACATAGTTCTCCCAGTTTGGGTAGGTTGGAATTCAGTGGAACAGATGGTTTGCCAACTAGCCATTAATAACAACCTCAACTAACCATTTGTTAGTTCCAGAAATCGGGACTGTGTAAGTCAAGGTTGTCAGATAGGGGGAAATTACTAGTCCAAGACAGCTTCCCTTTTTTTGCATGTTATGATCCACCCCTCTGTGCTCCTCAGACTTTACAATGTCCTTGGTTAATCAGTGTCTGTGTTACCTTATCTTACATTTCTTATTCTTAAACAACCAGGTGGGTACAAATAGTCTGTAAGCTCCTGCAGTCTCCATGCTCTGTAATTGCGATGAATTATAACGGTGCAGTAAACTGATCCTTTTCCATTTATCTATTTTGCAGGCACAGGATTTCCAAGTCTAAATTTAGGTAAGAAATATTCTATATTTGTACCAAGGTGGCACCTGTCCCGCCATTTTAGCTTCTAGAACTACAATTAGAGATGCAACGTGGGTTCGAATAGCACCCAGTTTCAAATCGAATCTGAGGGTTTCGAAGTCCCGACGAAACTTTTGAAACTCCCGAATTTCACTGAACTCGGATTTTCGAATTTTCGGTTTTTAGCGAAAATTTAAAGTAGACAATCATCGAAAATCGAAAGCAGACAGCTATCGAAAATCGAAAAGCAGACAACTATCGAAAATCGAAAGCAGACAACTATCGAAAATCGAAAGCAGACAACTATCGAAAATCGAAAAGCAGACAACTATCGAAAATCGAAAAGCAGACAACTATCGAAAATCGAAAGCAGACAACTATCGAAAATCGAAAGCAGACAACTATCGAAAATCGAAAAGCAGACAACTATCGAAAATCGAAAGCAGACAACTAGCGAAAATCGAAACGCGAACTTTCCGAAAATTTCAAAAACGGAACGAAACTCAACAGTTTCGAACATCTCTAAATACAACTAACTCTAATTGGCTGGTGGAGGATCCTGGGAGGTTTAAAACTACAGTCTGTTTGATCATACATTACAGAATGTAAAAGGTGGTCAAAAACAGTTAAAAGATATTAAAGGTTCTATGTTCTCCAAAGCTCCTTAATTTTTTTTTAATTATGTAAAATTCAATGTCCATAAAGACATGTGATGTAATATCGTCCAGTTACATCACTCTGACACGTTTGAACTAGATGGTTATGCAAAACCATTGCTAGATGATTTTTTATTTTTTTTTATATCAGCTAGCAGTGTTGTGATTGGTTAAACACGTACGCATAATTAATGCAGCCTTTAGAGGGAGCCCTCAGACGTAGCAATCATTTTTAATCCTAAATATTTTTAATTACTAAACTAAAAAAATGATGGTGATAGATGACAGATACAATTAACTTTTTTTGCAGTTTAAATTCAATTTTTTTTCTATACAAGATTGGATGGGGCACAATATTATATATATGTAAGAGCGAGAGAGATACTGATTATATTCTTTTTTATTGCCTGGAAATACCTTTCTCTCTAGAAATTGTTTGTTCTCCAAACAGGCATTATAAAAAGTGTAACACCCAGCAGAGCAAGGGTTATGAAATCTCGGGGTAAACCAACATTCACAAGTGTCAATTCTATCACAAGATAATTATGGGCTGTACGAGATACTTACCGCTAATTATAGTCCTCCCACTCGGAATCGCTGAGTCTGCTTAGCAACCATGGGTTTAAAAAAAAAAGAAGACAAGAATGAAAGGGAAGGGTGGATGGTAGAAGTGGGTATCTTGCGAAACTTAATGTGTCTTAAGTAGCATCAATGCAGGTCACTGGGAAGGATGAATTAGCCCTTTAATAATAATATGGATTCCTTTGAGTTCTGCATTAAAATGGCATAGGAGAGGCTAGGAGGATATAAAATATTTACACGTTAGCTGGGAAACTTAGAAAACAATATTTGAAAGATTCACGTTATGTCCACGATTAATATGTGATAAATTAAACTGTATCAATGTAATATAATACACAGGAGTTGTGTATTTGCTAAAATGTATTTCCTTCTAATTAGAGATGGTCATAACTCGTAACTGCTTTCGTATTTTCATGGGTTATCCAACGTTCAATATTATTTTTGAGGGGAACCGAAAATAACCTCGTACATTCGTCAACCCTCAAAAATGTAGTCCGAAGTCCCGAAATCTGAACGATCCACCCGGTTTTAGACGGAATGTTTGGATTTCGGAACCGAGGAGTTCCATGTTGTGTCAGAGTCGGACCCGGGTGCTATCTCTACTTATAATTAGTGTTAGTAGCTATGTCATCAGTTATAATCAGTGCTTAGCTATGTCATCAGTTATAATCAGTGCTTAGCTATGTCATCAGTTATAATCGGTGTTTAGCTTTGTCATCAGTTATAATCAGTGTCTAGCCATTTCATCAGTTATAATCAGTGTTTAGCTATGTCATCAGTTATAATCAGTGCTTAGCTATGTCATCAGTTATAATCAGTGTTTAGCTGTCATCAGTTATAATCAGTGTCTAGCTATTTCATCAGTTATAATCAGTGTTTAGCTATGCCATTAGTTATAATCAGTGTTTAGCTATGTCATCAGTTATAATCGGTGTTTAGCTTTGTCATCAGTTCTACAGTGGTCACTATTTCATCAGTTATATCAGTGTTTAGCTATGCATTAGTTATAATCAGTATTTAGCTATGTCAACAGTTATAATCTGTGTTTAGCTATGTAATCAGTTATAATTAGTGTTTAGCTATGTCACCAGTAATAATCAATGTTTAGCTAATGTCATCAGTTATAATCAGTGTTTAGCTATGTCTTCAGTTATAATCAGTGATTTACTATGTCATCAGTTATAATCAGTGTTTAGCTATGTAATCAGTTATAATAAGTGTTTAGCTATGTCATCAGTTATAATCAGTGTTTAGCTGGGTCATCAGTTATAATCAGTGTTTAGCTATGTCACCAGTAATAATCAGTGTTTAGCTAATGTCATCAGTTATAATTGGTGTTTAGCTATGTCATCAGTTATAATCAGTGTTCAGCTATGTTATCAGTTATAATCAGTGTTTAGCTATGTTATCAGTTATAATCAGTGTTTAGCTATGTGATCAGTTATATTCGGTGCTTAGCTATGTCATCAGTTATAATCCGTGCTTAGCTATGCCATTAGTGTCACACGTGCTTTGTGTAATATAGGAAATAATGTACCCCCTATTGTAAAATATCAGGATATTAGAATTCCCCTTGAAGTTCCATTTTCTGGATAACTTGGCCTGTTGCTTTGTACTTTTATATGGTCATGGAACTACTTGATGTGATGTTGTCTAATATCCTCACATTTTCCCTGTATTCCTTTCCCTACATTATTCACTGTACACAGGTGAAACGTTTCTAGTATCTACTATAGATACGCCAATTATTACATTTTTATTTCCCTTGTTGTTTCGCTGTAGTCGATATTGGCGGAGGTGGAACCGTTTTTGCAGAAGGAAGTGTCGAGCGGCTGTAAAATCCAATGTTTTTTATTGGCTGGTGATATTCCTTGTATTTCTCAACACGCTGACGATTGCTTCAGAACATTACAATCAACCAGACTGGCTCACTGAGGTACAAGGTAAGACAGGTATAACCAGGCAGCTCCATAGACAAAGAAAGGTTCGGCAGCCACATGGTGATGTCCAGGAATTATGAGAACCACCAACATAGTAGGACCTCTTCTCATACTTATCCAAGCACTATCAGGGAGATCCAATTAAAGTTCTTATCATTAAAAATGGTGCTAATTTTGTCCCAACCAATCAGATCTTGTATAACATTTGAAATCTAACATCTGATTGGTTGGGGTAAAATGAGCACCCTTTTTAACGATAAGGGGGGAGATTCAATATAGGGCTTTTCCGTCTAAAACCCACGTTAACCCGAAGAAATTTCGTGTTAACGTGGGTTTTAGACGGATTTTAGAGCACAGCGCCATTTCCAAATGTTTTTGGAAATAGCGCCGTGCTATAGATGCAAAACCCCTACCGTTAAGTTTTGCGCTACATAGTAGCGCGCCACTTAACGGTACTGTGTGGGAGGCGTTAAACCCACGCCTTTACCTAAGCCCGATCCCGCGATGCAATAACTGATGTAATCTCGTTTACGTCAGTTATTGTATCGCGAGATCGGGCTAAGGTAAAAAACGGGAGCCCGCGATATTGAATCTCCCCGAAGAACTTTTATTGAATCTCCCTCCTTTTAGAGACTTTAAGCTGGGAACACACAAGGCGTTTTTTCGGGCAAACCGAATGATATATTCGGCATGTGTGCGCGTGCCGGCATTTAAGGTCTGTTTGACCGCATCGCCTATAACAGTTTGCCACAAGCGATCGTGCGACCGCCAGTGATTCGTCCCTGCTGACCGCTCACTTAATGGTGAACGGTCGGTCAAGGCGAAAAATTCTCCCGTGTGTACCCAGCCTAAGTTATCTACTGGGACCTACAGCGTAGACAGAGGGATGTCAAACTTAAGATTGACACATACATAGTAAGACCAGGTTAGAAGAAGAGGGGCGTGCTCTAATTTTCCTAGACATTAGGATTTAAACAGTTAAGGTAGTAGACTTGGGTTATACGGGTACAAAGGTTTTGCAAGGATTCAACGCACATTTTTGCCTTTTTTTCACAGACACTGCAAACAAGGTTCTCTTGGCTCTGTTCACGGCGGAGATGCTTTTGAAAATGTACAGCCTCGGCCTGCAAGCTTACTTTGTATCCCTCTTCAATCGATTTGACTGCTTCATCGTTTGTGGTGGAATCTTAGAGACCATCCTGGTAGAGACTAAGATCATGTCGCCTTTGGGGATATCTGTGCTACGATGCGTGCGCCTTCTCAGGATATTCAAAATTACCAGGTATGTGAATAGCATTCCATACAGGGTACATTAAAAAAAAATAAACTACATGGAGATTAACGAAAGGATTTAGCACTAGGAATTTGCTAAAAGCCGACAGCTTCTCCTTTAGTAGATCAACTAAACCTTGCGTCCTATACAACCTCTCAAACTTCCATGACTACCACTGCCCAGTGTAATTATTGGAGTAAGGCTCGTCTAATGATTATTGCGTCTTCAGTAGGCGCATTCTCCACCAATTGTGAGAAGTACGGGAGTGAGGATTCTAAAGACTTTTTCTCCAACCAAACCTTCAAACTTCCGTGACAAAGACGGGTAGTACCTCTCTCTATCCCGTGCTCCCTCACCAAGATCTTGCATTCCTTGTTGTGTTCCTGACGTGCCGCTTTGTTTTCCAGGTACTGGAATTCTTTGAGTAATCTCGTGGCTTCGTTGCTCAACTCGGTTCGTTCTATTGCATCCTTGCTACTTCTTCTCTTCCTCTTCATCATCATCTTTTCCCTCCTTGGAATGCAGCTCTTTGGGGGAAAATTTAACTTTGACGAAATGTTAACTCGAAGGAGCACGTTTGACAACTTCCCCCAGGCCTTGCTGACTGTCTTTCAGGTACGGCGGTCATTGTCTCTTATAATATCCAATACTTACTTTTTATTTAGGGACACAAATGTTCTTATGATTTTCTTTCCATAGATTCTTACTGGTGAGGACTGGAATTCAGTCATGTATGACGGGATTATGGCCTATGGGGGTCCATCCTTTCCAGGGATGCTTGTCTGCATTTACTTCATCATCCTCTTCATCTGCGGAAACTGTATCCTTTGTTTTAGACGTTTGTGCATGGTTTATTCAGTAATGAGTAGAGATAAATCACCATTGCACTGCCAGCCCTGTGTCTACATTTTGTTTACAGCAGAATAAGATGGTACCTTCTTCCATTATTGAAATTGGGCTTAGTTGATTAGGAGTAGTTATGGACCCGAACCCAAGTTCAGGCCGAACTCTAACTATCCAAACTGTGTCCGAACTATTCAATCTACAAACAAGTTCTGGTTTACCGAATTCTCGAATCGGTAATCCTGGAATGTAAAGTTCGAATTGGTTAACCCTCGATTTCAGTAAACCTCAACAATGTATCATTCGATTTCAGTAACCCTCAACAATGTATCATTCGATTTCAGTAACCCTCAACAATGTATCATTCGATTTCAGTAACCCTAGAATGTATCGTTCAATTTCAGTAACCCTAGAATGTATCATTTAATTTCAGTAACCCTAGAATGTATCATTCAATTTCAGTAAACCTAGAATGTATCATTCAATTTCAGTAACCCTAAAATGTATCATTCAATTTCAGTAACCCTAGAATGTATCGTTCAATTTCAGTAACCCTAGAATGTATCATTCAATTTCAGTAACCCTAGAATGTATCGTTCAATTTCAGTAACCCTAGAATGTATCGTTTGATTTCAGTAACCCTAGAATGTATCGTTCAATTTCAGTAACCCTAGAATGTATCATTCAATTTCAGTAACCCTAGAATGTATCATTCAATTTCAGTAACCCTAGAATGTATCGTTCGATTTCAGTAACCCTAGAATGTAGTGTTCGATTTCAGTAACCCTCAACAATGTATCATTCAATTTCAGTAACCCTAGAATGTATCGTTCAATTTCAGTAACCCTCAACAATGTATCATTCGATTTCAGTAACCCTAGAATGTATTGTTTGGTTTCGGTTACACTCGAATGTATCGTTCAGTAACCCTCAAATGTAGCGGTAAATTGCCCGATTGTGAGGGAAAGAAGTGTGTAATCGCGTTTTGATGATATGTACATGTTCAATATATACAAAAAATAGAAGCCTAGTGCACATCCAACTAATGTACATGTTCCCCAGACCATTTCCCAGGTGCCACAGCTATTTACAGTAAGTTACCATTGCTATTTTATTTGTAATTACTCTGAAGTTTTCAAACTATTTTCTCCCATTGACTTTAATGGGTTAGTTTCTGAACTTCCAAACTTTGACTGAAGTTTGGAAACTAAGCAAACTTCAGGAAGTTTGTCCATCTCTAATAGGAGGTACGGTAGAAGAGAGGAAGTCTGTATTCCTAAATAGTTATCTACAATATCATCACAGAATGGCAAATATTTAACTTCACTATTCCTTAAAGAGCAATTATTCTACCCAACCCCCTTAAAAGTACACAGAGACAAGACATAAACCACTATGTCCCAGAACATAAGAGGGGACCAGGCCAGACCAGGAGCAGTGTAACGTTATCAAGTCGGTACGGTGGATCAAGGCAGAACCCAGCAGTATAGTATAGTATGTCCTTTATAAAACCTGATTACGCGACTAGTAAAGGAAAAACTAGCATGTGAGATGGGGATTCAGAAAAGGATTATGAACCTGTTGAATTAACTTTGTGTAGGGTCATCCCTTGATATAGACTTTCAGTTTGGCAAACCCTATAGTTTCTCCTCAACGCCACCCACAAACAGATATACTTCTCAATGTTTTCTTGGCCATTGCTGTGGATAACTTAGCTGATGCAGAGAGCCTTACGTCTGCTCAGAAAGAGGAGGAAGAAGAGAAAGAAAGGAAGAAACTAGCAAGGTTGGGTTTGGAGTAAAACATTCCTCATTCTCCATGATAATCACCTCTCGGCTTAGACAATTAGAC
Source organism: Hymenochirus boettgeri (assembly GCA_019447015.1). Lineage (NCBI taxonomy): Eukaryota > Metazoa > Chordata > Amphibia > Anura > Pipidae > Hymenochirus > Hymenochirus boettgeri. Next base: position 23,174,967 of record CM033471.1, on the reverse strand, counting down.
AAATTGATCACTTGTTCTTTAATGTTGAACACACGTTAAATAAACCAATCACTATGTGATATAAGGACATTTAAATACTGGTTATATATTTATTTTAACTATGTACTGAGTTAACAGCTGTACTGTAACTCAGTACAACTTCTTTGCTAAGATTTGATGAGTTGCTGATTTGACCAACCACTTTATTTTCTAATTATCGATGTACCCTCATTGACACCAAGGTTTGGGGATATTTATATTGGTAAATACACTGACGTTGATGTTATTGTTAGTTGAGTTTGCATTGTAGATAAGGGAGTTGTTTCTCGGGAATATTGCTTTGTCTAATCTTACCTAGAACGGCCAGCCCTGAAAAGAAACAAGAGAACGAGTCCCTTGGGAAGTCCCCTGTTCCTGCCGTGGAGGAGAATAAAGAAAAGATAGAGTTGAAAGCCATCACAGCAGATGGGGAGTCTCCTCCTGCCACCAAGGTGGGAATAATATCACAATATCCCAACCCAACATTGACCAGTCATGATCTAACTTCTCTGATCGTCTTGATAGTCAACAGTGATTGGGACCTTGTTTGACATCCTGTACTAGGTGTCTTGTTTCAACAAAATGATTGATTCATTGTAGTTAATATTTTTTGTTGTTGTTGCAGATCAATGTGGAAGAATATTCATCCAATGAGAACGATGACAAGACTCCTTACCCCAGCGCCAATGATTCACCAGGAAGTGGCGGTCAGTTTCTTACATACAATGATTGTAGCAAAAAGTTTTGGAATCCAAGTACAAGGGATCTGCGTTGTGGACAATAATGTAACTAATCCCATGACAGTTACTTGTACCAAAGAGAATTTTATTTGAAAAAGACTCTATGTTAATATAATTGCGTTCATTATTATTTAATGTCTTCATGAGCAACCATATTGCTTTATCTACAGTGTTTGTTCCCTTCCGTCTAGTAACCATTTTTTTTGTGTTTTAAGGGTGAACTTGCCCTTTACTGAAAATCTTAAGGAACACTCGTACAATTGCACGATCAGTTTGGCCACAGAAAAAACTTTTTCATCTGGTCTGATAGGAATCGCCCATACACAATCAGACTGTCATACGATATCGGAATATCCCGTTATCGTAAGAACGCAACCGTTGCTTCTATGGGAACCATTAGTTGCAAAAAACTGGAACCGTAAAATAAATACAAAAACCGGATTGGTGCAACTGAATGAATGATAATTAGGAGAATTAACGGGTCCAATTTGACCCAATATTCCTGCCTGGTTGACAACAGTTGCATAATGTAATTGATAGTCCTTTGTTTGGGCATAAAAGACTATACAGACCATAGGCACACAGTTCATTGAAGACCACTAGACCGGCACATTTACCTCATTTTGTGTATCTGATTTTTGTTATTTGGTGCTCAAAACGTGACTTTAATTGAAACCGATTAATAAATATATTAGCTATTAAAGGACAACTTAAGTCAAAAAATAAATTAAGATCTATTGATTCCTATATTTGTAACATTTAACTATAAATTGCTGCTTTCGATTATTTAGGGGAAGAGGAAGAAGAAGAACCGGAAATGCCAGTTGGACCTCGCCCAAGGCCCCTTTCGGAGCTGCATATCAAGGAAAAAGCTGTCCCTATGCCAGAAGCCACAGCCTTCTTTATATTTCGTCCTGATAACAGGTATCTGTATATGGAATATACCCGACCTGATAACAGGTATTTGAATATGGAATATACCTGACCTGATAACAGGTATCTGTATATGGAATATACCCGACCGGATACAGGTATCTGTATATGGAAATACCCACCTGAATACAGTTATTGATATTGAATATACCGACCTGATAACAGGTATCTGTATATGGAATATACCGACCTGATAACAGGTATCTGTATATGGAATATACCCGTCCTGATAACAGTATCTGTATATGGAATATACCCGTCCTGATAACAGGTATCTGTATATGGAATTACCCGTCCTAATAACAGGTTCTGTATATGGAATATACCCGACCTGATACAGTTATCTGTATATGGAATATACCTGACCTGATAACAGGTATCTGTATATGGAATATACCCACCTGATAACAGTATCTGTATATGGAATATACCCGACCTGATAAAGGTATCTGTATATGGAATATACTGACCTGATAACAGGTATCTGTATATGGATATACCCGACCTGATAACAGTATCTGTATATGGATATACCGACCTGATAACAGGTATCTGTATATGGAATATACCGACCTGATACAGGTATCTGTATATGGAATATACCTGACCTGATAACAGGTATCTGTATATGGAAATACCCGCTAATAACAGGTATCTGTATATGGAATATACCGACCTGATAACAGGTATCTGTATATGGAATATACCCACCTGATAACAGGTATCTGTAATGGAATATACCTGACCTGATAACAGGTATCTGTATATGGATATAACCCACCTGATAACAGGTATCTGTATTGGAATATACCCGTACCTGAAAACAGGTATCTGTATATGGAATATACCCGACCTGTAACAGGTATCTGTATATGGAATATCCTGACCTGATAACAGGTACTGTATATGGAATATACCCGACCTGTAACGGTATCTGTTATGGATATACCGACCTGATAACAGGTATCTGTATATGGAATTACCGCCCTGATCACGTATCTGTATATGGAATATACCTGACCTGATAACAGGAATCTGTATATGGAATATACCCGACCTGATAACAGGTATCTGTATATGGAATATACCCGACCTGATACAGGTATCTGTATATGGAATATACCGACCTGATAACATGTATCTGTATATGGAATATACCTAACCTATAACAGGTATCTGTATATGGAAATACCCGACCTGATAACAGTATCTGTATATGGAATATACGACCTGATAACAGGTATCTGTATATGGAATATACCCGACCTGATAACAGGTATCTGTATTGGAATATACCCTGACCTGAAACAGGTATCTGTATATGGAAATACCCGACCTGATAACAGGTATCTGTATATGGAATATACCCCCTGATAACAGGTATCTGTATATGGAATATACCCACCTGATAACAGGTATTGTATAGGGAATACCCTGACCTGATAACAGGTATCTGTATATGGAATATACCCGACCTGATAACAGGTATCTGTATATGGAATATACCCGACCTGATAACAGGTATTTGAATATGGAATATACCTGACCTGATAACAGGTATCTGTATATGGAATATACCCGACCTGATAACAGGTATCTGTATATGGAATATACCCGTCCTGATAACAGGTATCTGTATATGGAATATACCCGACCTGATAACAGGTATCTGTATATGGAATATACCTGACCTGATAACAGGTATCTGTATATGGAATATACCCGACCTGATAACAGGTATCTGTATATGGAATATACCGACCTGATAAACAGGTATCTGTATATGGAATATACCCGACCTGATAACAGGTATCTGTATATGGAATATACCCGACCTGATAACAGGTATCTGTATATGGAATATACCTGACCTGATAACAGGTATCTGTATATGGAATATACCCGACCTGATAACAGGTATCTGTATATGGAATATACCTGACCTGATAACAGGTATCTGTATATGGAATATACCCGACCTGATAACAGGTATCTGTATATGAATATACCTGACCTGATAACAGTATCTGTATATGGAATATACCCGACCTGATAACAGGTATCTGTATTGGAATATACCCGTCTGATAACAGGTATCTGTATATGGAATATCCCGACCTGAAACAGGTATCTGTATATGGAATATACCTGACCTGAATCAAGGTATCTGTATATGGAAATAACCCGACCTGATAACAGTATCTGTATATGGAATATACCCGACCTGATAAGGTATCTGTATATGGAATATACCCTGACCTATAACAGGTATCTGTATATGGAATATACCTGACCTGAACGTATCTGTATATGGAATATACCCGACCTGATAACAGGTATCTGTATATGGAATATACCCGACCTGATAACAGGTATCTGTATTGGAATATACCCGACCTGATAACAGGTATCTGTATATGGAATATACCCTGACCTGATAACAGGTATCTGTATATGGAATATACCCGACCTGATAACAGGTATCTGTATATGGAATATACCTGACCTGATAACAGGTATCTGTATATGGATATACCCGACCTGATAACGGTATCTGTATATGGAATATACCTGACCTGATAACAGGTATCTGTATATGGAATACCCGACCTGATAACAGGTATCTGTATATGGAATATACCCGTCCTGATAACAGGTATCTGTATATGGAATATACCCGACCGATAACAGGTATCTGTATATGGAATATACCTGACCTGATAACAGGTATCTGTATATGGAATATACCCGACCTGATAACATGTATCTGTATATGGAATATACCCGACCTGATAACAGGTATCTGTATATGGAATATACCTGACCTGATACACAGGTATCTGTATATGAATATACCCGACCTGATAACAGGTATCTGTATATGGAATATACCTGACCTGATAACAGGTATCGGTATTGGATATACCGACCTGATAACAGGTATCTGAATATGGAATATACCCGACCTGATAACAGGTATCTGTATATGGAATATACCCGACCTGATAACAGGTATTTGATAGTGAATATACCCGACCTGATACAGGTATCTGTATTGGAATATACCCGACCTGATAACAGGTATCGTATATGGAATATACCCGACCTGATAACAGGTATCTGTATATGGAATATACCCGACCTGATAACAGGTATCTGTATATGGAATATACCCGACCTGATAACAGGTATCTGTATATGGAATATACCCGACCTGATAACAGGTATCTGTATATGGAATATACCCGACCTGATAACAGGTATTTTAATATGGAATGTACCTGACCTGCCAACAGGTATCTGTAAATGAAATATACATGATTGATAACAGGTATCTGTATATGTAATATATGTACCTGACCTGATAAACGGTATCTGTATTAGAGACGGAATACGGGTCCGACTCGGACCCGGATCTGACACAGAACCCCTCGGTTCTGAAATCCAAATGTTACGTCCAAAACCGGACAGATCGTTCGGATTTTGGGACTTCGGATCACATTTTCAAACTATTTTCGAAAATTCAAGAAAATAGCTTTGAATGTTGGATAAGCCTCGAAAATACGATCGGAAACTATTTTCGAGTTGCCGGCACTCCGAAGTCCCGATATCCGAACGATCTGTTCGAGACATTTGGAATTCGAAACCGAAATTGGAGCCGGATCCCATCTCTAATTTTTATTCATCTGCCCCATTCTCTATGTACTGTGTACTTAGATCCCCCATCTCCGATTATATTATTGATGGGAGATTTACACCAGGTTTTTTATAATAATCTGATTGGTCCAACGCTGTCATCCTTCTTACCCTGTAAGCTGTAGTATGACGGCATTACTTAGATTTGGTTTACAGCCAGCAATAGATCAAACAAGCTGATGTCATCCTGTCGTGAACCATAATAAATCTCCTCTTAGAATTCCAAAAGCTTAATTCTGTTAACACCCAGAAGGATTATCTGCCACATGTTTTATAACATTTCAAAAGTCACTTTATTTATTTTGGGAAAGTTGCTATCAGAAGTGGGGAAAGGGCAGTCGATAAATAGACATTAGGGCTGCTCAGCAGAACTGTAACTGTACGTTCCGGAAAACCAACAAATTTACTATTTAAAGGGGAATTTCCGCTGAGAAAATTACAGTGTTTCAATTATTTATCTATGTTTCACATACCTAGGTATTTAACATATTGTTTTCATTTTTGAAAAATCAGTTGATTTCTTCTGTTTGCCATGTTTTGCTCTGGTCAGTAGTGAGCTGCCATATTGGGTTTTGCAATGGTCTTATTTCTTCCCAGGATGCACCACTTTCTTAAAATGTAATTTCTACTGATTGGCTGTTGGATGTTTTGAAGAAACAAAATATTTAATGATGAACCCATTTGGGTGCCTTTCATTGGTGGATATGTCTGCAAAAAAAAGACAGAATGTCAAATAATCAAGATGGAAATATAGGATCTGCCTGTTGTGCAGATGGATTGGATTTTGTAAACATCCCCAATTGGGGCTTTACTGTAAAACTATATTCACAACCCACCCTAATAGAGGGATCCAAGATCACCGGTCCTGTCTGCATCCACCCGTTTGTGTCTGAGGCCTGGCCAATGGGAAGACATTCTGTGCAAGAGGCATCCATTCCCATTCGAAAACCAGTATAGGTCCCCACCTTAGGTCATTTGAATGGGAGTCAAAAGAGAGGGGGTTGTTTTGGAGTTGTTTGGGAAGAGTAATTATCATTAGATAATATTCTCTCATCTTAAAGGAAAACAGTATTGTCTAAGATCCGCCCCCACCTCAGTCTGGGATCAATCAAATGGGAAGAAGCATTTTTTGCACAATCTGTCTTTCCATTGGTTAGGCCCTGGGCTAAAATGGGGGTGGAGCATCAATTGCACAGTTTCCTTTAATATGTACCCTGTTTATATAAATGATGACATCATTAAGCACCATTCATAAGGATTTATATGACCGAATTTATTTACCAACAGGTGGTTTAATACAGACTGGTCTTTGATAAGGAATTTCTCAATCTTTAAAGGCTATGTCCACCCTAAAATGTAATATTTAATATGTTGTTCCCCCTGGTCCCCCAGCCCCAACCGCGTAATTTTTAATTTCAGAAAGCCCCCCCAAACTCTACTTACCTCCCCTCTTTCCTTCGCTGCGCTCCCAGCCCTCTGCTTGCGAGGAAATGCAAGCAGAGGGGCGGGACCGGCAGCCACGTCTGTGATTGGCTGAGCGGCAGCCAATCACGGACGCGGCTGCCGGCAGCTCACTTCCGCGTAGGAAAGCGGAGAGGTAAGTAAAACATTGGGGAGCTTTCTAAAAATAAAAAGTATGCGGTTGGGGCTGGGGGACATAGGGGAAGGGATAGCAGAAGTGGATTAACGCTAGGGGGATGGATAGCAGAACGGGAGGGAGAGGGAGGGAGAGGGAGGGGGGAGAAGGGCTGCAGCACGCATGGCAGGAATCTCCAGGAGGCCAGGTAGCAGGCAGTGTCCTATATGGACCTGCTAGCCTCCTGGTGGTCAGTTTTTGGAACTTTGGGGGGGGACTACAGGAGAACCAGATGGAGCTGGGATTGGAGGTAAGGAATTAAACTACACTACATGTGGGCCAGTGTTTGGGGGATTATAGTTTTGGGGGTGGACATGCCCTTTAACCCTTTCTTCTCCGGTAATATCTTTGCAGGTTCCGCCTCCAGTGTCACCGAATTGTAAACAACAACATCTTCACCAACCTCATCCTTTTCTTCATCCTGCTGAGTAGCATTTCTCTGGCAGCGGAGGATCCAGTGTGTCACAACTCCTTTAGGAACCAAGTATGTGAACTGGTACCCCTGGGGTTGGGGAGTGGGGGCTGCAGTGGGTAAAGGCTTGAACCTTCTGTATTGCTCATTTCACCTTTTTCTTTAAAGGAGAAGCTCAGGCTGAACATACTTTACTAAAACTGGTAATTAAAATGACCTTTCATTGACTTTCTAAGTCATTCCCAATTATGATAGACTAATGAGAAATAAATACATTAATTACAACCCCCCCCCCATTCCCTTAACAGAAGGAGATAAAAAGTAGCTAAATTGGACAGCTCTCTGGGTGAATCAAACTGAGCATGTCTGACTCATTGGTTTAGAAAAGGGGAGGGGTTAAATTTGACCAATGGGTTTAATTTTACGCTGGTTTTTCTCTAGTTAGGAATTAACACAAGACAAGTGATATGTCATTTTACTCTGCAGATTCTCTGCTTTTCATCTAGAAAATGTTTTTTAGTCACAACTGGTCCATCTATAGCACAGTTGAAAGTCTGCTATAGTTCAGTCTCAAATTAGGAGATGCCAAATGAATGTTGTTTGCTTTAAGTTGATATGTACTACACTGTGCAAAAGTTTTAGGCAGGCGTGATAAAATGCTGTCAAGTAAGAAAGCTTTACAAATCCAAATTCTAATCTAACACATTGCAAAGTGAACCAAAAGAGAAGAGAAATCTAAATTGAATCAGTAATCAGTGTGACCATCCTTTGTCTTCAAACTGCACACAGTATTGGAAGGAACTAAGCAGGTAGGTTGTTCTAAACATCCTGGAGAAGTAACCTCCTATCTTGTGTGGATGTAGGCTGTGTGGAATCGTTCTGTCTCTTTGTGAAATCCCAGACACAGTCCATGATGTTGAGATCTAGACTCTGTGGGTCCAAGAGCTAAACCATCACTTCCAGGACTTATTTCTTATTCTTCTACAGTGATGATAGTTCTAAATTACATTGGCTGTACCTTTGTGGTTTTTGTTCTACTACAGAAATTTGGGACCAATCAGATTCCTCCATGATCCCTCAGTTGATGGTATTGCATGATGGATAGGTGTCCAATTGTATTTTCTGACCAAATATCCAAATCCATTTGCATAATTGCAAGGATCCTCCACCAAGCTTCACTGTTGCTTGCAGACACTCATTATTGTAAAGCTCTCCAGTCCTTCGACAAATGTTGGAGGTATTACTTTTCCACCACAATTCTATGAAGACCTCTTCTGGTTCGACTTCTCCAGACCGTAGATTGGTCCTCCTGGATCCCACAGTTTCTTACAGTTCTCAGCTGATCGCTGTGCTGGACTGATTTTGAAAGGAAATAAGGATGATGTGTTTATCTGCTGCTAATTTTCCTTGGTTGAATATTGTCCTCAACGTTGCCCATTTGGTTGAACAGCACATTTGAACCTCCAGTTGCTTTGTAATCTTTACCTGGGAGAGACATTACTGGTGCAGTTTAACTACCTTGTGTCTTTTTTCTCAGTCTTGCTATGGCGTTTGACCTGAGACATTAATCATTCTTGGTAGCGGAGTTTGGCTGTTCCTTATCCACTTTTGTTATTGACTGTGTTCTGGCCAACAAATGAAAATAATGAAGATTATTGCCTTTCTGGTTTAAATCCTAGACTGGAATATAGTCCTTGCCCTGACTGTGGGTAAGTGTCCCTATAAGAATTGATGCTGGTTTGAAGGTAAAGCACGGTCACACCAGATATTCACCGGATTTAGATTTCCTTCTATGTCTTCACTTATTTTGTAAATCGGTAAAACGGGTTAGAATTTATATATGTGACAACATTCTTACCATTTATATGAGAAAATATCAGATCTGAGCTATGTTAAAGGGTAAGTTCACCCAGAACTTTCACTGCACATATGTAAATATGTAAAGGTTTTTTTGGGGGGGTGAACTTACCCTTTAAATATTTTCTTATTTTTCCAATGGCAGATATAGCCTCCTCCCACAAAACTGTAGATAAAGCAGGTAGGCGGGCCCCCGCCATAGTTTAAATGGGGAGGGGGGGGTGATTCCTAGTTACACCCCTGTCAACTAGCAGAGAATAAATTTCCTTTTACTAACATGGAGGGCAATCTCTTTTCTGTCACCAGCTAAATTTCCATAGAATGGCATTACTCCCATTCATTGTTAATTCTTATTTTAATTGGCTGTGTGTGCAGATATATATTTTCTGTGTGCATACAAAATGCTACATACCGCAGTGCTTATGTTCCAGCAGATTTTTGTGCACACAGCTTTAAGGATATGAACAATGGGATATATGTTTTTTTAATTGCCCATTACTGCAAACTATAGTTCTTTCCAACTTTCACTGTACCGTTTATTTGTTGATCTGTCCCCTATTTCTTTACATATCCAGTCTTAACCATTGTACATTTTAGCTGTCAATCAAGTACCTCATTATCATAAACCCTTCTGTTTTGTATAGTTTTGCTGTAGCTGGAATGGTGACAGTTGGTACGTGAACTGCATGGTGGGAAATTCCTTCTCCCAATGCTGCCTCATAGGGATTACTTGCCCTTACAGAAAGTCAGATAGTCTGGCAGGGGGCTGGGGGATTGAGAGACTGAGCTTAACCAAAACAAGTACTGAATTTTTATAAAAAGGTTTGGGCGATTAGTAATTGTTCCCCACACCGTGCGACCTTCCATACTGTTCCTAAGCTGTTCCCTACACCGTACCCTATGCAATTTCTTAATGTTTTCATCCTTTTTAAAAAAACAAATGGATTTTCTAAAAGTTCAATATGCCTGGATATGTTTTTGTATAATTTTGTCAAATACATTATTTTACCCTTCTCTGCTTCCTAATTATTGTAATGTGTTTTTACTTTATCTAGTCACATCTCTATGCAGAAATCGATTTCCCGGGCAAGCAATCTTTTTTTTTTTGATTTTAGTCTTCAGGGTCAACATTTAAACATTCATTTTTTTCGAGCAAAGTGGTTGTCCTTAAAGAAGTTCTCCTTAAAGTAGTTCACCTTAAAGTAGTTTACTTGGGGGGAAAACAACACTGACTGCTTGAGGTTAAAAATGCCTCTTCTTGATTCATTTTGCAGAACCCCCTTCTTTGTGTTTTACAGGTTTTGTTTTATTTCGATATAGTTTTCACCGCCATTTTCACCATAGAGATAGTCCTGAAGGTAACCGGATGGTCTCCACTTTCTCCATCTCACAAAGTGTGCGACATTAACCCACTCCCTCTTTCTCCGTACACACTCCGCTGCTAACCTTACTTTGCTTGTCTTTCAGATCCTAGGAAATGCTGATTATGTTTTCACTTGTATCTTTACTTTAGAAATTATCTTAAAGGTAAACACAATAACCCATACAGTATTTTAAAGGGGTAACTTGCAAAGCAAAAATGCGGTTATTTATCCTATCCTTTGAGATTGCATAAAACTGTTCATGAAAATATATTCTCATCATCATTATTTCTGTACCCTCTCACAGTGTTCTAGCCCAGACCACATTCCATGCAAACTGCCCTCACAGAGACCTAGCCCCACCCAATTCCCACACAAACTGCCAACTGAGTGTCCTAGCCCCACCCGCTTTCCATGCAAACTGCCAGCTGAGTCTTCTAGTCCAGCCCACATTCCACACAAACTGCCATCACAGTGTCCTAGCCCTACCCACTTCCCATACAAACTGCCATTTTAGTGTTTTAGCCCAGCCCACTGCAAGAGTAAATACTACTCTACGCCAACTCATTTGTATAACATGACTTACAATAGCACCGCATGAAGGCCATGGGAAGCTTGCCATGGTTATCATCTTAGCTTGCTATAATTATCATCTTTGTATCACCCTTCCATTGCTTTTTGTTATGTTTCATGTCTAAAGTATCGCTTGTGTCTATTCAACTGCCAAAAACAGCACAGGATCAACTGATAAATTGTTTCTTTGACACGTCCCTTCTAGATGACGGCATATGGAGCTTTCTTACACAAAGGTTCATTCTGCAGAAATTACTTCAACATCCTGGACCTCTTGGTTGTTAGTGTTTCACTCATCTCATTTGGAATCCAGTGAGTATCTTCTTCATCAAAGCAATGTCTTCCTGGTCCTTCAGATCCTCATAATTCCTTCTCAACCGTCATACCTAATTTTTGTGTATAGATCTCTATATCAACCAATGGGGATAGTTGGGGCCCACCAGGAAATCTAATACCAGGGGCCCACCAGAATGAGTTTAGGGGCCCACATAACATTTCATATCTCTATTATTACTCATTTACATGTCTATCTTACTCCTACTGACTCCTATTGTTTAATAAAATGCATTTATCACTGTCCCTTTGCAATTGTAATAGTTTTCTCTGTTTTTTGGGGGGGGCTGGGCTGTGGGCACACCGGGGAATTCCCCTGTAACCCTGTGGGCCAGTCCAACACTGATGATGTCTCTAGCTTCTCTGGGACATAAGTTATAGGCTTGTAAAGTTCAACTTCACATGATGTGCTCTGTAAAAAGTCCCCCCACCGCCCTTAAAAAAAAAAATCTTTTCAGAAGCTATTTAAAGACCCGCGACCACTATTTGTCCATCCCTCTACCTAATTTTATTTTCAGGCATGTGGCTAGCTTTATAAAGGATTAAGAAGTTTGGGGGTGGGACTTATGATGCAGCAGATAATGCCCTGTTACAGCAGTAGGTTACAACTGGGCATGCTCAGTGCCTCTGGCATGGGTTGTGGAGCAATGGTGCTGGTTATGTGCTAGCTGGAAACACCCACTATACTGCTGTAACTTTGGATACACTGCAGCCAAAAGCATGATAATGGAGTCATTTTCAAGGTAGGAATGTTTCCTTTTAAGGCCACTTGTTTGGAGACCACAGTTACACTTGAAGCCAATTTTGTGGTGAATAAACTTTTGTGGGACTTTGGTAGTGTCCCTGGGTTGACCGTCTTTCTCCTGTCATGTGTTTCCTTTCTTCCTTAGATCTAGCGCCATCAATGTAGTTAAGATTTTGCGAGTTTTGAGAGTTCTTAGGCCTCTTAGAGCCATCAACAGAGCCAAAGGCCTGAAGGTATGTGGCTGTGCGCTGTGTGGTCTGTCCCATGGAGATTACCATTACCATACAACGCTAAGAACACATGAAAAAGTTGACAGTAATGTGCATGTCCGTCTTTAAAACCAAAACCCACCCGACTGCCAGTAACGTTCCCCCAACTGCTCCTTTCACAGTGTTGTAAGATCTAATAGTATTACGGCTGGTCTTCCCTGATGCATCTGCACATGATTAAGCTTGTAAAGGGCTTGTAGATTACAGGACAGAGGCTGCAACCTCAGACTGTCCATAATGTTGGGGAAAGATAACTGGCAGGCTAAACAGGAATGTTCCTGGTTTGTAATAATCTGACATATTCCTCTTTTCTTCCAGCATGTGGTGCAGTGTGTGTTTGTAGCCATCCGAACCATCGGTAATATCGTAATTGTCACCACTCTACTGCAGTTCATGTTCGCCTGTATCGGGGTACAACTTTTCAAGGTTAGTAAATAATATTTGAGACAAATGACAAAGCGTTCAGAATCTAGTAATACCGTCCCTTTAAATTCCCCTTGTCATCCTTAATGACCAAAAATACAACCGTGATTCTCAGAATAATATTATACAGTGATATTTTACAAAATGAGCAAGATTATAATTGGAGCCATAGAGGAATATTTCCTCTTATCTGACGCTACATTGATACAGAGGAGGACAAGGTAAACGCTAGTAAAAAGGAATTTGTTAAATTATATATAGAGAAAAAGAAACCATATAGAAGAGGGTAAGTTCACCCCTCACATAAGAGGTAAATTGCCCCCCAAACTGAATCACGTAACAACCAATTACTTACAACTATTCACTCAGCTTTTTAACTATTGTAGTTTTGGATCTCACAATAGTAATTATATAGCCCTTGTGGGAATGCAGCTCTCCAGTTAGAAGGTTCCCTATGGTGAATTATCTACACTGATGAGTTTCCTGGCCATGCAGCTCTTGGGGTAACGAGTGGACGTAAAATAACTATTAATCCGTGACTTTTTCTTCCCCCTGTAGGGTAAGTTGTACAGCTGCACCGATAGCTCCAAGATTACAGAGGCTGACTGCAAGTAAGTCGAGTATGGGGAATATAAAGGGGAAGTTCAGTGCAAATACATATACTTCTCAGAAAAAAGAGCAGTATTTTTTCATCCCAATGACCTTAATCTGCCCATTCAGCATTTTGTCTGTGTATAAATAAATGTAACCGAAATACTGACTTCCTGTTTGCAGGACCCCTAATAGAGACCGTTATGGTCTTGCCCTTGACCCAGCGCCTGGGTTGATTCAGTTGCTCAGTAGAGATCTGAGCATCTTTGACCCATCTAACAACCAATCAGTAGAAATTACTGTTAGGAACAGCAAAGGGAATGAAATCAACTGATTTTTCTAAATGGGAGAGAATATGTAAATAACTAAGAAGGCATCACACAAACTAACAATGTAACAAATACTGATCATTTCCACTGAACTGTCCCTTTAAGGCAATAATAAATCTAAAGGACAACTACTGAGCTACAATTTCCTTATTCCTGTCCCAGTAACAATCCTTTACTTAGCCCATGGTACTAGGTCAAGCTTTCCCTGTAGGAAAGTGAAAAGGCATCCTGTGCATCATTTGGAGAGTGTTTTACATACGTAAGATTAAAGGTGGACATATTTGAAAACTACAAATGATTTGGGAAAGTTGACTAAATTATTTGTTTTTTTTCTTTAAAATATTTGGTACATTTCAATAAGTGTAAATTTGGGTACACATAGCGACGAGAAAGTTCTGATACCGTTGGATCCGATATCGTTGGAATCTTGCAGATTCTGTCTGTTATCTTTCAAAGATCTGTCATGTGTCTACCCAGCTTTACTTACCACTTTAAATAGACATGCAATATAATTGCATGTTAAACATTTTGGAAAAATGCAGCATCATGGGACCCACATCTAAATAGTGCTAAATTTAAAGAATATGTGAAAATCAATTTTGATGTTAGTGCCCCTTTAAAGGAGAAATTCTTTCTGGCTCCTCCCACAGTCATTGTCACAGGCGATTTTGTGTTGTCAGAAAGTAGTCAGTTTACTGCAAGGGTATAATTGTCCTTTAAAGGAAGTCAGTCCCATAAAGTATTTCTATGTAAATAAGGCAGGGGTGTCAAACCAGATGTTTGTAAACTACAACTCCCAGAATTCCCCGTTATCATTCCTGTTTTAAGGGTAACGTAACGATGTTAGTGCCCCTTTAATGGCTCCTCCCACAGTCATTGTCACAGACGATTCTGTGTTATCAGGAAGTATAGTCAGTTACTGCATGGGTATAATTGTCCAAACTACAACTCCCAGCATTCCCCATTATCATTCCTGTTTTAAGGGAACAATAAAATGAACAAACAGCCCGTAGATTGTGTGTTAGGGAGGAAACTTTATTTTTTTTCAAGACTTTTTTTTTATACTATTTCTTTTCTCGGACAGAGGGAAATACATCACATACAAGGACGGGGATGTCTCGCAACCCATGATAGTGGATCGGAGCTGGGAAAACAGCAAGTTTGACTTTGACAATGTCCTTGCAGCAATGATGGCCTTGTTCACCGTCTCCACCTTTGAAGGGTGGCCTGAGTGAGTCCTTTTATGGAGCGCTTGGGGGGTGATTGGGAGTGAATGGGGGTTCGACAAAACAAATACAGCCTCATTTACCCACATTTGGTAGGTTAAGATGCTGCCTTAAAGGTGTGTTTAAGAATTTAGTATAATAACTATTTAATATTGACTAGCGCTCCTTTAAACGAGGGTTTACGACGGCTGCAGTTTCCACAAATGACCCACGTAAAGCTATTTAATATAGCCTTTGCGCTAGTTTTTTCAGGCGCAATCCCACAATGCCATGCATGCTGTATTAAATCAGCGTACGTTGCTCTCGGGAAATGAGCCTGACAATGCTCCAGATGACATTAAAGGGTAAGTTAAACACAGTTGACATTTAGTTGCCAAACCTTACATTTTTTATTTTATGAATATAAATGCTGGTAAATAGTAACCATCAGATTCAATTCTCTAAAATTATTCATAAATATAATTCATTTTTCTTAGAAAGTATTTTATTCCTGTTAAGTTTGATGGAATGCATAAAGAACAAACAGGGAGATTCAATAAAAGTTTTTATTGTTAAAAATGGTGCTAATTTTGCCCCAACCAATCAGATGTTAGCTTTCAAATGTTAAATAAGATCTGATTGGTTGGGGCAAAATTAGCGATAAGAACTTTTATTGAATACCCCTGAAACTGCGCAGTAGGATACAGTAAGAGCTTTAAACTTGCCAGTAGTAAGGATGTCTGCCGACTGCCCCTGTTTAACAAATCACAATCAATGTGGAATAAAGCAAGGCTGGATTTCTGCCTTACCTTCTTTTAAGTATTTATTAGATTAAACCATATAAAATACCAATTTAAAACATCTGTGCGCCGAAAGGCTCACATGCGTCAAAACCGGTTTTTAAAAAAAAAATAATTTGCAGAGCAGATGTCGCACACGGCAAAAAAATAAAATCTAAATCCAAACGAATGCACCAAGCGCACAGATGGTTCGTTGCTTGGGATTTAATTAGCAATTTTACATGTTGCCGATAAAATGTTTCCAAAATCGCTGAAAATAGCGATGGTTTTTTACCATTTATCATCGCTGCTAACTTCAAATATCTCGAATTAATATTAAATTAATTTGAAATACATGGGGAAAAAAAAACAAGAGCTTGACAGAATACATATTGGGAAATTAGAAAGTTATTAGAGGCCAATGAGAAATGTCAAGGTAACCTTTTAACCGAGAGCTAAAATGTAAATGATCCTGAATGGATTCTATAATTCCTAAATAGCTGTAACTGTCGTCAGCATTGTGGAGAAATCATCATTGTGCAGGTTTGTGCCATCGACTGAGTTCTGTAGCCCCTCCTTCGCAGTGTGTTTTGATTGGTTTCCTCACTGCTTAGTCTTGATTAGAGATGTACTGTGGGTTCTAATAGTTTCGAATCGAATCCAAGGGTCCTGATGAAACTTTCAGAACTCCTGGAATTTATGAAACCCAAATTTTTTATCGAAAATTCGATAATTATCCAAAGTAGATGATTTTTGAAAGTAGATGGTTATCGAAATTGAAAGTAGATGATTATCGAAAGTAGATGGTTATCGAAATTGAAAGTAGATGATTATCGAAAGTAGATGGTTATCGAAATTGAAAGTAGATGATTATCGAAAGTAGATGGTTATCGAAATTGAAAGTAGATGATTATCGAAAGTAGATGATTGTCGAAAGGAGATGATTTTTGAAATCGAAAGTAGATAATTATCGAAAGTAGATAGTTATCGAAATTGAAAGTAGATAATTATAGAAATAGTCACTTTCCGAAAATCAAAAGTAGATAATTACCGAAAGTAGATTTCCGAAAATTGAAAGTAGACGATTTTCGAAAATTGAAACTCGAATTTTCTAAATAAATTCGAAAATGAAACGAAGTTTCGAACATCTCTAGTCTTGATTACAAAACAAACGGTCAGTGTGACTTTAAGAAGAAAATCGCGGCAACTGTAAAAAAGGGGTAAAAGGTTTTATTTGGGGATTAGAGATGGACAAAACTGCCAGGTAAATCCAAAAACTGAACTTAAATTCAGGACTTCGGAGTGCATTTTTTCAATTTTTACAGAACATTCAAGCTATTTTCAAAAATTCGCGAAAATAGCCTTGCACGTTCGATTCTCCTCAAAAATACGATTGGGAATTATTTTTTGAGTTTCCAATCGTATTTTTGAGGATTATCGAATGTTTAAAGCTATTTTCAAGAATTTTCAAAAATAGCTCAAACGTTCGATAAAAATTGAAAACGTGCTCCGAAGTCCTGAAATCCGAATGATCCGTCCGGTTTCGGACAGAACATTTGGATTTCGAAAGCGAGGGGTTCCGTCTCAGATCCGGGTCCGAGACGGAACCCCTCGCTTTTCGGACCCGGATCCCATCTCTATTGGGGATGAACAAGAATACTGTTTTTATATCTGATATTAGAGAATTTCTATGTGAGTCCTGATTTTCTGTCCCCTGTTTACAATTCTGGTATATAGATT
Source organism: Hymenochirus boettgeri (assembly GCA_019447015.1). NCBI lineage: Eukaryota > Metazoa > Chordata > Amphibia > Anura > Pipidae > Hymenochirus > Hymenochirus boettgeri. The sequence continues at coordinate 23,157,327 of CM033471.1, read as the reverse complement.
TTTTTGTAAATAGTATATATAAACTCTATTGAGTTTTTGTAAAAAAGTTAAAGGGCAAATTTAATAAAAAAACGATTTGCCTCATCTTAATTGATTAATAAGTACATGTAAGTAGCCCTTACTCTGAGGTGTGTATTGCTGCCTTCAATCCAGCACTTGATTTGCTCAGGCTCAGTATCCCCCTTCGCCCCCCTCCCTATCTAAACCGACACCTCCTTTCTGTGAGGGCAAGCATGCAACTGGAAGAGGGAATTTCCCATCATGCAATTCACACTTACCAACTGTCACCATTCTAGCTACAGCAAACTGCACACACCAGCAGAGTTTATAATAATTAGGCACTTGACAGACAGATGAACAAATAAGTGTAGATCATAGATGCCCTTTGAAATGTTGTGCACTGCAACTTGTGTCATACTTATTTCAGGCTGCTGTATCGTGCCATCGACTCGCACACAGAGGATGTGGGTCCCATCTACAACCACCGAGTGGAGATCTCCATCTTTTTCATCATCTACATCATCATCATCGCCTTCTTCATGATGAACATTTTCGTGGGTTTCGTTATCGTTACGTTCCAGGAGCAGGGCGAACAGGAGTACAAGAACTGTGAGCTGGACAAGAACCAGGTACCTCCCAGTACATATTGGTGGGGAACTGTGGTGGAGAAGTAGAATTTGAAGGGTTATCTCCACTGGGGGAAAATTGAGGGCATTTAGTTTTATTGAAGAACGGGAGGTAAAGGAGCTGTGTCCTACCACCCGTTCTTCAATAAAACCAGCAGGAGCCAGGAGAGAAGGTCTGACAGGGAGATTCAATAAAAGTTCTTATTGTTAAAAATGGTGCTAATTTTGCCCCAACCAATCAGATGTTAGCTTTCAAATAAATAAGATCTGATTTGTTGTGGCAAAATTAGCACCATTTTAAACGATAAGAACTTTTATTGAATAACCCTGTAAGTCCGTTGGGACCTTTTAGAAGACATGTCAGAGGCAATCGGGTAAGTACCTTACCTTCTCTCCCAGCTCCTCAACGTTTTATTGAAGAACGGCAGGTAAGACACATCTCCTTTACCTCCCGTTCTTCAATAAAACTAAATGACAACATTTGTTTTACCATTGAGATGTTTTTGGTGAGGTATTAAATATCCAGTTTTATATGGGACATCCACCAATGACCAAGTAGATAAACTCTCTAATTTAGTACCCAAGGGAATTGTTTGTGGTGACACCGATAGTTTCAGATCTTTTCACGGTTGTCACATGGGGAATAACTGCAGATTATCTGGGATGAAATTTATAAAAGAGTGCTATATAGTAGATAATGCACCCCCAACTGTACATTATAAGGATATTAGTTATATAGTAGATAATGCACCCCCAACTGTACATTATAAGGATATTAGAAGTCACAGAGGAGTTAACCATATCAAAGCACAAGGCCGCAGGCCGAGTACCTTTTATACAGGGCACGGAACTCCAAGGTGACTTCTAATGTCCCTTTAATTTACTGTTCAGGGTGCATTATTTATTATAACCTACCCCTTTGTGGCTTCTGGTTTCCTTCTCCTCCTGGAACTGTAAGATTACAAGGCTATAAACTTACAGTTCCTCCCATAGAAATCCACTACAGGGGTAGGTTATAGTAAAATAATGATCGCAACAGCTAGAGCCAGCATGGTGTTGTCTTGTATAAAGAGAGGTATGGATTCAAGGGAGGAAAATGTTATTCTCCCTCTTTACAAAGCATTGGTAAGGCCTCATTTGGAATATGCAGTGCAATTTTGGAATCCTGTGTACAAAAAGGACATCTTTGAAATGGAAAGGGTTCAGAGAAGGGCAACTAAATTAATAAGGGGATTGGGGGAGCTTGAATATGAAGAGAGACTGGAAAAGTTACAATTATGTACGATGGAGAAAAGGCGCTTGCGTGGGGATATGATTACTGTGTATAAATACATTAACGGGCCATACAATAAACTATCTGGGGCATTGTTCACCAATAGAACATGTCAGAGGACACGTGGACATCCCTTAAGACTGGAAGACAAGAAGTTACGGCTTTAAGTTGGGAAAGGGTTTTTCACTGTGAGAACGGTAAAGCTATGGAACTGTCTTCCAGTGGACGTTGTTATGGCAGGTTCATTGGTCAGTTTAATAAAAAGCTGGATGAGTTTCTACAAACAAGGAATGTTACAAGTTACTGGTATTGATACATAAAGTAGAGTTGGGAAAGGGTTTGTCACTGTGAGAACGGTAAAGCTATGGAACTGTCTTCCAGTGGACGTTGTTATGGCAGGTTCATGGTCAGTTTAATAAAAAGCTGGATGAGTTTCTACAAACAGAATGTTACATTACTGGTATTGATATAAAGTAGAGTTGGGAAAGGGTTTGTCACTGTGAGAACGGTAAAGCTATGGAACTGTCTTCCAGTGGAGTTGTTATGGCAGGTTCATTGGTCATTTTAATAAAAAGCTGGATGAGTTTCTACAACAGGAATGTTACAGTTACTGGTATTGATACATAAAGTAGAGTTGGGAAAGGGTTTGTCACGTGTAGAACGGTAAAGCTATGGAACTGTCTTCCAGTGGACGTTGTTTATGGCAGGTTCATTGGTCAGTTTAATAAAAGCTGGATGAGTTTTCTACAAAAGGAATGTTACAAGTTACTGGTATTGATTTACAAAAGCTAGAGTTGGGAAAGGGTTTGTCACTGTGAGAACGGTAAAGCTATGGAACTGTCTTCCAGTGGACGTTGTTATGGCAGGTTCATTGGTCAGTTTAATAAAAAGCTGGATGAGTTTCTGCAAACAAGGAATGTTACAAGTTACTGGGATTGATACATAAAGTAGAGTTGGGAAAGGGTTTGTCACTGTGAGAACGGTAAAGCTATGGAACTGTCTTCCAGTGGACATTGTTATGTCAGGTTCATTGGTCAGTTTAATAAAAAGCTGGATGAGTTTCTGCAAACAAGGAATGTTACAAGTTACTGGGATTGATGCATAAAGTAGAGTTGGTCCAGGGAAATTTCCGATTGCCACTTGGAGTCAGGAAGGAATTTTTCCCCCCTTCATAATTTTGGTGTTTTTTTTTTTGCCTTCCTCTGGATCAACAGTTAAGCAGGAAATGCGGATGGACGTATGTCTTTATTCAACCTCAAATACTTTACTAATACTATACTAAACTGTGTTACATGTATGTGGGCGTTATCATAAAATAATGATTAAATAAAAGTAAAATTTTGATTGGTAATGATCGTAATTTTACGAGAACGTTGGCTGTAAACTACACTGGCTATACTTGACTATAGCAACCTTTTATAAATTTGGTCACCAGATTGATGAACAAGTTTTCTTAGGAACCCGCCATTTACGAGCCTGTAGCAGTCGCCATTTCTACGTGGTAGACTTTCATTAACATTTCGTCTTTTTAGAGGACTAAAGAGTCATTGGTTTTCTTATTGGTTCAGTGAGAAGTTTTGGTTTCAAGCCTTTTCCTAAAATGATGTTACATTATGTGAAATCCGTCATTGGTTAATAGCCAGAAGATGTTTAGTTTCACCGCTGTTTAGATTGGTTGTAGGGATGTGGGGGTTGGGAATATATTTAGAGTTCTGAGGTCATTTTTTTATCTAACACAATTCTTTTTCTGCAGCGCCAGTGCGTGGAGTATGCCCTAAAAGCCCGGCCCCTTCGACGGTATATACCCAAAAACCAGTACCAGTACAAAGTTTGGTACGTGGTTAACTCCACCTACTTTGAGTACCTCATGTTTGTTCTCATCTTACTCAACACCATTTGCCTTGCCATGCAGGTAAGAAAGACAGAGAAATACGAATGGGCTACAGAATTGTATGTGAAAGCTGCAGGATTGTAATAGCTGAAATGCACAGGAGATACTACTACTACTAGAGGCAGCTGATGTTACCCCAATAAGTACCAAAGTTATCCCAATAAATACTACGCTATTTATTATATAAGGGGCCCATTCACACAATGATCTAATCATATGAAACTCTGGGTTGTATGAACTGATTATAGAAAATGTCTTGATTGGAGCAACATTATCGGTTTGATTGTCCAATTATATTGCTGTGTGGATGGGCCCATTTAAAGCCAAGAGGTTGGAGTTCGGAAATATATAGCATACATATTATATGGAAAGGTTAGCAGGGGGTGCGCAAGGAGACTAAGCGCACAATTAAAGGGCAGTTACACCCCTCAAATTAAAAATTTGCATAAGTAACCCCTCCCCCTTTTTTTTAGTTAGAAAGCTTTTTGAGCTTGTACATGCTCAGAAGACGCAGGTAGGGGAATAGCATTCAGTTATTGGTTGTGATGTCATCTGTCATATTCAGAAGTGCAGCAGCTCAGGGTAGTCTTATATCTGTCAGCTTTCTAACAATGTCAGGGACTTGCATTTCCAACAATTTGGCTGAATGATCTAATTTTGCAGTGACCTCTAGTTAGAGCTTTTTATAATATTGTGGGAATGTGGGGGGAAGCTGCCATCTTGCTTTTTTCAGCTGTTATTCTCATTTCAGCACTACGGACAGAGCTGTTCATTCAAAGAAGCCATGAACATTCTCAACATGCTCTTCACCGGGCTGTTCACTGTAGAGATGGTCCTGAAGCTCATTGCCTTCAAACCAAAGGTAAATAAAAGGGATTTGTGTAACTGGCATAGCAAATGGGGTCGCCCCTTTAAATGTAATACCAGCTGCTGGTCACTGAGTATTTAACACTGTAGAAACCAGGCACCCGACATGATGCCATTTAGTTGTATTTGGCATTAAAGGTGAATTTTCAGTGTAGTAACTGAGAGAAAGCTCCTCCTCCTCCTCCATTTACATATGTTCTCCAATGTTAGAGATGGGAGAATAGTCAGTGACATTGACTGTGGGAGGAGCCAATAAAAAGTCAGATACTGGATGAGTATAATTCTCTTGACACACCTTATTGGGTGGGGGGATTACAGGGCCTTGTGTTTCAATACTTAACCATTATGGGGTAAAAACAAACCACAGCATGCAACTACATTAAATCATATATCAGTGTACACAGCTGAACTGAGAGCAATGGCACAGACCGCACTGTTAATTCATAGCAGCCTATAGCAGCAGTCCTTGTGATCTTCTGCAGTTAGAGAGCATTGGATTGGTTGCTTTGTGTTGATAGCACAGGCAGTCATTTACATGGTCTAATTGTATTGCTCCAATTCAGTATCTTTGCACCAAACTGATCACTTGTCAGTTACCAGCCCCCAATTCCAACCAATATATTCAGCACATTATTAGATGCATTACTAATCTGTAATCTGGCTCCTCCCTCCATGCAGTCAACTGCTGACATCAAAGCCAATGACTGACTGCTCTGCTCCTGCTCAAGTTCCTAAAAGCTCATTGAGCAGTGGAAGGAGGCAGCAACCCCTGCCAAAAAGGCATAGAACGGGCATTATAGTTAAATATCTGGTTAGAAATGCATGTAATAATGTTCCAAGAATAGCAGTTGAAGTTAGGGGAAAATAAATGACAAGTGACCAGTTTTTCTATTGAATTACAGCTATCACCTCTTCCCCTTAAAGTCAACACATACAAAATCAACATGGTGAAAGGCCGGTGACTATTTCTAGCAGAGGCATGATGCAGACTGTATAGATTTCAGTGTAGCTATACAGCACTGTATTTAATAAAATGCTACTTAGCATTGCAGTGTGGAGATTATATAGGTGTTTACCATTTAATAGTTTATTAATTAGTTCTGTATATTTAAAGCCTCCAATGTGTTTGACCATCGGCTACCAGTTCTGTCTTCAATGTACACAGGCATGGTTATCAAATGATCATGATGATAAATGATTGGCTTCCTTTATTTGCTTGCTACTGCACAAATAACATTTGATACATGATACCATCAGCCAATTAAAATGGAGCATTTTGGATTCGTTTGTTCGATCTCTGACTAATCCTGCCATACTGATTGCTCTATCCGTGTTGTCCATGGCGGCCTCAATTTAAAACCTCAACACAAAACACAGATTTTTAAGGATTTTTAATTTCTAACTGTAAAATGATGACCCACCTAGCTTCTTAGACTCCATAGGAGGCATTATCCATGGGTCGCTAATATGTGTCTTAAAGGGTAACTTTGGTCTCCATACAAATGCCCTTTATCGCAAAGAGCTCTTTCATACCTTTTAAACATTGAATGATGTCTCTAGCTTCTCTGGAGCCTATAGTTATAGTAAATGTACATTCCCCAGACTGCCCTGTCTATCTGAGCCTCTGTGACTGGCACATGATGAGCTATGTAAAAAGCATCACCCCAAAAATGTATCCTTTCCAAAGCTAGTTACAAACCTGCAGCCATTTTATGTCCTTTCCTCTGCCTATGAATATCTTAAGAAGAATATTAGGCAGCTGAAGATGCTCTATCAGTAGGATAAAAGTGGGCATGCTCAAGCCAGAGATGACAGTGTGGAGCAATGATGCTTGTGATGTCAGAGCTCACAATGCTAGCAGGAAACACTAACCTTCATACTGCTGTACTATAACTTAGGATAGACTGCAGCTAGAAGCATGGTCCTTGGAGTCATTTTAAAGGCTGGAGTGTGATCTTTTTATTAAAGGGCACATGTATGGAGATCACAGTTTAAAAGGGATTATTGACACTACAGTATTTAAAAGGGAAAGTCCACACCTCAAAGCCAAAATGGTATAATGTAGGACTAACTTAAATGCTGCCTGATGATCTGTTACTCCCAGGGGGGTAACTGCATATGCACGAGCAGCTGTTTAAAGGACTGAACCTGAACCAGAAGTTCTTGTCCGATCTTTTAAACAGCTGATCGTTCATATGTTGGTGTGGGCCCTCTTACCTCCCATACGCCCCCGATCGCGGGGTGGTGGTAATTCTGCCACTGGCTACCCCTCTGGTTCAGGTTCCTTGTTCTTCTGGATAGCGGCTATTGATGTGACAATTGACATCATAGCCATTGACTGAATGCTAACACTTTTAGCTGCCTCTTCTGAGCACGTGCAAGCTTGTAAAAGAGCTTGAAGAGCTTGGGAGAGGCAGAGGGAAGGGGGAGTAGAACATTTTGCTGCGGGTTAGTCCTACATCTCTCATATATCGAACTATTGGGTTTTTGAGGGTGATTTACTTATATATACTTTTTCATTTGAGGGGTGAACATGCCCTTTAAAGACCTGTCAGATTCTCTTTGCCCCAAGAATGATATCCATTTAACTCATGGCCTGTCTGGTGAACTGGATTTCAATACATTGAGGCTGATAATATACATCCATTTCTTTCCAGTTTGGCTATAGTTGACATTAGATGTGGTCAAGGCTCTGAATGAATAGAATTGTTTTTATTAATAGTATAAATGTGACTATGTGACAGTCAACGGACCACAAGTACCAGAATGCAATTTAATTAATTGTTTCTTATTCACCAACTAGAAAATTCTATTTTTTTTTTAATTTTACCACATTAATTAAGAGTTCCTTGCTCTGTGGTATTGTGAGCATGCTCACTAGAGTCACCAATCAGAAACCAGCTGCATGATGAGCTGTCTATGCTACTCCTTGCTGGATTAAGATTAAGACATTTCCCCAAGAAGGATTGATCCTGCAGTGCACCAGTTTAGGGGGAAATGCCTGCAAAATAAGTAATTTGCAGGTTTTATTGGTGGGCACTGGCTAAAAAAACATAGTGTACCTGCAGAAGAGGAATAGGTGTGTTAGATTGCAAACAGATCTCACAAACCATGTTCCTGCTTTTTCATTAATACTGAGCTATCCTGTGCAGAGAGTATTTTCTCATGACTTCACATCCCTGCATAGTGGCAAAAATCATCAGGCTGCATGGATAGCTTATTATGCAGAAAGATTCTGATTGGATAGACGTAATGCATAATGTGATAACCATTTGGCCAATCCAGACCCCACAGTTCAATGGACATGCAAGAGCGGGGCAGCAAAAACTAGGAAAGAAATTTAAGCCTACAAGTGAGCATGCAAACAGTTAGCGGCATTTTTTACACTTTAGGAAGTTGGCACTCTACATGTCTTTTAATTCTTATTACACCTTTAAGAGACAGATAGTCAGTTTAACAAACATGGGATTGCAGATTGTTAGAAAAAGATAAAGCATCCTAGCTAGATGGGCATTCTGGTCCTTGTGGAAATGAGTTCCCATACTGTCCTAGAACTGTGCATTCAGGTTTGCCTATAACCACATTGCAGTGCTTTATGGGAACAAGTAGAGGAATTCTGGTTGGGATTTATTTTGAAGGGTAGATATAGTTTTCCATGGGAAATCCAGACCAAACAACACACAATTCCCACTCATCATTATACAGTCATGGAATTACTAGTATAACCCTCCTGATAGGGTCGACCCCTGGGGTACTCAAAAGTAAATGGGAATATACTTTCTCTTTATCACAAGTTACAGGGGGACCTTTCCTATAAGACTAAACAGTTATAGGGGGTCCTTCCCTTTAACATAAGACAGTCACAGGGGACCTTCCCTTTAAAATAAGATGGTTACAGGGGGATCTTCCCTTTAACATAAGACAGTTACAAGGGGACCTTCCCTTTAACATAGGACAGTTACAGGGGGACCTTTCCTATAAGACTAGATAGTTATATGGAGACATTCCTTTAAAACAAGACAAGGGGTCCTTCCCTTTAACATAAGACAGTTACAAGGGGGCCTTCCCTTTAACATAAGACAGTTACAGGGAGACCTTTCCTATAAGGCTAGATAGTTATAGGGAGACATTCCTTTAAAACAAGACAGGGGATCCTTCCCTTTAACATAAGACAGTTACAAGGGGACATTTCCTTTAACATAATACAGTTACAGGGACCTTTACTTTATCATAAGACAGTCACAGGGGGCCTTCCCTTTAACATAAGGCAGTTACAGGGGGACCTTCCCTTTGACATAAGATGGTTACAGGGGGTCCTTCCCTTTAACATAAGATGGTTACAGGGGGACCTTCCCTTTAACATAAGACAGTTACAGGGGGACCTTCCCTTTAACATAAGACAGTTACATTGGGACCTTCCCCTTAACATAAGACAGTTACAGGGAGGCCTTCCCTTTAACATAAGACAGTTACAGGGAGGCCTTCCCTTTAACATAAGACAGTTACAGGGGGCCTTCCCTTTAACATAAGACAGTTACAGGGGGCCTTCCCTTTAACATAAGACAGTTACAGGGAGGCCTTCCCTTTAACATAAGACAGTTACAGGGAGGCCTTCCCTTTAACATAAGACAGTTACATGGGGACCTTCCCTTTAACATAAGACAGTTACAGGGGGACCTCCCCTTTAACACAAGACAGTTACATTGGGACCTTCCCCTTAACATAAGACAGTTACATGGAGACCTTCCCTTTAACATAAGACAGTTACAGCGGGACCTTCCCTTTAACATAAGACAGTTACAGGGGACCTTTCCTTTAACATAAGATTGTTACAGGGGGGCCTTCCCTTTAATATAAGACAGTTACAGGGGGGGCTTACCTTTAAAGGACAACTATACTCACCTCACCCTCGCTCCTCTTCCTCCATAGCTGCATAGTACCCAGGGTGAGGACCTAAAATCGCTAAGTCCTCACCCTGGTACTTTCCCTAACTCCTGCACTACTACCGCAAATCTGCTTCGCCGATCGCTCCATTCCTCCGCTCTTCCGCTACAGTGACAGATCGGGAGGCAGCCAATAGGAAATGCGCTCTGCAAGGAGGCGTGTCTTCCAGTTGGCTGCCTCGCGACTGTCACTGACAGTAGAGAAGAGGTGGAACAGTGTGGATCGGCGAAGCAGATTTGCGGTAAGTAGTGCAGGAGTTAGGGAAAGTACCCAGGGTTAGGACTTAGCGATTTTAGGTCCTCACCCTGGGTACTATGCTGCAGTGGATCGGGGAAAAGGTGAGTATAATTGTCCTTTAACATAAAACAGTTACATGGGGACCTTCCTTTAACATAAGACAGTTTCAGGGGGACATTACCTTTAACATAAGACAGTTACAGGGGGACCTTCTCTTTAACATAAGACAGTTACAAGGGGACCTTCCCTTTAACACAAAACAGTTACACGGGGGCCTTTCCTTTAACATTAGACAGTTACAGGGGACCTTTGTTTTTTATAACTTGGTGGTTAACGAAAAATATTCATTATGTAAAAGCCGGGTTTCATTTCTGTATATTTCACTGTGATAGAAGTTAGTGGCTATGGCACAGGTTACTGGTCTTGATTTATTTATAGTTAAAATGTTCACTTTGTTTTTATTGTTCTCCATTGGCAAATTTTATCTGCAACTAAATCAAACCCAGAATTTTTTAACTCGATCATTAAATGCGGGAGCGCCCCTATGGCTTGACTTGACTGCATATTCCTGGACTCCTGAGGGGAAACGATAAAGTTTTACTTTTTTATAGGGAAATAAATGAGAGTGAAGCCTAAATTAGAAATAATGTGTATTATTCCATTAAAACTGTCCGTTTTTTTAAATTTATTTTTAAATTTAATTTATTTCCATGATATTGTTTGCTTCTCTGGATTTCAAGGTGACCACACTGCCAGCGGCTCATCATGGCGTTGCAGTGGTCACATGACTGAGTTTGTGAATAGCTGGTCAGTGAGAATTCTGGGAATCTGCACATTGCTGACCTGGTCCCGTAGCAGTCAGACGTGTGAGTGTATGTCCCGTTAGTGAGTGCTTGGTACTGTCCTAGTGGTCTGACAAATGAAACGAAAGGGGAGATTGGATGGTATTGGAGGAGCTAATAATAAGATTTATCACATGGCGTTAGATAACAAAAAAAAACATATACTTTCTTTAAAATATTAAAGGTAAAGTTGCCAAAAAATGAAAAAGACTCTAATTACATTTAAACATTATTAATTTATTCTTAACCCATGATATTCACAGATTTAACCGCAGAGAGGCGACTTAATTAAAACTAAAGTACCAAAGCCATTGTATTCAAAATAGCAGATACACAATGTACTATGCACTACTATGCACTAGGGGGCGACAGTCTTACTGGATTATGTTTCGCAACCCCCTAAAACGACACGTGTATAGTAAAGTAAACCTATCAATATGAAAATAAAGGATGAAGATGATGTTATGTAAACCGTGACATGGGCTAAATCTACTAATGAGCAAGGGACCATCAACAAAAATCTCTTTTTGTGAATTTGAGATTAAATTGATTAAACCTCACAACAGTTCTAAAGTCCTTAACACAAATGTGGGAGGAACTTAATTGAGGTGGTGGGTCTTTGACACAAACTGTGGGTGTGGCTTGGAAATAGTCTCCCAACAGAATTGTTGGGAGGTTTCAGAAAATAAATTAATATTAATGTAATAGGAGAGAAATTGTTTACACTTTAATACATTTTTAAATCTGATGTTTATTCTTAACCTAATCAAGAAAGAATAACTCCATGTGATAAATTCAAGTTGAGGGCAATGTATTAACCAGATAGGAATTTAACCAATGTTTGTGATCTCCCTGTGCCCATTGGTCTGGTTGGAACACTAGGGAGGAGCAAAGCTTCTCCAAATCCCTTATTGATCTTTACAACATCACTACCTCTACATGGAGGCTTGGATGCTTCCCCCTGGTGGTGGAGTAAAAAAATGCGTGCTAAAGGGGGTTTCTTGCAGGTGTCTTGGGGGTCTCATTTGCAGCAAATTTCCATCTTCTCCGCTGTGGATTGCAGCTACAGTTTGCATCCTGTGCCCTTGCTAACGTCTCTTTTATTTCCAGGCTTTCTTAGCTGCTGTACAGACCGATTCCACTTCATTTATTCCCTTGTAGTCTTGCTCCCCATTTACTAACATTCTATTTACTAACTGTGGGACGTGTATATCAGAGACATTGTAAACATAAACCAGCAGTAACCTACACACAATTATACAATGATATCTACCTACTGGGGGTGGCGCTGTAATATCTCAGAGGAGAGGAGCGTTACAAGATCTATTTAAAGGGGAAGTACGCCATTGCACAAATTTAAAAAGTAAAAACTGCATTGTGCATTTCTCATGCAGATTCAGTCCACTATCAATTGGACTTTATCTGAACAATATGGGATATGGGAACAGAAATATAAAGCTAAAATGTGCACAATAGTAGGTGTAATTCATTGATTCTGTGCATATTTCTCTATATGTCTCCCTGAGTAGACTTTACATTTTAAAGTTATATGTGTTCACTTGTATACCTTCTGGTATTGTAGGAAAACCTCCCACTCGTCTATGTGAAATGGTTCGGAAGATACGTGCAGGGAGAAATAATAGGCTACGTTCACACTAGAAATGGAGCAAAACGGACCACAACGGACAGTCCACGTTTTCTGTCCGTTTTGGTCCGTTTTTAGTGCTCCGTTCTTTTCAAAACGCCGTTTCCGGACAGAAATGCATACAGCGGGTCAATCCGATCCGTAAAGAAAACGGACCGCAACTAACCCCAAAGATCACTTTACAATCCAGATCCAGTGATCCTAACAGTTTTACGGAGGTGTCAGAATGACACAATGTAGCAATCGCTGACTGTTCCCCGTTATGCCGCGACTGCTGGTTAAAGGTTAGGAAGGTCTCTGTGATAGTGAAAATGTGTCATACTGCTGAACTAATAGGATCTGAGCATGTGCTGGCATTTTGAACACAGATTTCCCCTGCATGTATCTTATGAACCAGACCACACACAGAACATCTTTAATTTGTTCATTTAAATAACATGATCTCCAGAGCTTCCAGCATCTAAGTTACCTGCTCTGACTGCACACACTGACCTAATGACTTCATACATTCCTTGTTTAGCCGTCTATCTTTAATCCAATCATTAGCTATAGGTCAATAATATCACAATCTCGCAATGCTCCACTGTAAAAGTCTAAAAACATCAAGGATGAAGCCCCCACCTTCTCAGACTTTCAGCAGTGAAGGGGTTAATTGCCCCTTAGGGGGCAAGAAGAATTTCCCAGAGCTACTCCTGTGTCCTGCACCAGAGAGGATGTTTTCCCTCCTGCCCTGGGAACCAGTTCTCACCAACCATCCAGAACTTGACCCCTGTAAAATTCAACTTGTTCTCAGAGTCCAACCCTACTCAGAAATCTAACCCGCTGCACAGTCACATAGGAACATTTTCAGCTAGGGACGCCCATTAGAAGCCAGTGCATCGCCTGTTTACACGGTCTCCATAGTACAGGACAGACCTTTGCCTAAAAGGGACAGAAAAAAATTCTGCTAACAGGAGAAGCAATGTTTATTTATTTCATTATTTTTTTGGAACATTATTACCAGTGATGTCCGGGGGATGACAGTTTATAAACATTGCTAACATAGTACAGACCATAGGTATAAGTTTGTGGTTTGGTTACTAGGGATCCTAACTTAACCAGAAAAATAAATGAATGAATGATACAGACAGACCGACAAATATAGATCGATTGAAAGATATATTAGATAGATGTAAATTACGGGTTTAATTGTATAGATAAATAGATAATAAAAAGGTTGATAATAGATAGGTGGATAGATAGCTGTATAGATAATATATATGTAGGTAGATTGATAAATACATATTAGATATGTAAGTAGATAGATATATAGATAATAGATATGTAGATAGATCGATAGATAGACAGAAAATATATATGTAGATAAATAGAAAATCGGTAGATAATAGATAAGTAAATAGATATATAGATAATAGATATATTTATAAAAGATATGTAGGTATATAGATAATAGATATGTAGATAGATAGATTGATAATAGCTATGTAGATAGATAATAGATTGATGATAGATAGATATTAGATATGTAAGTAGAAAGATATAAAGATAATATATATGTAGATAGATAGAAAATCGATAGATAATAGATATGTAAAGATAAACAGACAGACAAACAGACAGACAGACAGACAGACAGACAGATAGATATATAGATAGACAGATAGATAGATAGATGAAAGATAGATAGATGAAAGATAATAAAAAATATGTAGATAGATGATGGATGGATGGATGGATGGATAGATAGATAGATAGATAGATAGATAGATAGATAGATAGATAGATAGATAGATAGATGATAGATAGATAGATAATAGATGAAGGATAGATAGATAGATAGATAGATAGATAGATAGATAGATAGATGAAGTATAGATAAATAGATACTAGATAGATAGATAGAGAGAGAGATAGATGAAGGATAGATAGATAGATTGATACTAGATAGATAGATAGAGCTTCCATGCCATTGCCATTAGTAAGAGCAGTTTCCATGTCTCTGATAACATCAGAAATATCTTAGTTTCCCCCCTTCCGCTAGCCATACACGGGTGTAGCATCGATCGAACCTTGATTGGTCACCCAGAACAATTCTATTGATTATACATATTATTGAGAGATTGATTTTGATTTGATTGGATAATCAGTGAGGAATCAAATATCAATTCCTGTGTGTAGTTGTGTGATCCAGTCATAAAACAATTGAATATAAGTCTATCCGTGTATGGCTAGATTGAAGGTTGGCCCTTCACTAATATTAGAATTAACATGAATAAAATTAAAAGAAAGATTGTCATGTTTACCTTGTATCGTGTTTGTAAATGTGTACTCTAGATGCCTTGGGTTGTTTGTTTCTTGTTGTTTTGGTTTGTTTTATTTCACTGTGTGTTCCTGTGTGTGTAATGTCATTACAATGTCATTGTAAGAAGGGATCAATACCAAAGGCCTATACTGTACTGACGATGGCTCCATTAATCCGAAACCATTTCTCTGGATCTGCATTTAGCTTGGGCAATGTTGTTAAAGGCCACATAAAAGGTATCGCATTTTCTCTAGGGCTGCCAGGGAAACATTTCCCAGAACCCTCTTCTCCTTTTATTTGTAAAAGAAAAAGAGAGCTCTAGCTAGATCGGGTCTGTCTAGATAGACAGACCTGATATGATATCGAGGCATTCAGAGCAGTGATGAGGGCTGTGGTTTAAAGTAGAACTAAAGGTAAAATAAAAGCATTTGAAAGAAAATTAGGCAGAAGTCACTAAAGATTCATCTGTTTTGCACAAAAAAGTCTCAAAACCGTAATTTTGTGGGCAAACCCTATTAGAGATCATTGGCATCTCTTGAGGGGCATCTCATGGTTTGATATCTATCTCAATGCTGTGCACTTCCTGCAAGAACAACTGGAAAGGTCACACATAAAGTACCCACCAGCCATAGGCAAGCCTTGAAAGTAAAATCCTACTCCAAGTCCAACTTTCAACAATAATCAGAATACTAAACTAGTGCAATCACCAAGCTCTGACCCCTCCCCCAGTCTATCCTCCCCTTCATTAGCATATGGGAGGAGTCAAGTACTTTATGAGTAGTGTTCCTTTAAGGATTTAAAAATTATTTTTCTACAGAAAAGGCTTGAATATCTGCATTAATCCAAGTGTAAAAAAATATGGGAGAGTCATGAAATAAAAAAGATAGCTCCTTCATTCTGTGTTGGGAGATTAAAAACTTAAAGGCTATGTGTACCCCCCAAAAAGACTTTTTATATTTTGTTAATAACCCTCCAAAACCACAAACTTGCGAGGTTTGTAACTTTCTGCTAACAGTACTTACCAGCCTTCTTTCCCTTAGTGCTTCTGCTTGCTTCTGCGCCTTTTCCGTGTACGGAAAAGCATGTTAAAGGGGTCGGACCGCGGCACTGGCTCCTGTCATTGGCTGAGACACGATCTTTCCATGCAGTTACTTCCTAATCTTTCCCTCTCCTTAGGAAGGCTTATTGAGAGATTTAGTGCAAGGCCACACTGCCGCATTTTCTCACGTGCTAACAGTTGCACTTGCGATTCGAATAGAAAAGCAGTGCGTGTCAATGTGGGTGGCCACATTGCGATCCGTTTTCGGTTTAATGTTTTTATTTTGTGTTATGTTCATTTTTTCCCTGCTATTTATAAATAGTAGATTTAATCACTTTTTCCTGTCTAACTTCCTAATATAGTAAGGAGTCTCACACACAGAATTTCAGTTCGATCTCAGACCATTTTGTCTTTAACGATCTGCTACAAAGCCTTGTAATATGTAGATTTCATACATGTTCAGACTCAATCTGTCACACGCTACACAAGATTTCATTCCATCTGCATACCCTTTAATACCACCCCTTTAATAGTTACACTTATTGCAATAACATAGCACAGAGCTGCAGGGGAGGATAATGAAGGGAACCTGATCTTAGCACAGCTCTGTGTAATGTATTTCTCAATATCACAACTTTAATAGTCACACTTATAGAAATAACATAGTACAGAGCTGTAGGGGGAGGATAATGAAGTGAACATGATCTTAGCACAGCCCTGTGTAATGTATTTCTCAATTTCACAACTTTAATAGTTACACTTATAGAAATAACATAGTACAGAGCTGCAGGGGGAGAATAATGAAGTGAACTTGATCTTAGCTCTGCACTGTACAATGTATTTCTCAATATCACAACTTTAATAGTTACACTTATAGAAATAACATAGTATAGAGCTGCAGGGGGGGGGGGATAATGAAGTGAACCTGATCTTAGCACAGCTCTGTGTAATGTATTTCTCAATATCACAACTTTAATAGTTACACTTATAGAATAACATAGTACAGAGCTGCAGGGGGAGGATAATGAAGTAAACCTGATCTTAGCACAGCCCTGTGTAATGTATTTCTCAATATCACAACTTTAATAGTTACACTTATAGAAATAACATGGTACAGAGCTGCAGGGGGAGGATAATGAAGTGAACATGATCTTAGTGCAGCTCTGTACAATGTTTATTTCTCAATATCACAACTTTAATAGATACACTTATAGAAATAACATGGTACAGAGCTGCAAGGGGAGGATAACGAAGTAAACCTGATCTTAGCACAGCTCTGTGCAATGTATTTCTCAATATCACAACTTTAATAGTTACACTTATAGAAATAACATAGTACAGAGCTGCAGGGGGAGGATAATAAAGTAAACCTGATCTTAGCACAGCTCTGTGCAATGTATTTCTCTATACCAGCCCTATCTGAATGGAAATTAAACCTGCTCTATTTTAAGGTGAGATTAATTTGTTAATACCCCATTTACTATAGACTGGAAAAGGTGCTAAAATATATTTACAAATGACAGGGGAATAGTGAACAGGGGAAATAAAAACTTAGAAAGATGTAAGTGGAGAGATATAACGGGCACACGTTAAGTTGTGAATTCCTAGTTATATTTTTTCGTAATATCTTTCCATTATGTTGTGTGTCATTATCTGTCCGTGTCTGAGATTCACATTTTAATATCCATGGTTTTCTCAATAAACTGTGAACATTTAAAGGGAAGATTAGATCTGAAACATATTCCACACTCCTGACTTATATCACAGGATTCAGAAATGGTGTTTACATAACATATCACTTGACTTTTTAATTCATTACTAACCAAAGATATATTTGCACTACACACACATTTTTTCTTTTTTACTCTAGCCCAACCCATTTGCAGAAGGTAACTCAAGTAGCTTTGTTTGACAGCAACTACCTTTCTAGCTAAGTGGATCACAATGAGCATGCCTGAGCCAGTGGCTTGAGTAAGAGGAGGGGATAAAAATTATTGGAGAGCTTTACACAGGTGAATCTCTGATTATGAATTACTTAAAATATCAAGTGATTGTACATAATCGTTATCAGCAACTTCTGAGCTTTAAGTCAGAAAATGTGTTTTATACCGAATGTCTCTATTAAAAAGTCCAGTACCAGGCAGGTTATTGTATCTTTACACTATAAGGCATGCATACAGAACTAACCAATCCCAATCCTGCCTGCTTGCTTTACCCTTAAATTCAGCTTAGGGCCTGTGCAGCTATATATATACACATATACAAATATATATATGTGTGTGTGTGTGTGTGTCTTGGGTGGCATCTAGAACTCTTAATCACAATTCCACATACTGTCCCTGCTATGCTTTATTTCCTGCTTGTTTTGTGATCAAGCCATGAAAATTCTGTGCTTTTTCTGTGGTTTAAACAGTCCGTATTCTAATATCCAGCATCTAACTACCACCATAGGGGGAAATATAGATGTTAGCCAACAGAATATTGGATATTATAAAGAATGGTTACACTGAAAAACACATGTAAACCAGCAATTGACAAGATCGCTTGCCCCATCACAAAGACGGATTCTAAATAATTTTTTGAAAACAAATAATTCTAATTAAATGCAAAACCGCAACAAATGTTTCTTCATTAGATCTCATTCGATTATCGCTAATGTTTGATAGTTGCCATCTCCTTGATTATACCCACAAGTAAATTATTTATAGGATTTCATAGGCGGGCGCCATAAGACTGCAATCAGTCTTCCTGGTAGAAGCTGTCACAGCCAATGACTTAGGGATAGGCCACACTGCGTGTGAAAATCAAAATGCGGCTGGTTCCAGATATTTCTTTGCGGCTGTTCGTGGCTTTCCATTTTTTTCTATAATAAACGGCCATTAGAATATTACAGTGATGTTCGTACGGATCAAACTGAAATGTGTGTAAAATTCAAGCTGCATTGCATCTTTTTGTTATGTGCTGTAAGGCAGTCTACGTCTATTGTCTTGTCTTTAAACAAACTGTTATTATGTCCGTTATTACTTATTACAATAACGTTCCATTGTTTAGGAGTATCAGCAGGTCAGGTGACAATTAGAGGGCTCTGCACTGATTGCAAACTGATTGCACCTAAACTGCATTGATTTTGATTGTGCATCTCTGTGCCCTCCAATATTTCACTGACCTGGAAATTGTATTTACAAGAAATACAAGGCAATAAAATAGTTCAGATAAAATGAATCATGGAGTGATATTTAAGAATGATAACCATATTGTTCGGGGTAATAAAGTACAACAGAAAATTCCTTCTCTGTGTATTTAGCTTTCTACATCTGTGGGACCTGCCATAGTGTTTGACCAGTTCTTTTTTTCACCACTTGATGCCACTGTTCTGATGTTGTCTTGGAAGCAATATGTCAGTTGCCACACGGGTGTATGAATGCAGGCATGCTAAGAAGGATCTGTAAACTCTGTAGAGCTGATGTCGAACCTTGGCCCTTTTTTATTTATTAAAGGTAAGGGAAAGTAATCCCCTTTGACAAAGTTCACCTTTTTTGCCATTTCAAAACGTATATATATATATATATATATATATATATATATATATATATAAAAATATATAAAGCTTTTATTCTTTCTACGTTCTGTTCTTCTGTTTCATTCATGACTTCTTTAAGGACAGAGCTGGGTGGTTTTGCTATTGCATTGATCTTTATTGGGGTGATATGTATGATAATGAAAGCCCTGTCTACCTGCAAAAAAGATTTATTCTAGAACAAAGATCAGTGCAATATGCAGAACAACCAAGCCAGAAGAAAGCAACCAATGAACATGTAGTAGATAGAATATATTATTTAGAAAGTGGTAAGTTATGGCTTATACAGGTTGGGATATGTGGTTTCCAACCCTGCTGAATATCCTGCTTTAACTATGTATACAGACTTAACCAATCAAAAGACTTTTTTTTTTTAATCACTGCCTACCAAAAAAATACAGGCTTGTGATTGGTTACTTTTGCATGAATGGTTAATTAGGAATAGTCACTGAGGGGAGGAGGCAGTCAGGTTAATACCATCCAGTATATCACATGGGGGCGCCAGAGAGCCACAAGTGTTTGTCATTATCCTGCACACACCAACACACACACAGACCCTAGAAATAAAAACAGGATAATCTGGGTGACACTGCTTAACCCCTTCACTGCTGTCTGGTAAAAAAATAATGTATGGAAAACAGCAATGAGGCTACTTTTGTTGGGAGTGGCCAGCGTGGTTTGTGGGGGGAGGGGTAGATGCTAAACCTTCCCCTTCCCAGAGGGGCTTGCAACTCGTTAGACTGTCAGCTCCTCTGGCGCGGTGCGTTGGATTTAGCTCTTTTTTTTTTTTGCTGTGTGTGACATCATAAGTCTGTCTAACAATCCTTTTTAATTCCCCACCCTGCCTTGCCTCCTGATTCCTCCCTTTCCCACCCCCATGTAGGGTTATTTTAGTGACCCTTGGAATGTCTTTGACTTTCTCATCGTAATTGGCAGCGTAGTTGACGTCATACTCAGCGAGACCAATGTAAGTATATCGGGGGGGACAGGCCTGCACCACTGTCTCTCTCTATTCCTTTCTACCCTGCACACCCTGATCTCTCCTGCCCCCCATCCCTTGCTGGTGTGGGTGCTGCTATCAGACACCTTTATTAGTCATGTTTTTATTTCTTTATTATTTTTTACGTGTTTTCTTTTTTTTTTTTCTCAAATTGATCTTTGCAAAAGGGAGAAGAAGGAAAGGGAAGAGTCCCCCTCCCAGTTCTCCTCTCCCCAGCCAGTAGAGGGCGACAGAAGGGGCACTCTCCCTTCCCTCCTCTCTCCTCGCCCAATCGCATTGTTGCGTTTGTTTTTCTTTTTTGCAGTATCAATGTGCAGTTAACCAGGGTACACACCTATCGGCAGAACACAAGAGGAGACAAACATATCAGTATAATTGCCTCTTTTAACCTTTTTTTTTTTTAAATTTTCAATTTCCTTTCTTTTCCCTTGTTCACGCTTTTTTATTTTTCTTTCCTTTGATTTTTCTCTCTCTCTCTCTTTTCCCTCCCCTTCCCTCTCTCTCTCTCTCCTGGTATCCCATGCAGCACTATTTCTGTGATGCATGGAACACTTTTGATGCACTGATAGTAGTGGGTAGCATTGTTGATATAGCAATCACCGAACTCAACGTAAGTAACCCTCGCCTGTCCGTCACTGTGGCTGCTTCTGACTCTTCCCTCTCCCCTTGCCCCCCTTTGTTTGTCTTCCCCCCCCCCCTTGTCCCTTTCTGTTTTCAACATCATTTCTTATTCTATTCGTTCTTCCTTTATCTTTTTATTTTATTTTTTAACTTCCCCTTTTTTGTTATTTAGTGGCAATGATTAGGAGTTTGACTGTTCCATAATATAAACTGTATAGCAGATCGCCCGGGGCCTGTGAGGTCACTCTGACCCTCAACTACAGAATTTTTTTGTGCCCAAATGGGACTTTTTCCCTGCAGCCTCCTGGGACAGTAAATGGCTTGGTTAGTTCACTGTGAATGCTGGGATTTGCAGTTTAGATGAAATCTGGAGAATCCACTGGTTCTTGAAAGGCTGAGCAGTCATTTAGTGTATGTGCCAGTTTTAATTACTGTACATGGTATTCACTAGGAGAAAATGATTCTTTTCTCTCCATTAAACACATACAGGGGGATTCAATAAAATGGTGCTAATTTTGCCCCAGCCAATCAGATCGTATTTAACATTTGAAAGCTAACATCTGATTGGTTGTAGAAAAATTAGCACCATTTTTAACGATAAGAACTTTAATTGAATATCCCTGATAGGGCTGTATTTATAAAGCAGGGATGTTTTGAAATAAGGAAGTTTAAATATCCACCAGAGATGGATTAAGATTAAACCGAGCCCTCGCAGGGCTGATATTTGGGGCCCCCTTTTTCTTATTTTTTATAGCTGTAGTACTTAAAGGGACACTATAGTGAAAAAATTACTTTACCTCATCTTAATCTATAAATGAATACGTGCAAGTAGCACTTACTCTGAGGCATGTGTGTTGCTGCATGCCTTCAATCCAGCACATGTTTTGCTTTGGAGCAGTATCCCCCCTCCTTCTTTTAACCACTCCCACTTCTGTCTGACCTGACTTTTTCCCCACAAACCAACACACAGCATATAGCATTGCAACTGTCAAATCTCTGTCACCTTTCCAGCTACTGCAAAACTGCTCACAGAAGAATAGTTTATGAGAGCAAGGAACGTGAGTGATAGGTGAAATGTAAGATGTTTTAGATTGGATAACTAAAGAAATAGGGGGCAGATCAACAAAAAAATGATACAGTGGTGGTTGGGAAGAATTATCATTTCCAGTATAGATGCCCTTTAATTCTGCTCTGAAAAAATTACTCATGCCTCATCTATAACTGAATACATGTAAGCAGCACTTACTCTGATGTGTTTGTGTTGCTGCATGACTTTAATCCAGTACTTGTTTTGCTCAAGCTCAGTCCCCCAGCCCTCTGCCAGACTATCTGACTCTCTGTGCGGGCAAGCATGCTCTGTAATCCCTATGAGGCAGCATTGGGAGAAGGAAATTCCCACCATCCAGTTCACATACCAACTGTCACCATTTCAGCTACAACAAAACTATACAGAACAGAAGAGTTTATGATAATAAGGCACTTGATTGACAGCTGAAATATATGATGTTTCAGACTGGATATCTAACAAAATAGGGGACAGATCATGATGGTACATTAATAATTGGGAAGAATTAAAGTTTCCAGTAATGGTTCAATTAAAAACAAATTCCCAGTGTACATATCCATTAAGGATGCCCCTGCTTTATAAATACGGTCCCTACAGTCTTGATTACAGAGAGGACCCTAGTAGGTCATCCAGTAGTAATTTGACAGCTCTGGCAAGGGGGTGTGGCTATAGAACTTGCTGGGTAGTAGACATTTCAAGCATATAAAAATGGCCACATTTCACTGCAATTAACAGTCTGTGTAGTTTTAAAGAATTACTTTTATCTCCCCATTGGAAGGTCCCATCCTTATATTAAATTAAAAAAGCAAAAGAAATGAGGTTATTTAGATGATTAAAAGATCGTTCCTTATGGCTGAGGAATCGCAATTAGAACAAACGACTTTAGAACAAAAAACACAATATTGCAGCATTAAGGCAACACTAAGCTGAAAATGTCATTTTCTCCAGTCAGTGTGATTAGCCTGCTATATAAGCCCGCTGTTCTGATTTCTACTGCCGTAGATAAAGTTTGTTAAATATCCATGGAAGATGATGGTAAAGTTTAAAGCTGGCCAGGTAATGGGCGTTATGCAATAAAAGGAACATGTGATCTACTAACTAATCGGATGTTATCAGTTGTTGATGTTGGCTTATCCTAGATCAGTGATGCCCAATCTGCAGCCCTTTGGATGTTTAGAAACTACAACTCCCAGCATGCCTGGCAGATCTGCATTTGGGGGCCAGTAACTGCTTGTAAACTTTCCAAACCTCTATAAAGGATTTTTCTCATTGCTACACGATCACATTTATAGAACTGAAATTCCGACTGCTATACAGTTTTACCCATGCACTGTCTTTGTAATCTGGCATGATATGAACATTTATTATTGTTTTTTCAACTGCAGGCTATTCTATATTCTGTAGTACCCCACCCCCCCTTCCACCCCACCCTATAGCATTACAAGGGTGGTTTTGCTTAGAACCCCACTATGAATATTACATCACCCACTGCAGATGGTGAACCTACTGCTATGCTGTGTTATTCTTCTATCCTTTCTTAGAATAAGAGACAAACAATAATTCATGTTTATTCTATTGCATTGAATAACAATATATTGTGGTGCGTTTGTCAAGGGAGATTAAACAGAGCGTGAATATAAATGCAATTAAAAGGTTATAGACAATATGGAATAGTGGGATGAGAAAGCGATCCGTTAAAATGGAGAATAGCAGTTACTAGATATATATATATATATATATGGTTAGGGATGTTACAGGTGCAGGCAGAATGTATCATTAAGGACGAATTATAATCCTTAAAGGATAACTCCACCCTAAAACACATTGCTATCATTTATAGCACAGACAAGACATATTAAAACAATGTCTAAGTTGTCTTTCTATGTCATTTCTAAATAAAGATATACCCGTTTGTAGTCAATAAAAACTTTACAGAATGCCCTCCAGTTACTCCCTCTCCATTTAGCATAGGGAGATATAAAGTATTCTCTACCAGGGTGAACTGAGCATGTCGGAGATCGCTGATCAAGTGGAAAGGGCAGTCATACCGTGTATTTTTGGTTAGAAATGATTGAGAAAGAAAATGATGATATAGCTTATCATAGACCCAACTTCTCCTTATAGCTTACCATAGACCCAGCTTCTCCTTATAGCTTATCATAGACACAGCTTCTCCTTATAGCTTATCATAGACCCAGCTTCTCCTTATAGCTTATAGCTTATCATAGACCCAGCTTCTCCTTATAGCTTATCATAGACCTAGCTTTTCCTTATAGCTTATGTCTTCTCTCTCTATGAAGTCAATCAAGGCTGTGACCAATGATTGACTGCAGTTTCCCCTTCTGCCCCCTCTGCTCAAGTTAATAAAAGGCTCATTGAGCAGAAGGAGGAGGCAGATACTTTTGTCAGAAATGAAGAGAACTTCTCATTAAATATGTGGTTACAAATTCCTGCAATAAACCCATGAAAATAGCAGTAGGGCTTGCAGGCAGAACACTGATAAGTCACCCTTTAAGTACATCTTGAATGCCTAGAACATGGCTACCCTACCATGTGACCTCTGTAAGACCATGTTTTAGGCAGAGATATGTTAGCCAGCAGTCTCGTGTGTTGTATTGTTGGCAGTTTCCCATTGAAGCCATTTTTATTTTGGTCAAGACCTTAGAACTCTTAAGGGCTACATTTATGAAAGGGCATTGTAGCTTCTGTTTCCTGCTGGGAAATCTAATGTAAATGATCTCTTTGAAGGAAATTCTGACTCTTCACATCGTACACAATTCTACACCAGATAAAACCATGAACCATAAGCAAAATGATTCCTTTAGTCAATTGAGTATGAAGTGTTGCCTTTGCCCAACAACGCCCGTAACTCTTAACCTACGAGTTCTGACTTGGCACTAATCTTTGCTACACGATATCCCATTGTTGAAACATTTTGTGAACATTTATCAAGTTGGAGAACAATATTTGTAGGGAGAAGATCAGTTGTATCTCAGTACGTGGTCAAGGGAGATATTACCTTCCCGTAGTGTACAGTGATTTGTTGAAGGTGGAGGCTTGGGATGTATTGTTCTGGTGCTGCTAGTTCCCCCTGTGTGCTTCTGTCCTTCTCTGCCCCCCTCCCCTTGTGCTACTCATTTGACTGTATATTCCCCACCTGTGGATTTAGCCGGTGTTACATCTTATTTCTGTCTGCCTTTCTTTAAAGCCAGGTGAACATGCCCAATGCTCCTCCTCTATGGTAAGACCAAGAACCCTAAAGGGCACTGTCCCCCTTTTCTCTTACACCCCCCTGACACACTGTATTACTCGTGTGCCCCTGAATCCAGGGCTTTCTCTCCAAACCTTATCCAGTCTCTCTCTCTCTTTCTCTTTGCATGCAATGTGGCCGCCATATTCGTGTCTTTGTTCTGGTGTCTCCTGAGCTGTGAATTTGTTGTTTGTGTATCACTATGTGTAATTGTAAAGCTTCTATTGTATCTTTTACTACAAAAAAATGTTCACTGACAGAAAGGCCAGCCAGGCCGGGGAAGTCAACACTAATATGGGCCAAACCTTTCTGGCAGTTTAATGTGCTAGGGGAACAGAACAAACAGGATTCTTGCTGAGAATGTGGACAACCATGTCTTGTGCCCTTATTATAATTTTCTTAAAAATGACATTGTTATTGGGATAAGAGCTATTGAAAATAAAAACATTTATGTCCTAGCAGTAATACAGACGGATCAATAAATATCTATTACTCTAATCAGAGTAACTTCTACATATATTGGCCCTTAAGCTAATGTAAAGACCTTTACCACATAGTGGTTATAAAAGTGCAGTTTTCCTGTGATATTAGGGGGAAATATTATATATTTAGTGTAATGCTTCATTTTTCAATTAAATCATTACAGGCAACGTGTTATCACAAAACTTCACAATTTAGAATAAATATATCATTTATATTCCAGGGGTGTAGGGATCACTATAGCAATCATAGCAGTTGCTATGGGGCACAGAGCCAAAGGGCGCCCTTGCAGGCATGTCCACCCTCCAAAAAGTTTACCTTAGTAGTTCATTCCCACAAAACCCCATTTTCATTTTACTTAACCTTTCAAAGATGTTACCAAGTTTAAGTAAAATGAAAACGTGGGTTGTGGGGTAAAATTTTTCTTAATACATGCCCTTTAAGAAAACTTCACTGCAGTTTTGCCGGGTAGGGTAGAACTGCACCAAACTGTTTGTTTTTTTTGGGGGGGGCGGGCCCATCTCAAATCTTGCTATCAGGCCCTATGATATTTAGCTACGCCCCTGCTTGATTGATTAGTATAATGGGCAACTATACTTTCCCTTTTACTTACTCCCCCTTCCAAAGGAACCACACAAGGTGCGGACCTAAACCGCAGAACTTATTCTTCAAAGTTGGGATCGCAGTCACGTTTGCCAGCAGGGGGGAGCCGGGCGGTGGAAATGGGACTGCTATAACAACATCAAAGGATCTTCTGAAGGGTGAAGACCTTGCAATTTTTTTAGGTCACCAGCCTGGGTGGGAAGGGGATAAATATACTGTAGATGCAATATAAAATAATTGAAAAAAGAAAGAGTTTGCAGGCTGTTAAGTGGTTTGTAGTCACCGGGATTTTACTACCAGAGATTTGGTTTGCCGATGGCAGACAGAGAAATCTCTTCACCAAACATTGTCCGTAGACCTCAGACATATAACTAATATATTCCCAAATAACAAAGAAAGATCTGGTTTATGCACATTCGCCGAAAGAATCTTCTTGTTCTATTCCCTCTTTATTTGATGTGTCTCCTGCAGGTGATTTATATTGGGGGGAAAAGGCAATGGGATGGAATGGTGAAGTAGAAGGTGAATTAGGGGATCATTGTTGTAATTGGGTTAAATAAGAATTAAAAAAACAACCAAAGAACAAGACAGAAAGATGTAGACATTAGACACATTCACTGCTCTCTGGTCAAGGTAGAAGAATTGGGAATCAATAGGGTTAAAGCCTCAATACTTTCTGCCAATGTGGGACCAGAGGTACAGCGTTGACCCACCCAAATGAATTTGGTTAATCCCAGAACACGGCTATCTCTATCGGTGGAATTGCACGGAGGGGGAGCCACTTTTACTGATGTACTAATCAGTGTAAGATAAGGAATAGTAGAATCAGGTTCACTAGGTCAGCTTTTATAATGCATTTACTACAGCAGCATTATGGTAGTTATGTGAAAGTCCTGGCAGGGGTAGAGGGAGGGGTGGAGAACTGAGCGTGTGCCACTACATACCTGGGTCAGTGACCCACTGTGTGTTTAAATAGATGATTTCACCACAATGCTGCTAATTTCAAAGGTTGACAGGTACATATGTTAGACTTTACAGTTCTGTAAGGGTTGCAGGGAGCTGCCAACGAGAAGGTATTTTGTAACGATTACATTACAGAAAATTAGCTGAAAGATGGGAGGGAAAAGGAAACCTGCAGGTGTGTTTATTTTTCTCAGACCAATCAAACTACAGGTACTGTAAAGGATGGGTAAGATAAGAGCAAAGCTGGTGGTGTCCAGCTGCCCCTACACCACACGTAACTCTGTAACCACTGCCCATCTGTCTTCTGGATTCCAGAATGTTGAGGAAAACTCCCGCATCTCCATCACCTTCTTCAGGCTGTTCCGAGTCATGAGACTTGTCAAGCTGCTTAGTCGTGGGGAAGGAATCCGGACTCTTTTATGGACTTTTATCAAATCCTTCCAGGTAAGGCACAGGGCAATTGTGACATATTGTTCTCTCTTCCCATGCATTAATGCAAACAGGGTTGTTGTTTTTTTAAAGGAGATCTAAATTTAGAAAAACTGGATTCATCTGTCCAAAATATTTTTTAGCACCCATGGTCATGCTTGACTTTTTAACTCCAGGTGAAGTCTGAGGCAAGACCATCCATGTAGGACTATGAGAGTGCTCATATTTGGAAATGGGAGGTTAACTGTACCCTTGTCTAACACATTTGAGACTGATGTTGTTACCCAATAAGTCATGTCTCTGACAGCTCCACCTGGAGGTGCTACAAGGTAGTGCAGACTAACTGTTAGGACCATACAGTTTGTTTCTCCTATAACAATTTCAGTTCTTAAACATAAAAACATTAACATGGACATGACCTCGTTCGGGCAGTTCTGAGAATTTTGATCAAAATAAATTGACATTCCATTGTTTTTTTGTCAGTAAATATGCAAAAAAACAGTTTAGGTTTTTACTATCTTTTAATAACTTTTAAAAGTGCAGTAACTGATAGCTTTCCAGCCCTTCCCTTCATTAACATATGCTCATATATGTCAGTGATGGGAAAGTGTCAGTGACATTGCCTGGGGGAGGAGTCAAAGAGTTGTTAGTTACAGCGTAATATCCCTTAAAGTAAATTAGCCAGATCAACTATTTAAATGCTACATTTTAGACAAGAAATGTAATATATCAATAAGGTACATTTAAAATGATCTGACACAAAAATTTAAATTTAGGGATTGGATAAAGGAATGGTGTGCATACCTCGTAACACTCCCCTTTAAATAGCATGTTTGTTTTGCTTTTTTTTTTTAGTTTTGCAGCACTCTGTTGTAATCTTTGCAGTAGTCAATGGGGAGTGTTTAAATCATACACGGAATGCAGAACCAAATCACGTATGTGGGGTTTCAGCCTAATCTGAACTAAGCATTCCACCATAGATTATGGAGTTAAAATGTTTTCATTGGCTTGGGTAAAAACGGACAAGTTATAAAATATTTTTGTAAAGGGACACTGTAGGCTCATTACTCCTTGATAATTGATGACATGTCAATGTGCAGACAGGTTAAACTGATGGTTCAATGCATTGGTTTGTACACAATAGAGCACTGCCCCCTGTTGAGTAGTTTGGGAACTGCATAAGACTAGAAATTAATTTCTGTTGTTAATTGGGTCAGCTTACGAGAGCAGCACCGCTGTGATAATTTGTATAGTTCTGAGGACGGAGAGTCAGAAGAAATAAAAGAACCAGCAGGCAATAGAGAGAGACGTTAGGATTGATTTCAGAAATGAATAGTAATTGGGGTAGATATTTTTCTTTATAACGTGTTATTAATTACACTGGAAAGATTTAAAGGGACACACAACCCTTACAATCTAACAGGAATGATTTATCATCGATGGATTCATGGGTCTATGTATTTCTATTAAACAGGTGCAATATCCCACACTATGTAAAATTAGCTCAGACAGGGCTGGTCAAGCCCAGAATTACCATTATGCACGTGTCTTGGGACACATGTAATTGGAAGGGTGGCTGTCAATCACCCACATCAATCCCCCCTTTCTTCCCCCCAAAACAGTAAATAGGTGTGGTTAGGGGTGTGGTCTGTATTTAGGGGTGGGGCTTAGGGTGCCAGGCTTTTGGGGCCTTTATGATCAACACTATAGTCACTTTAAAATGACCTCTAGACCATTGTTATGGCTCAGTAACACATTATGTGATTGACTCTTTGTGAATTTCATTATTGTTAAATCTGAAAGTTTACTGGCCACTCCCTCTAATCACTGCCCACATTTTAAGTATGCATAAAGCCTTCACCAATCACAAATGTCCCAGCCCATATTAAAGAGGATCGTAACCATGTTACACTATGAACATAATGGGGCAATGAAAATTCTGCCTGATCAGCATAACACAGATAAAGGTAATTAAAGGCAATGTCGGACTGGCCTACAGGGTTACAGGGGAATCTCGACTGTTCGGCTCTTCTGACTGGTCGGCCAGGAGGAAGGACTTCGGTCACAGCAATAGTGGCCACAGCCAACAGTTTACCGCGACTGAGCGTGCGATCCATAGAGGATTGCACGATTGGACGTGGTTTTCCGCCATATCCGATCATCCTTTCGTCATAAAGTTTGGGCCGTTTTCGAACTTTCGAACTTCAGTGAAAGTTGGAAAGTTTGAATTCAGACCCATTAAAGTCAATGGGGAGTGATAGTTCAAAAAGTCCAGGCGATTTACAGCTAAACTAACAATGGTAACTTACTGTAAATGGCTGTGGCACCTAGGAAATGGTCTGGGGAACATTTCACTGTCACCAAAACACTTCTTAAACACGAGTGGGCAATTGTTGGGTTTTGCACAAGCTACATTCGAGGTTTACCAAACAATACTTTCTAGGGTTAGCAAAAATAGAACCATACTTTCGAGGATTAGCGAACGCTACATTCGAGGATTGGCAAAAATGATCCGTACATTCGAGGGTTACCAAAAACGAACAATACTTTCGAGGGTTCAGGGCCGCCATCAGACTTTCCTGGGCCCCATACTGGGTACATTTCTGGGCCCCCCATAGCATGAACCAACTCAGACAGTCCCTACCTCCCAATATTTTAAAACGCAAAAGAGGGACCCATGGGGAGAAGAGAAGCGGCAAATGCGGATTTTTTCCCCACAATCACTTTAAGACCACTCCCACTTTGTTAAGGTTACACACATTTAAAGACCATTATTCCCGTTTTACATTTTTGCCTGCAATATTATGTCAACTAGACATTAAGCCGTTAAATTAACAGGCGCAAGACATGCTCTACCTCCCCGACACACACACAGACTGGTAAATATAAAATGTACCCGTGTCCCGCACACACACTTGAGATGCCCTCATGCCCAATGGGCACAGACTGGTAAATTTAACATACCCATATATACTTGAGTATAAACCAACCCGAGTATAAACCGAGGCACCTACTTTTTACCTCTAAAAAGGCGTAAAAGTGATTGACTCGAGTATAAACCAAGGGTAGAAAATAGGACCACAACTGCCTTTTGATTCTGTATTGTTTTAAGGCTTTAGTTGCCCTTTAAATGGACAGCAGAATTCCCATACAGTAATCCCATACAGTAATAGCCAAATCCAGTATGGTTATTACTGTATGGGACTACTGTATGGGAATGCTGTCCATTTAAAGGGAAACTAAAGCCTCAAAACAATACAGAATCAGAAGGCAGCAATAGATATCATCCTCCTTCTGATTCTGTATTGTTTTTAGGCTTTAGTTGCCCTTTAAATGAACATCAGAAGTCCTATACAGTAATAACCATACTGGATTTGGCTATTACTGTATGGGAATTCTTATGTCCATTTAAAAGGCAACTAAAGCCTCGTTCCTTGGCACTCCAGATGTTTGGAAACTACACCTCCCAGCATGCTTTAGTTGCTGGGAGTTAGAGTAATTCCTGCAGTGGCTATTCCTTGTCACTGCAGATGTTTGGAAACTATACTTCCCCCCCTTCTGAGTCCCCACAGTTGCCTTCTGCTACCTGCTCCACATGTTCCCCTGCAGGCTGTTCTGGATCCTCTTCTCTGCTCCGGCGGCCACATGCTCCACTTTCCTCTGCTGGCTGACGTCACTACTCAGCGCCGGCCTCACTTCCCGGCGCTGAGTAGTGACGTCAGCCAGCAGAGGATGCGGAGCGCGCAGCCGCCAGAGCAGGTAAGTGTTTGACTCGAGTATAAACCAAGACTCTTTTTTAGGCTATTTTTTTAGCCGGAAAATTTCGGTTTATGCTTAAGTATATACGGTACCTTTAAGCCAAGCCCACACAGACTGGATCCCATATTAGACCCCATATTATATTCTACATTAGTAGTGTTGCTTAAAACGTATTTCTATTGATATGTTCACCCCTTTCTCCATGCTCAAATCCTTACACCTACCCACTTGTGCACTGTCTGGAAAAAGGCTGCCACTATTGGCACACAGCATGGCAGCTCCACACTCTGTCCTGCCTATATCCATATTTCTATCTCAGATTACAGCTCCACACACCATCTCTATCCTGTCTATATCCTGATAATAGAGACGGTGTGCTGCAATGTGACAGACAAAGAGATAGAAATTTTGATATCGGCAGGATAGGGATGGTGTGAAGTTGCCATACTGCTATATAAGACACAATCCTCTATCCTGCTTATATCCATATCTCCATCTCAGTGTGGAGCTGCCATAGTGCTATGTGACAGAGATGGAGATATGTATATAGGCAGGATAGAGATGCTGTGGAGCTGCCATGCTGCCCCCAAGGGGTAAGTAATATAGCCCAGTAGCCCTATTAGGCTATTACCTACCCCATGTGCAGTGCATGCCTTAGTAGCAGAATGCAAACAAGGCATGCTGGGAGTTGTAGTTTCTTAACATTGGAAGTTACAAGGTTTTCCATCGCTGCTATTTAGGTTCTGGCCCCAGCAGCCCCATAGAGGAAGTTTATCAGTCCCTGTACACAGCAGTTAGACAGAGGGTAACAATGCCCCCCATGGACTCTCACAATCAGAAATGGGATCAGTATAACTTACAGTTACTCCCTCCTGCTCTCTATGGAGATCACAGCACAGAAGATACAAGTTCAGGGGAGGGGCAGGAGGGGGTGGAGCCACATAGACAGAAACACCCTGTTTGTCTTCTCTATCTAGGAATGGAGTTCGCCACCTAGTGGCTGAATTCAGTATTGCAGAAAAAAAAATTTTCTTCCTTTCACTCTCTGGGCCCCTTTCAAGTCCGGGCCCCATACAGGAGTACCCCCTGTACCCCCCTGATGGCGGCCCTGCGAGGGTTACCAAAATCGAAGGCTACATTCGAGGGTTAGCGAACGATACATTCTAGGGTTAGTGAAAACGATCTGTACATTCGAGGGTTACCAAAAAGGAACTATACTTTCGAGGGTTAACGAACTATCCATTCTAGGGTTAGCGAACGGTCCCTAAATTCGATAATTATCGAAAATACAGCCGCAAGTCCGGTAAAACAAACTAGTCCGAACCCGTATTAGTTCGAATAGTTTGAGTTTTTGTGTCCTTCTCTACCCTAAACTGGTCCTGGTGAGCCCGAACAGTCCAGTCTGACCTTGATTCAAGGTGAACAGGAAGACTAGCAGAGCAGCAGATTGCTGTGGATGAATTCCGATTGGTCAAGTCTTTTTGCACATCTAATTAGTTTGTACTGAGAACCGACAAGGGTAGATTAACCTTTCAATCCTTGAAGCACTACATTGATGTAAGTAGATAAATAAAGATGAAATAAGGATAAAACAGCTTTATTTCCAATCTATTTTGATACCAGGCAGTGACAATATATTATTCACAGATCCGAGATGGATAATGCCCCCTGCACCCTCGCGGGCAGTGAACAATGTTGGACAAGGCGGCCATTTTTCTTGTGGTTGACAGCTTCTTTTTTTTTGTCTGTTTGATTCAGGCTCTCCCCTACGTAGCGCTGCTTATTGTCATGCTGTTCTTCATCTACGCTGTCATCGGCATGCAGGTAAGGACACACACAACATATATTTATTCTAACATGGGGCTGAATCACTTACAGAAGGACAAACGCAGTGTCTTGTGGATAAACTTTATTTATTTTTATACAGTATATTTGACAGACAACATGGCCTCCTATGGATAAACTTTATTTTTATATATATATATATATATATGCCAAGGTGCAACATCCCTGCGACCATTCTAATCTGTATTTCCGTGGTAAATGTCTATTCATCTTCTGTGTTATTTATTTGCAGGTTTTTGGGAAAATTGCCCTGAACGACACCACCCCAATCAACCGAAACAATAACTTTCAGACTTTCCCTCAGGCTGTTCTTCTCCTTTTCAGGTAAGTGCCAGGATTGTGCTCACCTGTACAGCGTCCTGTACCTACTGTACCTGCAATGCCTGCAGGTAGGAGCATTCGCCACTATTCACCCGGTGTACCTGTACCTACTGTACCTGCAATGCCTGCAGGTAGGAGCATTTGCCCCTATTCACCCAGTGTACCTGTACCTACTGTACCTGCAATGCCTGCAGGTAGGAGCATTCGCCCCTATTCACCCAGTGTACCTGTACCTACTGTACCTGCAATGCCTGCAAGTAGGAGCATTTGCCCCTATTCACCCAGTGTACCTGTACCTACTGTACCTGCAATGCCTGCAGGTAGGAGCATTCACCCCTATTCACCCGGTGTACCTGTACCTACTGTACCTGCAATGCCTGCGGTAGGAGCATTTCCCCTATTCACCCAGTGTACCTGTACCTACTGTACCTGCAATGCCTGCAGGTAGAGCATTCGCCCCTATTCACCCAGTGTACCTGTACCTACTGTACCTGCAATGCCTGCAGGAGGAGCATTGCCCCTATTCACCACCCAGTGTACCTGTACCTACTGTACCTGCAATGCCTGCAGGTAGGAGCATTCGCCCCTACCACCCATGTACCTGTACCTACTGTACCTGCAAGGCCGGCAGTAGGAGCATTGGCCCCTATTCACCCAGTGTACCTGTACTACTGTCCTGCAGATGCCTGCAGGTAGGAGCATTCGCCCCTATTCACCCGGTGTACCTGTACCTACTGTACCTGCAATCCCTGCAGGTAGGAGCATTCGCCCCTATTCACCCGGTGTACCTGTACCTACTGTACCTGCAATGCCTGCAGGTAGGAGCATTCGCCCCTATTCACCCGTGTACCTGTACCTACTGTACCTGCAATGCCTGCAGGTAGGAGCATTCGCCCCTATTCACCCGTGTACCTGTACCTACTGTACCTGCAATGCCTGCAGGTAGGAGCATTCGCCCCTATTCACCCGGTGTACCTGTACCTACTGTACCTGCAATGCCTGCAGGTAGGAGCATTCGCCCCTATTCACCCGGTGTGTGGCTTCTCCTCTGAGTTGTATAATTCAGTCATTAGTTGCTCATGTTTAATTCTCCTTTGGTTTCTTTATTTTTCCAACTGTCTATTCTTACCCTTTACTGTCTCTCCTAGATGTGCTACAGGGGAGGCCTGGCAGGAGATTATGCTTGCCTGTCTGCCTAACAAGCCTTGTGCCCCTGAATCGGAAACATATCCCACCAGTGAAGAAAAATGTGGCAGTAGCTTTGCCGTCGTTTACTTTATCAGCTTCTACATGCTCTGCGCCTTCCTGGTAAGTCTTTGTCTCGGTCAAAATGGAGGTATTAAAAGAGACTTAACCCACTTTGTGCGGGTGGGTTTTGCAAGCTACATTACACCATTCTATTTTAGAGACTTTACGTGTTTCAAATTGGTAACGCCAAGTCTGATCTTCCTTTCAGATCATTAATCTGTTTGTCGCGGTCATTATGGATAACTTTGACTATCTGACGCGGGATTGGTCCATATTGGGCCCTCATCATCTCGATGAATTCAAACGGATTTGGGCAGAGTATGACCCAGAGGCAAAGTAAGTGAAGTCTTTGCTCCTCCAGTAGAAAGGAACTGAACTTTTTTTTATAGGGGATGTTAGATTTTGCATGGAAGGGTTGAACTGAAAGGGTCACTATACTCACTCAAACAACTTTACATTTTATGAAATTACAATGGGAGAGAAGTAAAATGGTGATACTCACATATTTATCTGTGCTTGATTTGTCATTAAACTATGAATGTTTAGTGAGTGCTCTAATTCAGCACACCCTCCCTTACTCACTGCCTTCTTGTAGTGTCAGTGATACTTATGTGTTCTGCACAGCCTCACTGTGGACACTGCTCTGCTTACACATCTCCCTCCCCCTTCTTTCTTTTCTCTGCTGATTCTTTTAATTGTTGCAGAAAGTGTGCAGGCAGCTAGTTAGGGGTCAGGGATGGTACATTATAATTTCTGCTTCTGGAGTGATGGGTCTTTCCCTATTAATGCTGTGATTTCAAATGATGATTTCTCGGGATCTACAGCTGAGATTTAAAATCCCAAAAAGTTTTGGAGCAGTGGGATCTTGCTGTATCTAAAGGTACAACTTTTGAAAATTCGATTATTTAGAGTGTGTATACCCTTTAATGTACTATTGTCTTTTATCACAACCCAAAATAACTATTTACATCCGTGAACCATTACTATATTTTAAGAGAGACGTTTAGATACAATAGAATATCACTTGCCTTTTTAATTCCTAGACACACTTTGTAATATGTTTTGATACCCTCCTAATTCATTATTTTTTTGTTCTATGAAAGAATGAGAATGTAACTTCAAATCTAAATACTAAACAAACAGTAGAAGTTATGCCTGTAATTACTTTCTCTCTCCATAGGGGGCGAATCAAACATCTTGATGTAGTTACCCTACTGAGAAGAATTCAGCCACCCCTAGGCTTTGGCAAGCTGTGTCCTCATCGAGTAGCGTGCAAGGTAGGGACAGAGCGCAGTTCTCTAAAAGCTGTGTGCTTGTATGTTAAATTAGTGTACACTGGTACTCCAGTTTGTAGTTCACAACATTTCTATTTTATTTTTTATTTTATGATCACATCCGCTGGGTAAACAGATAAGTCCATCCATAACAACTGCAGGGAATAAAAACTAACCTTGTAGACCTGTTCACCTTTTAAACAAGGAGAATAAATACCACTAAAAAGCCCCCATACTTTTCATCCCTTTAAACACTTTAGATTAGAATCAGGGACACACACTTTACCTTCCTCATACTGGAATTGCAGGCTGTTTAATAAAATATAAATAAGGCGACTGTGCCATCTACTGGTGATGTTTCAATTAGCTGCTGTGTTGCTGAAATTTATGGTGAAGGTAGCATCATTTGTGTCTGATTGTAATGAAAATGTCAGAAATAAATGGAAAATAGCTAATCTACTATTCTACAATTAAAAACAAAATCACATGATAAGGCTTGTTTGTGGAAAGGTAAAGAACTGCTGAATAAAAGAATGTATCAGTTTTCTTTCTAAGTAATTCCTAACAGAATCCCTGCCCCCACCCCCAGTTCAATGACCTCAGACATGCTCAGTGACGAGCTGTAGAGCACTTTGTTCATAATTGGTCCTCTACTAAACCAAGCACATGTACACTACCTGAGCAATAAATAATTAACTGTTTTGTGAATACTAGAAATAATTTAAACAATCTGTTTTTTTTCCCCCTCTCCCTCCTTTTAGCGCCTAGTGGCTATGAACATGCCTCTAAACAGCGATGGGACAGTCATGTTTAATGCTACTTTGTTTGCTCTGGTCCGGACATCTCTGTGCATTAAAACAGATGGTAAATTCTTTAATATTCTCCCATCAGAGACCCTACCTCATTGTTTCAACTGTACTTGTAAGACATATCATTACATCAACAAATATATACCAAATATATACAGCCCAGTTGGTTGCACCAGGAATAAAACAGTAAGTAAAACATTTCAAAAAACCTTGTTCGTCATCCAATATAAATTGTTGAATCTATCGATAGCCCTAGTATTATAGATAGTCCAAGTTGCATTGTTTCCAACTGCAAGATCGGGCCGGTAAAGCAATGTTACACAGTAGCTCACATCTAGGCGCCATGATGGTCTCTAAAATGATGTACTATGTGCTTTATAGGGAACCTGGAACAGGCCAACGAGGAGCTCAGAGCTATCATCAAGAAAATCTGGAAGAGAACCAGCATGAAGCTTCTGGATCAGGTGGTGCCCCCTGCTGGCGGTAAGTGGCTTGTTACAAGCTGGAAACATGACACTGGATCATTCCCTTGGGACTACACCAAAAGGTTCTTATTCTAGAAAGAATTTTTTTCTTTAAATTCACCCAGACACAACCCCAACAGAAGCTAAAATTTGGTAAGCTGGACACCACCGTATAAACATGTCCTCTGTTCAATCTATACAGACGACGAAGTCACTGTTGGAAAATTCTATGCCACCTTCCTGATCCAGGAGTATTTTCGGAAATTCAAGAAACGCAAAGAGCAAGGACTTGTGGGTAAAACTTCCCAGCGAAACGCGTTGTCCCTGCAGGTAACAGTCACATCAGACATCTCACCAAATTCAATCATTTCTTTTCTAAATTCTATTTCATATTTGCCTTTGGGCTTTAAATTTAGGAACTATAGCATTTGTTTTTTTCCTGAATTTAATATCAAGCTGGATAATTAAATAACTATCAAAATGGAATAAAGTTCCCAAAACGTTTTGATATAATATTTACCTTTAGCAGTGAAACATACCCTTGCTATCCATTTGATTGGTATTTATTACTGGTATATATTATAATTAGATCTCAGGCCAAGAGAAGCAGTGTAAGGTAGGATCGCCACTAAGTGGCGCTGTTTTCCTATTGGTAACTGATTGGAACTGCTGGGGTCTGTGATGTCACATGGTTCCAACTGCATCTGTTGCTCTTTTTCTATATATAAATTCAACTTTTAATAAAGTCTGATCCCTTGGGGTGTCAAGGTATATTATAGGCAAGTTTGGGCACAGTACCACCCAAATAGTATAGTTTATATGTGTTTAAGTAGACTAGTGCTTTGATACAGGGGTGTTCCTAGACACCTATTAAATGCCACCTATTGGCAGACGGGGGGGGGGACACACATGTAAGAGGCGTGGCTTCATCATGGAACATAGGCGTTGCTTGTGGAGGTGGGTATGGTGGGCTTGCTTACAATGACTGGTGAACTGGAGGGCTGACTTAACACTGATTTGTGGACTGGTGCTGAAATGCTTTATTGCAGGAAGGAGGTTTTTTTTTAACTGCCGCCTATTAAGTGTTCCGCAGGGGCGTGTCCTGAGCAAATGTTTCACTTTACTTCATGGTAGGGGCACCCCTGCTTTGATATTATATAAAGGTGAATACAAATTATATTTAGAAATTTGATATGTTTGTGATTTATTTCTACCCATAGGCTGGCCTGCGCACCCTCCATGACATGGGCCCTGAGATTCGCAGAGCTATTTCTGGGGATCTAACAGCTGAAGAGGAGCTGGACAAAGCCATGAAGGAAGCCGTGTCTGCTGCATCTGAGGATGACATCTTCAGGGTAAGTTGTATTGGCAGGGATGTGGAGTTCATGTTTGTATTGTGCCACCTAGTGCACTGTGGAAAAGAAGTTTAAGGCTTTGTTGCATTTTCCTTATTAGGAAGATGCTGCTATTGATCTAAGGAAATTAATGCTCTGTGCCATTATATCTAGTGCTCTGTGCCATTGTATCTAGTGCTCTGTGCCATTGTATCTAGTGCTCTGTGCCATTATATCTAGTGCTCTGTGCCATTATATCTAGTGCTCTGTGCCATTGTATCTAGTGCTCTGTGCCATTATATCTCGTGCTCTGTGCCATTATATCTAGTGCTCGGTGCC
Source organism: Hymenochirus boettgeri (assembly GCA_019447015.1). Taxonomy (NCBI): domain Eukaryota; kingdom Metazoa; phylum Chordata; class Amphibia; order Anura; family Pipidae; genus Hymenochirus; species Hymenochirus boettgeri. The sequence continues at coordinate 23,118,279 of CM033471.1, read as the reverse complement.
ATTGTATGTAGTGCTCTGTGCCATTGTATCTAGTGCTCTGTGCCATTGTATCTAGTGCTCTGTGCCATTGTATCTCAGCTCTGTGCAGTAGCTGACTTAATCTGTATCATTTCTCTAGAGGGCTGGAGGGCTGTTTGGGAACCATGTCGGTTATTACCAGAGTGAGGTTCGGAGTGGTTTTCCCCAAACCTTCACCACCCAGCGTCCTCTGCACATCAACAAGACATCAGCGGTGCCTGGAGATTTGGACTCGCCATCCCATGAGAAGCTGGTGGATTCTACATTTACCCCCAGCAGTTACTCTTCCTCTGGTTCCAATGCCAACATAAACAATGCCAACAACACTGCCCTGGTGCGTCTACCCCGTTACCAGAGTACTGTAAGCACTGTGGAGGGACAGAGTCGGCCTGTGTGTCCGCGCGGCTCGTGGAAAATCAGCTCCAAGAGGTGAGACGTGACATCAGGAACCATTGTAAGAAAAACAGTAATCATAGTCCGAAAGAGAAATGCAATTCTACTCCTCTGTATAGCACTGTAACTGTTCTTAGTAGGATCCAGTGATCCAATGAATTCCTCTCTACTGTACAGCACTGCAACTGCTCTTAGTGAGATCTAGTAATCCAGTAAATTCCACTCCTCTGTATACCATTGCAGCTGCTCTTAGCGTAATCTAGTAATCCAGTTAATTCCACTTCATTGTTCAGCACTGCAACTGTTCTTAACAGGATGTGGTAATTCAGTGAATTCTGCACAGCACTGCAACTGCTCTTAGTGGGATCTAGTAATCCAGTGAATTCCACTCCACTGTACAGCGCTGCAGCTGCTCTTAGCTGGATCCAGTTATCCAGCAACTTGGACTCCACTCTACAGCACTGCAACTGCTCTTAGTGGGATCTAGTAATCCAGTGAATTCTATAGTTTATATGTGTTTAAGTAGACTAGTGCTTGATACAGGGGTGTTCCTAGACACCTATTAAATGCCACCTATTGGCAGACGGGGGGGGGGACACACATGTAAGAGGCGTGGCTTCATCATGGAACATAGGCGTTGCTTGTGGAGGTGGGTAGGTGGGGGCTTGCTTACAATGACTGGTGAACTGGAGGGCTGACTTAACACTGATTTGTGGACTGGTGCTGAAATGCTTTATTGAGGAAGGAGGTTTTTTTTTAACTGCCGCCTATTAAGTGTTCCGCAGGGGCGTGTCCTGAGCAAATGTTTCACTTTATTCATGGTAGGGGCACCCTGCTTTTATTATATAAAGGTGAATACAAATTATATTTAGAAATTTGATATGTTGTGATTTATTTCTACCCATAGGCTGGCCTGCGCCCCTCCATGACATGGGCCTGAGATTCGCAGAGCTATTTCTGGGGATCTAACAGCTGAAGAGGAGCTGGACAAAGCCATGAAGGAAGCCGTGTCTGCTGCATCTGAGGATGACATCTTCAGGGTAAGTTGTATTGGCAGGGATGTGGAGTTCATGTTTGTATTGTGCCACCTAGTGCACGTGGAAAAGAAGTTTAAGGCTTGTTGCATTTTCCTTATTAGGAAGATGCTGCTATTGATCTAAGGAAATTAATGCTTGTGCCATTATATCTAGTGCTCTGTGCCATTGTATCTAGTGCTCTGTGCCATTATATCTAGTGCTCTGTGCCATTATATCTGTGCCTGTGCTTATAGTGCTTGTGCCATTATCTAGTGCTCGTGCCATATATCTAGTGCTCTGTGCCATTAATCTAGTGCTCTGTGCCATTATATCTAGTGATCTGTGCAGATATCTAGTGCTCTGTGCCATTATACTAGTGCTGTGCATTGTATCTGTGCTCTGTGCCATTATATCTAGTGCTCTGTGCCATTATATCTAGTGCTCTGTGCATTGTATCTGTGCTCGTGCCATTATATCTCGTGCTCTGTGCCATTATATTCTAGTGCTCGGTGCCATTGTATGTAGTGCTCGTGCCATTGTATCTAGTGCTCTGTGCCATTGTATCTAGTGCTCTGTGCCATTGTATCTAGTGCTCTGTGCCATTGTATCTGGTGCTCTTTGCCATTGTATCTAGTGCTCTTTGCCATTGTATCTAGTGCTCTGTGCCATTGTATCTAGTGCTCTGTGCCTTTGTATCTGGTGCTCTTTGCCATTGTATCTAGTGCTCTGTGCCATTGTATCTGGTGCTCTTTGCCATTGTATCTGGTGCTCTTTGCCATTGTATCTAGTGCTCTGTGCCATTGGATCTGGTGCTCTTTGCCATTGTATCTGGTGCTCTTTGCCATTGTATCTAGTGCTCTGTGCCATTGTATCTAGTGTCTTTGCCATGTATCCAGTGCTCGTGCCATTGTATCTAGTGCTCTGTGCCATTGTATCTAGTGCTCTGTGCCATTATATCTCGTGCTCTGTGCCATTATATCTAGTGCTCTGTGCCATTGTATGTAGTGCTCTGTGCCATTGTATCTAGTGCTCTGTGCCATTGTATCTAGTGCTTGTGCCATTGTATCTAGTGCTCTGTGCCATTGTATCTGGTGCTCTTTGCCATTGTATCTAGTGCTCTGTGCCATTGTATCTAGTGCTCTGTGCCATTGTATCTAGTGCTCTGTGCCTTTGTATCTGGTGCTCTTTGCCATTGTATCTAGTGCTCTGTGCCATTGTATCTGGTGCTCTTTGCCATTGTATCTGGTGCTCTTTGCCATTGTATCTAGTGCTCTGTGCCATTGTATCTAGTGCTCTGTGCCATTGTATCTAGTGCTCTGCCATTGTATCGGTGCTCTTTGCCATTGTATCTAGTGCTCTTTGCCATGTATCCAGTGCTCTGTGCCATGTATCTAGTGCTCTGTGCCATTGTATCTGGTGCTCTTTGCCATTGTATCTGGTGCTCTTGCCATTGTATCTAGTGCTGTGCCATTGTTTCTGTGCTTTGCCATTGTATCCAGTGCTCTGTGCCATTGTATCTAGTGCTCTGTGCCATTGTATCTAGTGCTCTGTGCCATGTATTCAGCTTGTGCAGTAGCGACTTAATCTGTATCATTTCTCTAGAGGGCTGGGAGGCTGTTTGGGAACCATGTCGGTTATTACCAGAGTGAGGTTCGGAGGGGTTTTCCCCAAACCTTCACCACCCAGGTCCTCTGCACATCAACAAGACATCAGCGGTGCCTGGAGATTTGGACTCGCCATCCCATGAGAAGCTGGTGGATTCTACATTTACCCCCAGCAGTTACTCTTCCTCTGGTTCCAATGCCAACATAAACAATGCCAACAACACTGCCCTGGTGCGTCTACCCGTTACCAGAGTACTGTAAGCACTGTGGAGGGACAGAGTCGGCCTGTGTGTCCGCGCGGCTCGTGGAAAATCAGCTCCAAGAGGTGAGACGTGACATCAGGAACCATGTAAGAAAAACAGTAATCATAGTCCGAAAGAGAAATGCAATTCACTCCCTTGTATAGCACTGTAACTGTTCTTATAGGATCCAGTGATCCAATGAATTCCTCTCTACTGTACAGCACTGCAACTGCTCTTAGTGAGATCTAGTAATCCAGTAAATTCCACTCCTTGTATACCATTGCAGCTGCTCTTAGCGTAATCTAGTAATCCAGTTAATTCCACTCATTGTTCAGCACTGCAACTGTTCTTAACAGGAGTGGTAATTCAGGGAATTCTGCACCGCACTGCAACTGCTCTTAGTGGGATCTAGTAATCCAGTGAATTCCACTCCACTGTACAGCGCTGAGCTGCTCTTAGCTGGATCCAGTTATCCAGCAACTTGGACTCCACTCACAGCACTGCAACTGCTCTTAGTGGGATCTAGTAATCCAGTGAATTCCACTCCACTGTACAGCGCTGCAACTGCTCTTAGAGGGATCTAGTAGTCCAGTGAATTTCACTCTAGTGTATAGCACTGCAACTGCTCTTAGTGGGATCTAGTAATGCAGTGAATTCCACTCCACTGGACAGCACTGCAGCTGCTCTTAGCTGGATCTAGTAATCTAGCAACTTCCACTCCACTCTACAGCATTGCAACTGCTCCTAGTGGGATCTAGTAATCCAGTTAATTCCACTCCACTGTACAGTACTAAAGCGTATACAGAGGGGGACAAAATATTAGACATTTGCTTTATCGCAGTCCCTCCGTAAACTATATTTCATGGTCCACTATCGCTAAAGCCTCCAGTTCACTTTATCTATAATACGCTCCACAATTTAGAATTACCAGATACAACAGAGCTCTGTTGTAGTAGGAACTTCAACCACCTTGAGAGAAAATTCTCCCGCAGCAATTCAGGAACTCATCGTCCCTTTTTCTGTGATGGCAGTTCCAACCACACATTCAATGTACCGGGAATTAAAGTTCCCCATAATGAGTACCCTACACCGCAATCATGTCACGGGTAATTAAAGTCCCCCATAATGAGGACACTACACCAACAATGTCGGTGTAATGAAGCACTCCATAATGAGACACACTCCCCAGACTTGCAGATACCTTGCCACTGCATATGATAAGCGACTCACTTCCTCTCTGCTAGCATTTGGCGGCTCTATACGCAGTACACCAATAATGACATACACCACCCTAATTCCCCCTTTCTGTTGCCTCCATTTCCAGCACCTGGCAGGCAACACACACAGTTCGGCATGTAGGGTCTTGGGGAAACTTCCGTGTCTACCTTTCTTATAATGGATCCCCACCACTACCACTATTTGGGAGATGGAACAGACTGGATGCTGGGTCATAAATGTACTAAAATGGGGACATGGCCTAAGGATTGGCCAAAACTGCTGGGTTTTAGTTCCGGTTTTCGGGTTTCAGATCTCGGAAAAATCCGCGAAGATCCAAAATGGAACTTAATTCGGGACTTGGAGCACATTTTTATTGCACGTGCAAGTCATTTTCAAAAATTACTCGGAAATAACTGTTTAACATTCGAAAAAACTCTAAAATGTGCTCCTGAAGGTCCCGAAATCCAAACGCTTGTCCAGTTTCAGATGGGAACATTTGGATTTCGGAACTGAGGGGGCTCCGTGTCTGATCCGGGCCAAGTCGGACCCAGATCCATCCTCTATGTCACATTCACAGTGAATCTAGGCCAATAGAACTAGTTTAAGAGAAGAAATCTAATCTGATGTTCTCCGCATTATCAGCCCTTGAAGTTACATTAGTAAATACAAATTCTTGAGACGTGGAGTCTACTAAAAGAGAATATATCATGCATGAATGATGCCTTCTGGCCCACCCCCTTTATTGACCATGTTCTCTGCATGTCAGAGTGAGAGAATAGTCAGTGACATTGGCTGTGGGAGGGAGCCAGAAAAAAAGTCAGTTTCTGCATGAGTTTGTATGCTCCTTTAATAATATCCACACCAGCAGGAAACAAGATTATAATGTAAACATATTCAGACTTCAAATAAGAGGAGATTTGAAAAGGTTTTATCATAATATTTTATTTACGTTCATATTAGATCACTGTATAGAAGTCTGACTGACCATATAATGTGTGTTTTACATTCTGGGAAAAAACTTTTATTTACAACAGTTTACATTATCCAGTGTAAAAAGAAATTATTATTTTTAAACAAACGAACGTTGTGTTGACATTTTTTTAAAGGCGTGGCATATACAGCTCAATACACATAGACATTCATGTATCGTCTGTCCAATCCTCATTACGGGTTACTTACTGGAGATTCACTGTAACGGTGTTAAAAGATAACAATTCGAATTAATAAGGGACCGACTAAATAAAACCAAAAAGAGAATCAGTCTGACCCTATTCAACACAAGAAAGGCCACCCTAATAATATTACAAGGAACTTCTAGTAAATTAAAGGTAACTAAAGGGTCAATATCCCCTTTTCATCTGGCTGTAGTAGAATGGATCTAAAATGTTATGTACCATGATTTTGTTAATCTGTCCCCTATTTATTTAGATATCGAATCTAAAGTACCTCCTCAGAGTTTTGACAACATACGGTACATGTAATTTATTTTAGATTCAGATGAGGCAAGTTATTTTATTCATATTACTACCTTAACAATGTTACAGTTAAATCAGTGCTTAGCTATGTTTTCACTTATAATGCAGTGTTTAGCTATGTCATCAATATATCAGTGTTTTAGCTAGTCATCAGTTATATTAGTGTTTGGCTATGTCATCAGTTATAATCAGTTCTTAGCTTATGTCATCAGTCAATCAGTGTTTAGCCATGTATCAGTTATAATCAGTGCTTAGCTATGTTTTCACTTATAATCAGTGTTTAGCTATGTCATCATATTAATCAGTGTTTAGCTATGTCACTCAGTTATAATAGTGTTGCTATGTCATCATTTTATAATCAGTTCTTAGCATTGTCATCAGTCATAATCAGTGTTAGATTGTCTCAGTTATAATCAGTGTTTAGCTTGTCATCATTATAATCAGTGCTTAGCTATGTCATCAGTTATAATCAGTGTTTTAGCTTGTCATCAGTTATAATCAGGTTTAGCAATGTCATCAGTTATAATTCAGTGTTTAGATTGTCGTCAGTTATAAACAGTGCTTAGCTATGTCGTCAGTTTAATCAGTGCTTAGCTATGTCATCATTATAATCAGTGTTTAGATATGTCATCATTTATAACAGTGTTTAGCTATGTCATCAGTTATAATCAGTGTTTAGCTATGTCATCATTATCAGTGCTTAGCTTGCTATCAGTTATAATCAGTGCTTTGCTACACATCAGTTTAATCATGTTTAGCTATGTCATCAGTTATAACAGTGCTTAGCTATGGTCGTCAGTTATAATCAATCTTAGCTATGTCATTGTTTATAATCAGTGTTTTAGATAGGTCATCAGTTTAATATCAGTGTTTAGCTATGTCATCAATTATAATCAGTGTTTTATATATCATCAGTTATACTCATTGCTTAGCTATGTCATCAGTTATAATCATGTTTAGATAGTCATCATATAATCAGTGTTTAGCTTGTCATCAGTTATAATCAGTGTTTAGCTATGACATCAGTTATAATCAGTGCTTAGCTATGCTATCAGTTTATAATCAGTGCTTTGCTATGTCATCAGTTATAATCAGTGTTTAGCTATGTCATCAGTTATAATCAGTGCTTAGCTAAGTCATCAGTTATAATCAATGCTAAGCTATGTCATTGTTTATAATCAGTGTTAAGCTATGTTATCAGTTGTAATCAGTGCTTAGCTATGCTATCAGTTATAATCAGTGCTTTGCTACGTCATCAGTTATAATCAGTGTTTAGCTATGTCATCAGTTATAATCAGTGCTTAGCTATGTCGTCAGTTATAATCAATGCTTAGCTATGTCATTGTTTATAATCAGTGTTTAGCTATATCATCAGTTATAATCAGTGTTTAGCAATGCCATCAGTTATAATCAGTGTTTAGCTATGTCATCAGTTATAATCAGTGTTTAGCTATGTCATCATTATAATCAGTGCTTAGCTATGCTATCAGTTATCTAGGCTTTGCTACGTCATCATTTATAATCAGTGTTTAGCTATGTCTCAGTTATATCACGTGGCTTAGCTATTCGTCAGTTATAATCAATGCTTTGTACATGTTTGGTTTATAATCAGTGTTTAGCTATACATCGTTATAATCAGTTTTAGCAATGCCATCAGTTATAATCAGTGTTTAGCTATGTCATCAGTTTATATCAGTGTTTACTATGTCACGTTTAGATCATGTTAAGCTCTGTCTCAGTTAAATCAGTGTTTAGCTATGTCATCATATTTAATCAGTGTTTAGCTAGTCATCAGTTTAATCAGTGTTTAGCTCATGTCATCAGTTATAATCAGTGCTTAGCTATGTAATCAGTTATAATCAGTATTTAGCTATGTCATCAGTTATAATCAGTGTTTAGCTATGTCATCAGTTATAATCAGTGCTTAGCTATGTCATCGGAAATGGTTTTACAAGTGTGGGTCTGGTGTGGGAAATGGTTCTACAAGTGTGGGTCTGGTCCCTTGTCCCTCTTAAACAAATGTATTACATCACTTTCATGGGTACAGTGATGTCATACATTGGGTTGGTGCCCTGTATTCTAAAAATCTGGCGAATTGAATATCCCGCCCCACAAGTGTGATAAATGGTTAAATTGTTTGCTTTGGCTGCACGGGTGACTTTTGAGAAACCCACATCTGTCCAATAACCCCTAGGAAAGAACAACTGCCATGTTCTATTTTGACCATAGGGTTCAGGGCAGCCGCATCCATGAAGCAGGGTGAAAATCCTGCTCACAGCACAGCGGTCCTGCACAATACAATTCAACGGTAGCATGCTCTTGATCTGATTAGTGCACCGCCATTGACATCTACTGTAAGGGAAGTGGTGCCAGGAGCTCCTGATAGGGGTCAGGGACTGGGAGCCCAAGTTTTCCCATTCCCGCCAGGCAATCACTGTAGATGAAGCAAGGAGAGGGACCATTATAGTTTCTCTGGGTGACATTTCTCCCATGAGATATCTTATTCTATACCATGCATTAGGCAGTGAATATTGTGTAAAACTGATTTCATCTATATTCGCAGTGAATTACCTGAACGCTTTGTGCTTTGCCTTAATTCTGTACCTGTCTACAGAAATACAAAAAAGATAATCAATAAAGTTCAACTAGAAACACATTTTATTTTGTCATTTAGATCACACAATGTATTACTATGGTATCTCAATCTCACACGGGGTCCCGGGAATATCTTACATTTATAGAGAATCACTGCCAGGAATATCAAGATGACAAGGAGCATCAGACAGCCAATGAGATACCGGATCCCATTACCAGATTCCTAAAAAATAAAAGATCAAATTATTCATTTCAACTAATAGAAATCAAATATTGACAAAGAAATAAATCTACACTGATGAACAAACGACTAACGTACAGCATACAGGATAATAGAAATATTTTAAGGACAACTCCCCCTCATAATAACATCTTTTAGAAAGAATGATCCCTTTAAAATATGTTGAGATATCCTATCTTGTCCTCTGGAAGCATTAGCTTGTGCCTGCTATGCCTTGTGGAAACCAAGGTGTAGTGTGTGTTAATGGCTATATATTTAATGTGTTGGTTATGAGCTTTAGCATGCTCAGAATAGGCAGCTAGGGGATTAAAGGGCATGTCCACCCCCAAAACTATAATCCCCTCCACTACTGGCCCCATCATGTAGTGTAATAAAATCCTTACCTCACATCCCAGCTCCATAAGGTTCTCCTGTAGTGCCCCCCCAAAGTTCCTATAGGACTGCCTCCTGTCTCGCCTCGGGAGAATTTGGCATGTCGCACTGCCAGCCCTTCTCACCCCTCCCTCTCCCTCCCGATTATGATTTCCCCCCCTATCATAAACCCTTCTATATTATATCCCCTAGGCCCCCAGCCCCAAACCGCTCTATTTATTTATTAGAAAGTGCCCCAAACTTACTTACTCATCCCTCTTTCCTCCGCCGCACTGAACTCCCGGCACCGCGTCCGTGATTGGCTGACGCTCAATCACTCACAGACGGGACTGCCGGTACCAAGCCCCCTCTGCTTGCTTTTTCCTCGCAAGCAGAGGGCCTGGCAGTGCGGCGGAGGAAAGAGGGGAGGTAAGTAAAGTTTGGGGCACTTTCTAATAATATACAATAGAGCGGTTGGGGGGCTGGGGGGACAGGGGGGAATGTTATACAAAACATTCAGTTATGAGTGATGTCAACTGTCAAATCCATTACTGACAGTTACTAACTGGAAGAACCAGGAAGCAGACACCGGGAAACGGACATTGTGCAGGATTTCAGGTTTAGATTATATAGTTCACATTTCAGACTATTACTGTTCAGGGTTTTTTGGGGGTGATTTACTTACAGTAATAAAAAGGAGTTTCATCCCTCACATTACTGTAAATATTGTATTCTATCATTTCATTATATGTCCAAAGTCTGCTTATCTTATGCGACTGTTTGTGGGCTTTCTTGTGCATCATCTTTATGGGGCCCATCCTCGCACCAATCCCGGTCTGTACGTTATTCGGATATCCCGATTTCATGTGATTGATGGTTCGTGTGTGGCCAATCGTATAATGATCGTACAATTTTTATCTGTTATTAGGACAACAGGAAAATTTAAATCTAAGATCGATCGACCGTGGTTGTTTCATGTATGTCTTTAGATTTCTCTTTACCATGAGGTGCCATGTTCAACTTTCCAGTGACATTATGAGTGTGAAGTGATACAACCAAATTTAACACACCTGCCTCCCTGGTATCCCACCCCCCTGGGATCACAGGAGTCTCCTGGATATTTGGGTGGTCCTCCCGCACTTCCGATAGACACATCCAAACTCCCGCAACTTAGTGGTGTTCTCCGCGCGACTTTGTTTGAGTTATTTGAGGGGCAGTGAATTTACACTGTTATACAATTTGTTAACGGACTACTTTTTCATTTTAAAGTACCCTTTGTAAAGGAATTAAATGTTAACCCATGAATTAACTAGGGATCACTATTAAAATGGATTCCATTATTGCATACCACTAGATGATACAAGATTGTGTGTAGGAAAATTAATCGTATTTTTGGGCTAGTCGGGTTGGCAAAATTTCAATCCGATTGTACCAATAATTGTATTAACACTTGATTTTAAAATCAAGTAAACAAAATCACAAAATCCGATTTATAAGAATTTTAACTTCGTGTGTGGCTTTGTATCGCTTGGAAATCTAAACAAATGATCAAGTATGGCTAAGCCTAAATAGCATCTATACTGATAAAATACTGGAGTGAAGACATGCGCAATACATACACATACAGTAAGGGCTACTGGTATTTACACATGTTTTTATTTATAGATTAAGATTAGGAAAGTCAGTTTTTCAGTGTAGATGCCCTTTAAACGCAACTGTGGTCTTCATAGCTACGCCCTCAAATTCTTCATCATGTTTAAAGCACACCACAGTGTTTCACTCACCTAAGGTGTCCATGGGTAGGGAATGAACAAAGAATGGTTACAGACTTTAAATAGTTTTTTAAGGGGACGGGGCTTCTTTACAGCACATCATTGACTGTCACACACTTCCTGGTTTATACTGAGTTAAATTACAAGCCTATAACGTAAGATGAAGAGAAGCTGAGAGACATCACCCTACTGTTTGACCACAGTTACCCTTGTGTTTATAGATTTTGGGGTATTTCCGTTATAAACAACAAGGTATTCCTGTTCGGATAGAAAAGGAAAAATTCTTTTGGCTCAGTGAAATCTACAAGAAAAACCTTGTTCATGTTAATATATCAAACCTATGTAGGATAATGGAAAGTCTGCGTCATAATATTGTGTTGAAACCTGATGTAACAGACAAAATTTCAGCAGTTATATAAATTTACTTCACCATTTAATTAGACCTGATTACCATTGTACACCTAATTCATACCACTATGGTACATCCACCAACCATCTACCATTGGTACATTCCCACCCCATACATAGGGTACATCCCTACCCATCATACCATTATGGACATCCCACCCATTCATACCATTATGGTAATCCTACCCTTCATACCATAGGTACATCCCTCCATTCATACCATTAATGTACATCCCTACCCTTCATACCATTATGGTACATCCTCTACCCTTCATACCATTATGGACATCCCCCCCATTCATACCATTATGGTCATCCCTATCCCTTAACTACATCCCTCATCCATTCAACATTATGGTACATCCCTACCATTCATACCATTTATTACATCCTACCTTCATACCATTTGGTACACCTCTACCCATCATACCATTATGGTACATCCCTATCCTCATACCATTATGGTACATCCCTCCCATTCAACCATTATGGTACCTCCTCCCTACCCATTCATACCATTATGGTAAATCCCTACCCATTCATACAATTTGGTACATCCCTACCCATTCATACCATTATGGTACATCCCTACCATTCATACCATTAGACATCCACTCCTTATCCATTATGGTTACATCCCTACCCATTCATACCATTATGGTACATCCCTAACCATTCATAACATTAAGGTACATCCTACCATTCACACATTATGGTACAACTCCCTACCCATTCTACCATTATGGTACATCCCTACCCTTCTACCATTATGTACACTCCTACCATTCATACCATTATGGACAGTCCCTACCCATTCATACCATTAAGGTACATCCCTACCCATTCACACCATTATGGTACATCCCTACCCTCATACCATCATGGTACTCTACAATCCATTATGGTAACACCCCTACCCATTCATACATTATGGTACATCCCTACCATTCATACATTATGGTAACATCCCTACCCATTCATACCCATTATGGTACATCCCTACCACTACATACATTATGGTACATCCCTACCCATTCATACCATTATGGTACATCCCTACCCATTCATACCATTATGGTACATCCTACCCATTCATACCATTATGGTACATCCCTAACCATTCATACCATTAAGGTACATCCCTACCCATTCACACCATTATGGTACATCCCTACCCATTCATACCATTATGGTACATCCCTACCCATTCATACCATTATGGTACATCCTACCCATTCATACCATTATGGTACATCCCTAACCATTCATACCATTAAGGTACATCCCTACCCATTCACACCATTATGGTACAACCATTATAGTACATCCCTACCCAGTCATATCATTATGGTACATCCCTACCCATTCATACCATTATGGTCCATCCCTACCAATCCATACCATTATGGTACCACCCCCTACCCATTCATAACATTATGGTACAATCCCTACCCATCATACAATAGGTACATCCCTACCCATTCATACCATTATGGTACATCCCTACCCATTCATACCATTATGGTACATCCCTACCCATTCACTCCATTATGGTACAATCCCTACCCATTCATACCATTATGGTCCATCCCTACCCTTCATACCATATGTGTACTCCTACCCATTCATACATTATGGTACATCCCTACCCAGTCATACCATTATGGTACATCCTACCATTCATACATTATGGTACATCCCTAACCATTCATACCATTAAGGTACATCCCTACCCATTCACACCATTATGGTACAACCATTATAGTACATCCCTACCCATTCATATCATTAGGTACATCCCTACCCATTCATACCATTATGGTCCATCCCTACCAATCCATACCATTATGGTACACCCCTACCCATTCATAACATTATGGTACATCCCTACCCATTCATACAATAGTTGTACAAATCCCTACCCTATACCATTGGACATCCCTACCCATGTCATACCATTATGGTACATCCCTACCCATTCATACCATTATGGTACATCCTACCCATTCATACCATTATGATACATCCCTACCCATTATACCATTATGGTACATCCTAACAAACCATACCATTATGGTACACCCTACCCATTCAATAACTTATGGTACAGCCCTACCCATTCATACAATTATGGTAAATCCCTACCCATTCTACCATTATGGTACATCCCTACCAAATCCATACCATTATGGTACACCCCTACCCATTCATAATATATTGGTACACCCTACCCATTCATACAATATGTACATCCCTACCCATTCATACCATTATGGTACAATCCCTACCAATCCATACCATTATGGTACACCCTACCCATTCATAATATTATGGTACAGCCCTACCCATTCATACAATTATGGTACATCCCTACCCATTCATACCATTATGGTACATCCCTACCCATTCATACCATTATGGTACATCCCTACCCATTCATACCATTATGGTACATCCCTACCCATTCATACCATTATGGTACATCCCTACCAATCCATACCATTATGGTACACCCCTACCCATTCATAACATTATGGTACATCCCTACCCATTCATACAATTATGGTACATCCCTACCCATTCATACCATTATGTACATCCCTACCCATGTGGTTTACAGCTCCTTTGTACCTGGGTCTGAGGAAACCAATGGTTGATTCCTTGCCAGGCGCAGTGCTAATTAGTCCTGGTGGATAACAATGTATAAATTAAAACAGTAATGTTACCTTGTGCGATTTATTCACTTCGCATTACTACAAATATTTTTTTTAAAAAAAAAAAATATAGGATGGGATCTCTATTCTGGGCACAATATTTAATATTCATGTTTCAATCAATCAATTTTGATTTTGGTCATCATGTAGCTTATCATTAAAGACATGCTGTCATCTCCAAACACATTAGGGTTAAATAAAAGTTAAGGTCGGCACCAGATTTTGGATGTTGTGTACCCAGGTAAGACTTACACTGAGGAGGACAGGAAGTCCTGCACATGTCAGTCTGATGAAAACACCAGTAACTTTTCACAAGTTTTACCTACAGATGTTTTTAGGGATCATTTTGAATGTATGACGGGGGTTCGACTTGTTTGGAGTCCACAGTTGCCCTTTAATGGAAAATGTGTGGGATCTACGTACATCACTCACACTAGCCCTAGAACAGCCCCTTAAAGGGGAAGTTCATGCAAATACATATGCCTTTAAGAAAAAAGAGCAGTATTTCCCCATCCTAATGACCTTAACCTGCCCATTCAGCATTGTGCTGTGTAAATAATATGCTTCCGAACTACTGACTTCCTGTTTGCAGGACCCCTAATAGAGACCGTTATGGTCTTGCCCTTGACCCAGCCGCTGGGTTTGATTCAGTTGCTCAGTAGAGATCTGAGCATGTTTGACCCATCCAACAGCCAATCAGTAGAAATTACTGTTAGGACCATTCCAAGGTAGTGGTGCATTCTGGGAAGAACCTGAAAGTCCCTCACTAATGTCAACAGCAGGGAACAGCAAAGGGAATAAAATCAACTGATTTTTCAAAATGGGAGAGAATATTGTAGAATAACTAAGAGGCATCACACTAACTAACAATTTAACAAATATTGATCATTTCCACTGAACATCCCTTTAAAGGAGAACAATATTACCTCTCCCCCATATCACTTTTAAATTCCCTAATTCCTCATCAATGTTCCCACTAATTTTAAAATCATCTGTGTGCACCAGAATTAAATTGTCGGCACACACACGAAATGGAATTGTGTGTGCTACATACGCAGCTCTTATTTTTAAGAAAATGTTTGTGTCGCATCACTTTAAAGGCTATATCCATTTCAGTTTTTATTAAAGAATAGGATCTTAAAGGGATGCCCACTCTCTTTGAAAACATTTTACATCTTGCAGGGAATAACCTCCCACCCCCAACACTTATATAATCACTTCAATATCTACTTACACTTCCTCGTTCCAGCACTGGTCTGGTCCGGCTCCCCTTCCCGCCGGAACTGCAAGCAGGGGGACGGACCGGCAGCCGCGGCTGTGATTTCTGAGAGGCAGCCATTCATAGCCGCAGCTGCCATCAATGCAGAACAGGCTGGAACGAGGAGGTGCCAGTAGAGACTGGAAGAGATTTTACAAGTATGATATAGCGGTTGGGGGTGGGAGGGTACGCCCTTCAAGATGTTTTTATAGATGGAAGACTGCCAGCCACGGAGGGGTTGAGAGGGAGGGAGGGAGAGGGGGAAGGGCTCCATTGCGCATGTCTCAGACCTTGCTGAGGTTAGCTAAGATACAGGCAGCAGATGAGGCACTGACAGCTCCTACCCAGCAGTTTCCAGATCTTGCAGAGCATAACAGAAGAACCACAAGGAGCAGGATGTAGGTACAGTGGGGCCAGTAGTTGGTAAAATTTAGTTTGGGGGTGAATGCCCTTTAAAGAGCTGTTTTCTACCTCCCATTCTTCAATAAAACCTGCAGGAGCAAGGAGAGAAGAATTGGAACTTTCCTGATCTCTCGCTCTCCACCCCGTCCTCTAACAGGTTCCGACAGATTTCGTACGCTATGCACAGCACAGGAGAACGCTCAGGACTGTGTGTTTCCCCTACAGGAAAGCTGCTACACACAGTGCCGATAAAGCCCCGGATATCAGATCTGAAGGTATCGGGGCTTATCGGTTCTGTGTGTACCTTGCTTAAGATCTCCATGTAAGAAAAGTACAAACTGATAGACAGTAAACTATGCATTTTATAAACGAATTAAGGTAAGTTAATGAAGTTTGATTTTTTCTCTCTTACCTGCGTGGACAGCGGGTGTAGATGACGTTAAAGATTGTGAATCATTTGGTGTTGCTAAAAAAAGAAAGACGTAATATATAATTCATCATGATTAGTATAAATCACCTAAAGAGAAACTGGCCAGTGAGCACTCTGTATGTCTTCGTGCTATGGGAATAGGGAAGGGAAAGTAATAATAACTGCAGGGCCTTGGGGGTTTGTGTGATGCTTAGTCTACTTGGTCCTCATCCCTGGGTTCCATATAAATGTCCCATAACAGGCTGTCAAAGTCCAGACCCTACCACAGTGCGGGACTGTTCCCCAATAGAGATAGGCGAACTTTTGAAAGTTCGGTCCACTTTGAACTATAGGAAAGTTCGAAAGTTCGAAAACGGACCCTTTAAAGTCATGGGAGTCAAATAGTTCGAAAAGTTTGAATGAAATACAATTAAATATTAATGTAACTTAATGTAATTGCTGTGGGACCTGAAAATGGTCTGGGAACATGTTCGAATATCCAGGACTTTCCAAAATCAATTTTACTCTCACAGCGCTACTTTCGAGGAACTCGCATTGAACATTCGATAATTATCCATGAATGACACGCGATTCGATATTACTCGTGTATAGGTATAAATGTACTT
The DNA here is from genome assembly GCA_019447015.1 of Hymenochirus boettgeri. Taxonomy (NCBI): domain Eukaryota; kingdom Metazoa; phylum Chordata; class Amphibia; order Anura; family Pipidae; genus Hymenochirus; species Hymenochirus boettgeri. The sequence goes on along the minus strand of CM033471.1, from coordinate 23,101,537 downwards.
TACTATTGCGGATTCGATACTCGCGTATAGGTATATAGACATTTTACTTGCGGATTCTTACTCACGTTTAGGTATAATAGACTTTACTCGCGGGATTTGATACTTGCGTGTAGGTATAATAGACATTTTACTTGGATTCGATACTTGCGTATAGGTATAATAGACATTTTACTTCGGATTCGATACTCGCTTATAGGTATAATACATTTTACTCACGGATTCGATACTTGCGAATAGGTATAATAGACATTTTACTCACGGATTCGATATCTTCGAATAGTATAATAGACATTTTACTTGCGAATTCGATACCACGTTTAGGTATAATAGACCTTTTACTCGCGGATTTTGATACTTGCGTGTAGGTAATAATAGACATTTTACTCTCAGGATTCGATACTTGCGAATAGGTCTAGGTATAATAGACATTTTACTCACGGATTCGATACTTGCGAATAGGTATAATAGACATTTTACTTGCGGATTTGATATTTAATTGCGAATAGGTATAATAGACATTTTACTTGCGGATTTGATACTCGCGTACAGGTATAAAAGACATTTTACTTGCGGATTCGATGCTCGCGTATAGGTATAATAGACATTTTACTTGCGGATTCGATATTTACTCGTGTATAGGTATAATAGACATTTTACTCACGGATTCGATACTTGCGAATAGGTATAATAGACATTTTACTTGCAGATTTGATATTTACTCGCGAATAGGTATAATAGACATTTTACTTGCGGATTCGATACTCGCGTATAGGTATAATAGACATTTTACTCGCGGATTTGATACTTGCGTATAGGTATAATAGACATTTTACTTGCGGATTCGATACTCGCGTATAGGTATAATAGACATTTTACTTGCAGATTCGATACTCGCATATAGGTATAATAGACATTTTACTCGCGGATTGATTTTTCTAATGCATTGTCTAAGTATGTCCATTGATGCGATCGAACGCCTTTTCAGCATCTAGGGAAATTAGTATGGTTGGATTTTTTGTTATTTGTCCAGTTATAATGTTAATTAGTTCCTGGTATTATCACCTGGCTGTCTCTTGAATAAAGCCTATTGGTCCGGTGAAATTATCTCTGGTAAGTATGGTGGATCTTAGTGCTATAATTTTGGAGTATATCTTTATATCTGAATTTAATAGGGAGATTGTCTGTAGTTTGTGATTTGATCTATGTCTTGTCTTGTTTGGGTATGGTATTATGATTGCTTGGGTCATTTCTTCAGGGAATTCCTTTGTCTGTTGCTGATTGTAGACTGTTTGTAGATATGGAGTGAGAATATCTAGGTATGCTGTAATATTCATTTATGAATCCATCTTGCCTGGTGTTTATTATTCGGGAGAGGGAGAAGCCTTATTTATTTCTGATGTTTGAAAGGATGGTTTATCTGTTCAAGCTGTTCTCGTGTTATTTCTTCAGTGGATCCCCTCTAAAAATTTATTAATATCTGAATTGGTTGGGTGTTTTATGGTGGTGTCGTTTTTTATGTTGTAAAGTGTAGAGTAGTAGTTAGCAAATTGATCGGTATTTGTTGTGGGTTATATATTTTCCCATTGTTTTTATTTTTTATATAGGATATTTAGTTTTCGAAAATGCTTTTTAATTTGTTGGCTAATAATTTGTTTGTTTTGGGGCTTTGTGTGTAGTAGTTTATATTAAGTCTACGTATGTATTTGTCGAATCGTACATATTATGGTGATGTAATTTTTGTTTATTTGTTGTAGGTGTTCATAATTCTCTTTTTTTGGTTGCTTTTGTAATTCTTCTTGTTCGTTCAGTTGTTTACATAATTGTATTCTTACTTTATTCTTTCTTTTTTCAGGTTTGAGGCTATTTTGATGAGCAGTCTCTCATGTAGGCTTATGTGCATTCCATAACGAGAAGGGGGAGATTTGATCTGCATCATTCAAGGTAAAGTATTCCTTGGGTTTGTTTTTATTTGTTCCTTTATTTGGGTATACTTAGTAAATAGGGGTTTAATCTCCATAGATTAAAGTTGGGAGATGGGTTTTTTTCAATATTTCATTGTCAATGGTGCGTGGTCTGAGATGGTTCTGTTCCCTATATTGCTTTTTTATGTTTTGTAGTAACCATTGTCGTGATAATCATATCTATTCTGGAGAAGGTGTTATGGGATTTTGAGTAATACGTGAAGTCTTGATCTATCGGGTGAAGTAATCTCCAGGGTGTATGTTCTTCTGTACTTAAAACTTTCCTTATTTCCATTATATCTTGGACTTATTTTGCTTGTTGTATCTATTGGACTATCTAATATAGTATTGAAATCTCCACATATCAGTGTATTTTGTTGGGGATTTTTGGGTTTTGTTAATAATTTTTTGTATAAATTTTTTTGTCTTGTGTTAGGTGCATAGATGTTTGTATGAGGTATTATTGTGTGTTGTTGATTTTACATTCTAAAATGAGTATCTTCCGACTGTCGATTGTTTTTTATTTCTTGGAAGGCTATGTATTTTTAATAGCTTAAGATACTCCCTTTTTTTCTTTTGAAAGGTTGCATGGTATATATTGTATAGTCTTTATGGTGTAGCAGGTGGGTGGGTGTGTAATAGCAGGGTGAGTCTCTTGTGGACATATATCTGGTTGTTTGCGTTATTTCTTTCCAAGGGAGTGACGTTTGAATGGTGTATGAGCCCCCTTACATTATATGATATTATTTCGAACCATTCTGCTTTGGAATTTTGGTATCTATTGTTCTTATAGAAATTCACCTGGCAATTTAAAGGTCTGATGTTTGTATTTAGAGATATATACTTAAACAATATAAACTTAAACAACAATGAACTATATACATTATAAAAAAAAGTAGAACAAGAGAGCTCACATTTATTCATGGAATTCCCTTACTTTCAAGGTGACTCTTTCTTTTAAATATGGGGACCAATTCCCTGCTATTCTTTATTGTTGTTTCTAGCCCTTTCTGGTGTAATCCCTTTGTTTCCCTTCTCCTGTTTCCTATTCCTCCCTTATATATATGTAATATTTCGAGGTATGTGTGCTTAGGTTCCCAAGGTGTTCTGCTTGGTTTGTTGTTTTCATTTGAGAACATGTGGTACGTCCATTCAATGTAATGTCTTATTTATATCTGCTTGTGTCCCTGTGTATCTGTATCCACTGACCTCTCCCGCCTCCTTTCCGTGTACGTGGTCGTTCTTCAGTTTTGTACCTAAATGCACACATATACATTACAACCGTATGTCTAATATGGAATACATACCGATCTAAATATTGTCAATGTCTAATTATCTATTAGTACTTTATCTTAGGCAACATAACAAACACGTATATTTCCACACTTCTGTAATCCCCTGGTATAGCACTTTGCTGTTTGAAGCCTAGGTACGTGTGAGTGTATTACCTCTGGGGTTTTCTGTTCCCCTGTAATTCTTCGCATATTTGTGAACAACTATATACATTTTCTGTCTGATGTGTGTTGATATATCCATTTTGTTATTGCACATAATCTTTACCATATAACATTTGGCGCTTTTAACATTTAGTCACGTGCAAGTGCCCCAAAGAGCCCTCAAAGTGCTTATACTTTCTGTCAATGTGTGTTAGGATATTTATCTTGCATAGTACGCATAATCTCCCCCTTTCTCCCCTTCTTCCTTCTTCTTTCCCTCTGTTTAGACTTATGCGATTATATATACTCTCTAGATTTCCTTCTCTCTTCACTTTACCTCCTAACCTTTATGTTTAACCCCATGTGCTTACAATATAATACATAAAACATGTTCCCCCCTTTCCCCCTTTCCCCCCTCTCCTTCTAGGAAAAAGAAACAATACATGTATCCAAGTATTTGTTAAATGTTACATATCTTATTACTATCTTAAGCACACATAAACAACACGTATATTCCCACAATCTGAATCCCTTTAGTGTAACATTTTAAGCTTTAACACTTAGGCACTTGCAGGTACGTTTCTCGTGGGTTTATTTCTTCCCCTAATCGCTCATCACATGTTGTGAACATATATACACTTCATTTGATGTATGTTGACAACCCATCTTGCATAGTGCACATAGTCTTTTACCATATAACATTTTGCGCTTTAACTTTGGCACATGTAAGTGCATTCCCTCTAGGGTTTTCTGTTCTTATAATCACTCATCCCATATCTGTGAGCATATATACATCTTCTATCTGATGTGTGTTAACATACCCATTTTGCATAGAGCACATAGTCTCTTTATCACATATAATTACTTATATAATCTCTAGATTTCCTTCTTCTCCATTTCCAATTCCATTTTCCAATTCTCTAATTATGTTTGTATAATTCTTTTCCTCAGTTGCTAGCGTTTTGTGTCAAGTAGAGTTTTTACTGGGTTCCTTCCCTAGGGTTCCTTTCGTTCCATTCTTGGGTAGTTTTGTGGTGATTCTTGAGATTTGTTGTAGTCACTGTATTTTCAGGGTGAGTTTTCCATATACCCATTTTTTGAGCAGATTGGTGGCTGATTCTACTGAGTTAAAGTATGATAATTGTCTCCGTATTTGATGGTAAGGCGTAAAGGAAATCCCCACGTGTATTGTATTTTCCTTGATCTTAGGATGTTGGTGATTTCTGTGAATTGCCTCCTTTGGCGTATGGTGTGTGGAGCCAAGTCGCGCCAGAATATAAGTTTTGATATTCCATAGGGAGAGATGTAGAGTTTCTCATTCCCTAACCAGTCTGTCTTTTATTGAAAGAAGTGTAATCTCAATAAACGTCTCGTGGTGCTTGTGTTGGGCATATCTAGATTTGGGCAATCTGTGTATACGATTTACCATAGGTCTACGTGGCATTGGGAGGAGGAGCGCCTTGACAGTTTTGTGTGTAATCCATGAGTTGGGTGTTTTTACCACATTCTGAGACACCCCTATTTTAAGATTGTTCCTACGAGATCTGTTTTCTAGATCAGTAATTTTATTTTGAAGTTCTGTGTACTGTATCAGACAGATGACCATGCGAGTCTACCAGTTCATTGGTAGACTTACGTATGTTCAAATTTGTTCTCAATATGGGTTGTCCTTCCCCGAATCTGATATGTCTTTTTTGATATACATTCATTAGTATGTGGAAGTCGGTAATTAGTGCCTTGTGTTGAGAGGTGAATAATTCTTTCAAGGTTGATAGTGTTATTGGCTCATCATGCTGGGGAAATGTGTTAAAACATTCATTTTTATATTTCCCTTCCTTTGTATTGTTAGTTGTATCTTGGTATGTCTTCTTGGTTAGCATTTAGGCCCTGGTGAGTGGGGTATTACGGATATAGGACATGTCCATTTGTGGGTCATTCGTGTTGTTTGGGAGTCTTTTATCTGTGATCTGGTATATATTATTGTCAGATCACTGACTTTTGGTGTTCTTTTTGCAGGTGTGGTATCCTGCTGCGTCCGGCACTGTGTTCGTCCCGGCAGGTGACTGTTCATGTGGTCCGGCGCCATCTGGATCTCTCTCCCGGCCTTTCTCCGCCACAAAGTAAGCAGTCAGTTTTTGGGGTTTATCCTTTTGTCTGTCGGCTTTCCTCTGCCATGTCTTTCTCTGCGCTTTCCCCTGTATTTGGTAGCGGTTCGGTTTATTGGGCGGGTTATCACGGTTTTAGCAGGTATTGCTACGGAGCTCAGAGCAACAGCATCCGCTCTCCTTAGTTGCAGGCCACGCCCCCCTACTCGCGTATAGGTATAATAGACATTTTACTCGCGTATAGGTATAATAGACATTTTACTTGCATATTCGATACTCGCGTATAGGTATAATAGACATATTACTCGTGGATTAGATACTCGCGTATAGGTATAATAGACATTTTACTCGCGGATTTGATACTCGCGTATAGGTATAATAGAGGTCTGGGGAAACATGTTCGAATATCCAGGACTTTCCAAAATCAATTTTACCTCACACGCGCTACTTCGAGAACTCGCCTTTGACATTCGATAATTATCCCATGAATGACACGCGGATTCGATATTTACTCGGTATAGGTATAATAGACATTTTACTTGCGGATTCGATACTCGCGTATAGGTATATAGACATTTTACTTGCGGATTCGATACTCACGTTTAGGTATAATAGACTTTTACTCGCGGATTTGAACTTGCGTGTAGGTATAATAGACATTTTACTTGCGGATTCGATACTTGCGTATAGGTATAATAGACATTTTTTTTACTTGGGATTCGATACTCGCGTATAGGTATAATAGACATTTTACTCACGGATTCGATACTTGCGAATAGGTATAATAGACATTTACTCACGGATTCGATACTTGCGAATAGGTATTAGACATTTTACTTGCGAATTCGATACTCACGTTTAGGTATAATAGACCTTTTACTCGCGGATTTGATACTTGCGTGTAGGTATAATAGACATTTTACTCACGGATTCGATACTTGCGAATAGGTATAATAGACATTTTACTCACGGATTCGATACTTGCGAATAGGTATAATAGACATTTTACTTGCGGATTTGATATTAATTGCGAATAGGTATAATAGACATTTTACTTGCGGATTTGATACTCGCGTACAGGTATAAAAGACATTTTACTTGCGGATTCGATGCTTCGCGTATAGGTATAATAGACATTTTACTTGCGGATTCGATATTTACTCGTGTATAGTATAATAGACATTTTACTCACGGATTCGATACTTGCGAATAGGATAATAGACATTTTACTTGCAGATGATATTTACTCGCGAATATGGTATAATAGACATTTTACTTGCGGATCGATACTCGCGTATAGGTATAATAGACATTTTACTCGCGGATTTGTACTTGCGTATAGGTATAATAGACATTTTACTTGCGGATTCGATACTCGCGTATAGGTATAATAGACATTTTACTTGCAGATTCGATACTCACATATAGGTATAATAGACATTTTACTCGCGGATTTGATACTCGCGTATAGGTATAATAGACATTTTACTTGCGGATTCGATACTCGCGTATAGGTATAATAGACATTTTACTCGCGGATTTGATACTGCGTAATGTATAATAGACATTTTACTTGCGGATTCGATACTCGCGTATAGGTATAATAGACATTTTACTTGCAGATTCGATACTCACATATAGGTATAATAGACTTTTACTCGCGGATTCGATACTCGCGTATAGGTATATAGACATTTTACTCGCGGATTTGATACTCGCGTATAGGTATAATAGACATTTTACTCGCGGATTTGATACTCGCGTATAGGTATAATAGACATTTTTTTTTTATACATTGGTTTTTTATTGAAAATTTTTTGTTAATTACAATACACTATTGTCATTTTGAAACATATATAGATGTTGGTCAGGAGAGCATATGATTTATACACATCTCGTAATATACGTATATCTTGTATAAACATTCTATAAAATATAGTAACAATTAAACAGTTATCTCATCAATTAATATAATAATTGAAATCTCTTTACCGTATTGTTCTTAGACCTTTTGCATATTTATGTTATTTCCTTGTTAGTCTGATATGTGTTTTCCTTATATGATTTACGCTCTATCATCCAAATACCAGTATTCCCATTTTCTGTAGAAGGCTGGAAACTGATGGTTGGGATATAGCATAGGCTTTCATAGGCCAGTAGGTCTGATAGTAAATATATGATTTCTTTAGTTGTAGGTGTCGTATGGGTCTTCCAGTATTTAAGGATCAATCTTTTGAGTGCCATACAGGCGTGGTAGATTATGGATGCCATATGTTGTGGGTAAGTAGTTAGACCTATGTTTAGTAAGGCCAGCGTTGGCCTAATCGGTATTGTTGTATTGAACAATGGTTTAGGAATTTAAACAACCTGTACCAGCAGTTTCTTATTTTGCTACATGACCACCATATATGTAGGATAAGCCAATGGCCGTGCATCCCCTCCAGAAATCGGGGATTCAGTTTTAAACCATATTGAATATAGTAAGGTGTTCTATAATATTTAAGTAGTATTTTCCTATCCGTTCCCAGGCCGCAAGGGATCTTGAAAATTTGAATGGTGGATTAGTGAAGCATTCCCTCTTCCACGTTATATGAGTTTGTAATTCTCTTTCCCATCTTTTCATACATGGGAGAGTTATAAATGTTTCTCTATCATTTAGAAGGTTATAGAATTAGAGATTGCTTTTTGGGGTTTGTGGAGTCTAGGAAATGTTCTAATCGGATTTGGGTTGTTTTATCTATTTCTTTGATATGTTTTTTAATGAGACTCGTTATTTGGTAGAATTTAAAAAATTGGATTGGGGGTTCCAAATTTTTCCCTAAAGTTATTGAATGTGTAATTTCCCCCCTTTCAAAAAAATCTTCAATATATATTTTTCTTCTCTCTTGCCTTTCTTTATTGATAGGTCTGGAATACATATCTGTACACTTGAGTATCTATATATCTGCTAGTGCTTGTTTTAGTTGGTGTTTTTTGATGATTTCTTTCCAGATTTTAATTGTATATCAACAGTGTCTAGTTGGAAGGCCCTATTTGGGATTGAATATTAATGCTCTATCAGTGAAGAATAGATTCCTGTGTTATGCTTTTTTCCTCAATATCTACCCACTTTTTTTGGTTGTTTTTTTTGACCAATAGTACCTAGATTGGTCCATTATGGCTGCGTATAGTAGTCTTTGAAGTGTGGGTATGCTATTCCTCCTGTTTTTTTTGTTTTAGTCATCGATAATGCATTGATTCTGGTTTGCCCTGGGCCACATAAAGTTGTTTATTATTTTATTTAGTGTTGTAAAGAAACTATTGGTATATGTATTGGTAGTGTTCTGTATTTGTATAAAGTTTAGGGAGTAGCATCATCTTCAGTATAGTTACTTTGTTTATCCATGATATATTTAGCACTCCAGTCCTCTAGGTATTTTTTAAATTGTTCTATAATGGTTCAAAATTCTTTTTGTATAAGGACGTGGTTTCTTTAGTTAGTTGTATTCCCAGATATGAAATTGTTGTTGTTCAAATTTGTATGGGTATCTGCTTTTAGAAATAATTTGAGTGTTTTGGGGATGTATATTGGTAGTATTGATGACTTATTTCATTGATTGTGTAGTATGAGACATTCCCAAATTGTTTCAATATTTCCTGTAGGTGTGGTAGGGATTTTATGGGATTTGTTGATATGATGATAACGTCATCTGCATATAAACCAATTTTGTGTTTCTGAGTTTCTATCTACTCCCGATATATGATTATTTTTTCTTATGGTTTCTGCTAACGGTTCGATGGCTAAGTCAAAAATAGTGGGGAGAGTGGGCAGCCCTGTCTCGTTCCATTTGTCAGTTTAAATGAGGGTGATATCATGTTGCATGAATACTTTAGCTGTGGGGTTAGCATATAAGGTCATTATTGCTTTCTTGATCCAGCCTGTTATGTTATATTTTTCTAATGCATTGTCTAAGTATGTCCAATGATGCGATCGAACGCCTTTTCAGCATCTAGGGAAATTAGTTGGTTGGGATTTTTTTGTTATTTGTCCAGTTTATAATGTTAATTAGTTTCCTGGTATTATCACCTGGCTGTTTCCATAAAGCTACTTGGTCCGGTGAAATTATCTCTGGTAAGTATGGTTGGATCTTAGTGCTCTAATTTTGGAGTATATTCTATATCTGAATTTAATAGGGAGATTGGTCTGTAGTTTGTGATTTGATCTATGTCTTTGTCTTGTTTGGGTATTGGTATTATGATTGTTGGGTCATTTCTTCAGGGAAATTCCCTTGTCTGTTGCTGTATTGTAGACTGTTTGTAGATATGGAGTGAGAATATCTAGGTATGCTTTGTAATATTCATTTATGATCCATCTGGCCTGGTGTTTTATTATTCGGAGAGTGAGTATAGCCTTATTTATTTCTGATGTTTGAATAGGATGGTTTATCTGTTCAAGCTGTTCTCGTGTTATTTTTCTTCAGTTGGATCCCCTCTAAAAATTTATTAATATCTGAATTGGTTGGGGTGTTTTATGGTGGTGTCGTTTTTTATGTTGTAAAGTGTAGAGTAGTAGTTAGCAAATTGATCGGCATTTTTTTGTGGGTTATATATTTTCCCATTGTTTTTATTTTTATATAGGATATTTAGTTTTCGAAATATGCTTTTTTAATTTGTTGGCTAATAATTTGTTTGTTTTGGGGCTGTGTGTAGTAGTTTATATTAAGTCTACGTATGTATTTGTCGAATTCGTACATATTATGGTGATGTAATTTTTGTTTTATTGTTGTAGGTGTTCATAATTCTCTTTTGTGGTTTGCTTTGTGTAATTCTTCTTGTTCGTTCATTGTTTACATAATTGTATTCTTACTTTATTTCTTTCTTTTTTCAGGTTTGAGGCTATTTTGATGAGCAGTCCTCTCAGTAGGCTTTATGTGCATTCCATAACGAGAAGGGGGAAGTTGATCTGCATCATTAAGGTAAAGTATTCCTTGAGGTTGTTTTTATTTGTTCCTTTATTTTGGGTATACTTAGTAAATAGGGGTTTAATCTCCATAGATTAAAGTTGGGAGAGGGTTTTTTTCAATATTTCAATTGTCCATGGTGCGTGGTCTGAGATGGTTCTGTTCCCTATATTTGCTTTTTTTATGTTTGTAGTAACCATTTGCTGTGATAATCAATCTATTTGGAGAAGGTGTTATGGGATTTTGAGTAATACGTGAAGTCTTGATCTATCGGGTGAAGTACTCTCCATGTGTCGTATAGTCTCTCGTACTTAAAACTTTCCTTATTTCCATATCTATCTTGGACTTATTTTGGCTTGTGTACTATTGTACTATCTAAATAGTATTGAAATCTCCACATATCAGTGTATTTTGTTTGGGTATTTTTGGGTTTTGTTAATAATTTTTTGTATAAATTTTTTTTGCTGTGTGTAGGTGCATAGAGTTTGTTATGAGTATTGTGTGTTGTTGATTTTACATTCTAAAATTGTATCTTCCTGACTTGTCGATTGTCTTTTTTATTTCTTGGAAGGCTATTGTATTTTTAATAGCTATAGATACTCCTCTTTTTTTCTTTTGAAAGGTTGCATGGTATATATTTGTATAGTCTTTATGGTGTAGCAGGTGGGTGTGTTGTAATAGCAGGTGAGTCTTTGTAGGCATACTAATCTGGTTTGTTTGCGTTATTTCTTTCCATAGGGAGTGACGCGTTTGAATGGTGTATTGAGCCCCCTTACATTAATTGATAATTTTCAGAACCATTCTGCTTTGGAATTTTGGTATCTATTGTTCTTATAAGAAATTCACATGGCAATTTAAGGTCTTGATGTTTGTATTTAGAGATATATACTTAAACAATATAAAATAACAACAATGAATATATACATTATAAAAAGTAGAACAAGAGAGCATCACATTTATTCTGGGAAATTCCCTTACTTCAATGTGACTCTTTCTTTTAATATTGGGACCAATTCCCTGCTATTCTTTTATTGTTTGTTCTTTAGCCCTCTCTGGTAGTAATCCCTTTGTTTCCATTCTCCGTTTCATTCCTCCCTTATATATATGTAATATTTTCGAGGTATGTGTGCTTAGGTTCCCATAGGTGTTCTGCTTGGTTTGTTGTTTTCATTCTGAGACATGTGGTTACGTCCATTCAATGTAATGTCTTATTTATATCTGTTGTGCCTGTGTATCTGTATCCACTGACCTCTCCCGCCTCCTTTCCGTGTACGTGGTCGTTCTTCAGTTTTGTACCTAAATGCACACATATACATTACAACCGTTATGTCTAATATGTAATACATACCGATCTAATATTTGTCAAATGTCTAATTATCTATTAGTACTTTATCTTAGGACACATAACCAAACACGTATATTTCCACACTTCTGTAATCCCCTTGGTATAGCACTTTGCTGTTTGACGCCTAGGTACGTGTGAGTGTATTACCTCTGGGGTTTTCTGTTCCCCTGATCATCTTCGCCATTATGTGAACTATATACATTTCTGTCTGATGTGTGTTGATATATCCATTTTGTTTAATGCACATAATCTTTTACCATATAACATTTGGCGCTTAACATTTAGTCACGTGCAAGTGCCCTCAAAGAGCCCTCAAAGTGCTTATACTTTCTGTCTAATGTGTGTTAGGATATTTACTTGCATAGTACGCATAATCTCCCCCTTTCTCCCCTCTTCCTTCTTCTTCCCTCTGTTAGACTTATGGATTACATATATACTCTCTAGATTTCCTTCTCTTCCATTTTCCTCCTAACCTTTATGTTTAACCCATGGCTTACATATATAATACATAAAACATGTTCCCCCTCTTCCCCCCTTTTCCCCCTCTCCTTCTAGGAAAAAAGAAACACCTACATGATCCAAGTATTTGTTAAATGTCTACATATCTATATTACTTTTCTTAAGCACACATAAACATACACGTATATTCCCACATATCTGAATCCCTTTAGTGTAACATTTTACGCTTTAACACTTAGGCACTTGCAGGTACGTTTCCTCTGGGGTTTATGTTCCCTAATCGCTCATCAATGTGTGAACATATATACACTTCCATTTGATGTATGTTGACATACCCATCTTGCATAGTGCACATAGTCTTTTACCATAACATTTTGCGCTTTAATTTTGGCACATGTAAGTGCATTTCCCTCTAGGGTTTTTGTTCTTTAATCACTCATCCCATATCTGTGACATATATACATCTTCTATTGATGTGTGTTAACATACCCATTTTGCATAGAGCACTAGTCTTTTATCACATATAATTACTTATATAATCTCTAGATTCTTCTTTCTCATTTCTCCAATTCCATTTCCAATTCTCTCAATTATGTTTGTATAATTCTTTTCCTCAGTTGCTAGCGTTTGTGTCAAGTAGAGTTTTTACTGGGTTCCTTCCCTAGGGTTTCCTTTCGTTCATTCTGGGTAGTTTTGTGGTGATTCTTGAGATTTGTTGTAGTCACTGTTATTTTCAGGGTGGTTTTCCATATACCCCATTTTTTGAGCAGATGGTGGCTGATTCTACTGAGTAAACTGTATGATAATTGTCTCCGTATTTGATGGTAAGGCGTAAAGGAAATCCCCACGTGTATTGTATTTTCCTTGATCTTAGGATGTTGGTGATTTCTGTGAATTGCCTCCTTTGGGCTAGTGGTGTGTGGAGCCAAGGCGCCGAAATATAAGTTTTTGATATTCCATAGGGAGAGATGTAGAGTTCTCATTTCCCTAACCAGTTCGTCTTTTATTTGAAAGAAGTGTAATCTCAATATAACGTTCGTGGTGCTTGTGTTGGGCATATCTAGATTTGGGCAATTGTGTATACGATCTACCACTAGGTCTAGCTCCGTGGCATCGGGAGGAGCGCCTTGAACAGTTTTGTGTGTAATCCATGAGTTGGTTGTTTTTACCATTTCTGAGACACCCCTTATTAGATTGTTCCTACGAGATCTGTTTTCTAGATCAGAATTTTATTTGAAGTTCTGTTACTGTATCAGACAGAGACCATGCGAGTCTACCAGTTCATTGTATGACTCTACGTATTGTTCAAATTTGTTCCAATTGGGTTGTCCTTTCCCCGATATCTGATATGTGTCTTTTTTGATATATTCATTAGTAGGGTGAAGTCGGTAATTAGTGCCTTGTGTTGAGAGGTGAATAATTCTTTCAAGGTTGATAGGTTATTGGCTCATCATGCTGGGAAATGTGTTAAAACATTCATTTTTATCCCTCCTTTGTATTGTTAGTTGTTTCATCTGGTATGTCTCTTGGTTAGCATTATAGGCCCTGGTGAGTGTGGGTTATCCGGTATATAGGACAGTCCATTTGTGGGTCATTCGTGTTGTTTTGGGAGTCTTTTATCTGTGATCTGGTCATATTATTTTGTTCAGACTCACTGACCTTTTGGTTGTTCTTTTTTGCAGGTGTGGTATCCTTGCTGCGTCCGGCACTGTGTTCGTCCCGGCAGCGTGACTGTCTCCATGTGGTCCGGCGCCATCTGGATCTCTCTCCCCGGCCTTTCTCAGCCACAAAGTAAGCAGCAGTTTTTTTGGGGTTTATCCTTTTGTCTGTCGGCTTTCTCTGCCATGTCTTTCTCTGCGCTTTCCCCTGTATTTGGTTCAGCGGTTCGGTTTATTTGGGCGGGTTATCACGGTTTTTAGCAGGTTTGCTACGGAGCTCAGAGCAACAGATCCGCTCTCCTTAGTTGCAGGCCACGCCCCCCATAATAGACATTTTACTTGCGGATTCGATACTTGCGTATAGGTCTAATAGACATTTTACTCGCGGATTCGATATTTACTCGCGTATAGGTATAATAGACATTACTCGCGGATTCGATATTAATTAACATTTTACACAGGGGCGTAAACTGAGTTTGGGGGCGGGCCCCTGACTCCCTCGTGCAGCCTCTTTAAACAGATCACGCGTAAGAAGAAAACTTACATGCAATCAGCTGTTAAAACCGGACCCGAATTTCCGGAAATGAACCGAAGTTGGGGTCGGGTCTTTTAGACAACTGATCGCGCGTAAGTTTTCTTCTATGCGCGATCGGCTGCATAAAGAGGCTGGATTATGGGCTTGTGGCGGGCCCTACTACCGTCCGGGCCCCCACCACGTTGCGGGGGTGGTAGTTACGCCACTGCATTTTACTCGTGGATCGATATTACTTGCCTATCGAACATTCAATAATTATCGAAAGTCCCGAAAATATCAAAAGTCTGAGATATCCGGATCTGGGATATTTCGAGAAGTCCAAGTCCGTTCCAATCGAATAGTTCAGCTCAAACTTGGGTTTGAGTTCTAGTCCATTCTATTCCCCAACTGGCCAATGGAAAGACATGATCCTTGTAGAAGCACACTTCCAAAAATCAATTTTACTCTCACACGCGCTACTTTCGAGAACTCGCATTTGAACATTCGATAATTATCCCATGAATGACACGCGGATTCGATATTTACTCGTGTATAGGTATAATAGACATTTTACTTGCGGATTCGATACTCGCGTATAGGTATAATAGACATTTTACTTGCGGATTCGATACTCACGTTTAGGTATAATAGACCTTTTACTCGCGGATTTGATACTTGCGTGTAGGTATAATAGACATTTTACTTGCGGATTCGATACTTGCGTATAGGTATAATAGACCCTGTACTAACGTATAGGGAGTCGGCCAGCACGATCGTAGGGAATATGGCGTCTCAAGCGATCGTGCCTATATTATATTATTTTATATATGGGAAGAACACTTATGCATCGTCTGTAGCCATCTTTTAAAGGTGACAGACAGAATGTATAGATTGGTAGGTGTACCCAGCTTAACACATTTAAAAATATGTATCACTTTGTCAATTACTTCCAAGATATTACAGTAAAATCTTTTTGAAAAATCCCTGCAGATATAATGTTTCTTATCCCATAGCTCAGTGAGCATGGAACCGGCTCAGTGTACGATTCAGTCAGAAAGATGATTAGCTCTCAAACAGAGACTTTGTATTATCTGTGCCTAAACATTCAATAATATTCTTATATCTTTGGAATATTGAGACAAGTGACACATTGCCTCAACAGGACATTTCTGGGATATGATTCGGTGTGGGGAACATTTTTTGTTGGGCAAGAGACCTAAAACAAACAGAAATGTTTTTTAATTTAGATCAATGGGTAAAGAATGTTCAATTCCTTTTGGCTGACTACTAGTTGTGAAGACTTCAGTGAAATTGCTGATATTAGCAGCTTACAATCGAGTCACAGAGCTGGTGAAAGATAAGGTGGGAGGATAGGGAAAGAGGAAGTAGTAGTTCTGCAAGTTTTCAGTCCCGTTTACAGTTGCTATTGAAAACCTATTGAAGATGTGGATTGTTACTAAATTAAATGCATGATACATAAAGTAGACACAGACAATGAACATCCAGAGATACAATCAGTGAGCAAGGTCTGGCTGTAGCCTGAGAGGGATTTATATGTGAAAACAACTGTGGCGGGATAGAGCAGATTTCAGGATCAATGTGTAAAGAGGAATGTGTTGTTTAATGCCCAAATTACAGTCAACCACAGCTAGTAAGTCTGATGCTATGGTGACCTCAGTTAATATATATACCTGCTCATTAGACTACAGAGGGACACTATGTCCAAAAAAAAAAGTAATGAGATGGAACTGATCTTTAAAGAAGCACAAAAGTTGATGTCGCACTCTCCAAATCAATACTTTATTAAGTGACCAACATCAAAAAAACACCAACGTTTCGGGGGAAAGGCGCCCGCCTCCCCCTTCCTCAGGGAGATGGAACTGCCATTACAGACCTAAAAAGTCCCCACCAACTGTGCACCTTTTCTATCTACTCTGAAGGAAGTGCCCTTAAAGAAACACTAAACCCCAAAAAAGAACTATGTGCCATTCGTTTCTATTATTCACAGGGAGGTGAGAACGCTTATTCTCACTGCCCTGTGAAAATAATTACGGTCGGGGGACCTGGAACTGACATTACCGCCCACTCCATGCACAGACCGCCCTTCACTGAAAGACGCTCTGTCACCGACCAGCGCGCCCTAATCTTAGGGCGCTTGGCGCCAATACAAAAATAGGCGGCGGATTTGGGGAAGATGAACAGCTGTTCAGTTGAAGGAGTGGCTGCGGTGGGAGGAAGGTAAAGTTACAGGTCCCCAGCGAAAAATTACTACAGGGAGGTGGAGAAATAAGCGTTCTCAACCTCCCGTGATAACTAGAAACAAATGGCACATAGTTCTTTTTTGGTGTTAGGGGAGTTTACAGTCCACTTTAACTTTTATTCCCATATTTCATTCCTTTTGAGGACCTTATTTATAAATATGACTCCTTTTACACGTTTATGTGGGAGATAATACAGGTGGAAATTCCCCTCCTCTTAATGGTCAAAATTGACATGTTTTTCAATGTCTATTCCTTCATTTGTTTTTTCCTTTTAACCCCGCTTCGGTTTTTTAAAAGTTCTACTAACGGCGCACACCTTTATAACACATGGCTACACAGGAGGACATTGTGAGGATATCTCCTTTACAAGCAGTTGAATAGGTAGATAACGGATCCTAGGATTTGTGGGGGTCTTGTACCCTAATTCACCATTTTAATATTTAATTGAGAAGGACATTGCCTGAATATGGTGAATGGAGATACAACTAGGGGAAAAGAAAAGGATTGTGAATCTGTATTGCCAAACTTAGGGCCCACTGCCCATTTGGCTGACACTTTGCACTTTGTGTTAGCCACTTCCACTGTGTCCGCTGTGATTCATTAGTGATTTTCTAAAGACATTGCAATCAACATTTTTATCTGTTTCATGTTTTAAAGGGTCTCTCCACTGCTTAAAACATAAAATTGCTGACATTTTTGCCATTCAGTTTTATTGAAGAACGGGAGGTTAAAGGAGCTGTGTCTACCTCATGTTCTTCAATAAAAACCTGCAAGAGAGAAGGTAAAGGTACTTCCCGATTGCTCGCATAGTCTGTCTTCTTTGCGCATGCGCAAAGTGCATTGCGCATAGAAGGACAAGTCCATTGGGGCCTGCAGACTGGTGCAGATTCCACAAGTATCCACACTCACTGGATAATACATATATTGAAACAAGAAAACAGATGACGGGTCGCAATACATGTGTGGTCAACTAATAAAATATTGGACAGTCTTTTACCCACAATCCCCTGAAAACCGTTAAGCGCAAGAAGAAAAGCAGACCACAAGGCGCAATCTTTGTTTCATGCATTGCGAGTTGAGCTTCCAGCCTCAGACTTTCTAGGATGAGTTTGGGGGCCCCTAATGATTGTGGGGTGATTGTGTTGTTTTTTTTTTTTTCGATAAACGACTAAGGAAACACAGGACACTGACAATGACTAGTACCTTCCCATATCAGGTTATCTACGTATCTTTCTTTTTAAGTGGCCATAAATCGAGAACATCTTTAAATATCTCGCATTGACCTTAAAGGTAGCGTACACGGGACGAGATTTCCAATCGGATTAGGATGCCAGTAAATAATCGTAAATACCTTTGGAAGAACTGTAACTGACGGAACCCGACCTTGCGCCGCCGAATTTCCTGTAGATTTCAGCCTGAAAACGAAAGGTTCGTACCCACGTAGGATTTAATCCCCACCAAAAGACCCCCAAGGCAGGCACATGGGGTGACGAACGCCAGGGTGGACGATGATTTGGCAGTTGTGACACTGAGAAGGCACCGGAACAAGCCGCATACACACGTGCGATTATCGGCCAAACACTGAGAAAATATGTTCAGCTATAGGAGCATAGGACAAACCATGGCTTAATTAGGAACAATATCCCCCCAACTTTCCCCTTTAGATAGATAAACGATTGAGAAACCATTAGTGTTATTATGTATTAGTATAGACATAGTAGTTATATTATGTATTAGTAGAACAATGACTCACTATATCGCCCTCTCAGTCACCCACTGGAGCAACACTTTATTTTTGTCTCGCGGCCAAGGGAGGTTCTCTCGCATGCACTTCCGGAGACAGACCTAAGCAGCGAGCGAACTGTGACGGGGGCGCGAGAAGAGAAGCTGGGACCTTAAACCTGGCGAGGGCGTCAATGGTTCATGCGGAGGAAATTTCCATGGTTAGACCAGGGAAGTGACCAACTGAGAGACGAACCGGGGAATAGCGACGGGTCAGTGAGCAGTTTGCAGGTAGAGGGTTGTTATAGAGAGACGGAGTGTGTGGCCAAATTCACTACATACTAAACATAGCCACATTATAGCGTTATTATACTTATATAATGTATATATCCATTATAGTTAGTGTTATATATCACAATATGTAGTGTTTATCCAAATAAGTTTATTATATCATATATTATCATATTAAGATAATGTTATTTATTCCAAATATGTTATATATCCATTATATTATATCCAAATAATGTTGTTATTATATGACATTATAATGTTATATATCTGTATATATCAATACAATGGAATTGTTATATCCAAATAATTTAAATTATTATATACATATTGTGTTATTAACCATATAGTTTTGATGTCAATATATTGTTTTTATATCCATAGTTGTTATTTATCCATACAGCGTTTTATATCCATATAGTGTTATTATGTCATATAGTGTTTTTTTATCCATATAGGTGTTTTTCTTCAGTATAGCGGCTATCAAAGTTATTAATATGCGTTGCATATCAAGTGATTATTATATCCATACAGCGTGTTCCCATAGTTTAGGATAACGTTGATATCCCCATATAGATTTATGATTGCATTACAGCGTTCATATCCTGGTATAGCATGGGTGCCCAATCAAGGACGCGGGGGACCCTAATAGCGGGCACTGGGTACTGGTGGGCCGTGGAGATGCTCCGCCCCTTTCCACGCGCATACCGTGTGGCTCCGAGTTATTATATCATTAAGGCTTACATATCCCGTTAGAGTGTTGTAGCATTACAGCGTACATTATACCATATAGCATTTATTTATCCATACAGCGTTAACATGTCCTGTATAGTGTTATATTCCATGACAGACTTATGTTCTAATTGTATTCTTCAAGACAGTACCTAAATAGCATATCCATTGAAGATCTGTGCTTTGAATTCCATCAACTAAGTATATCGACACTAACTTTATCTACTTGTAACCACTTGAATGGCATTTTGCTCTTGTTCACTACACTGCTCCCCATTTCAATAATTTTTTTTTAAATTTCATCCACACTGCACCCGGGTGCCCAGATTAGTGTGCTGATCATTAGGGTTAGTCTTATTTGTTCTGGGCTATGATGTCTATAGTGTGATATCATTATTGACCCACACAGATTTTTTCCCCCCTGTTTATCTCTTTAGCTACAACATTACACGTATGACTTTTTTGTGTAATGCCATAATATAGCACCACAAAACCAATAATAAAATTTAGTATTTAAGATTACCATTACCATATGGCAGTCTTTGCTGGAAAGCTCCATTTTACAAATATATAACAATATGGGTTTTTTTCTTGTTTGTCTTGTGACAGGGTTCTCCTACACTCTTGAACACTGGGGGAGCCACAGCAAGTGAGTGCTACCCGTTTGCCTCCTATGCAGGACATACAAGGAGTACACCAGATGAAAATATTCCGACAAGGGGCCTAGTCCCTAAGCCACCGCTCCTATTAAGGACAGGCTATATGATGTTTGGCATCAGTTTTCAAGTGGACGATCTAGTATCCGTCCGTTGGAGAGTCAGGGGGAATCGATGCCGAGCTTCATCCTGTGCCGTTTGACCACAAGAAAGAGTGAGGAAACTCCAACATGTCCATTCTATAAACTTCTGAATCGTAGAATCTTAATCCGAAAGTCAGGCAGCATCCGGAGGGAGGAGAACTGGAGGACTCTTAAGTGTAACTTTGTGCATATGCACCACCCTTATCAATGAGTACAGGCCACACCAGGCTCGAGAGACCAAACTCAGGGTGATATGGAGGCTGCAAAAACGTACAGCGTCTTGAAACAGCCAGGAAGAGATTCCAGAAGAAACCACCTGGAGCGGGGAGTGGTGGAGGTTGATCAGAACTGTCTTTGCATCACTGCCTGATGACCTTCATCTTCCGATGCGAGCCGTCAGTGTAAAGACCTGACCATGGAAGTCAGGATCACTGCAAGACCAACATGAGGACCTCAGGAAGGGGGGGCAGCTTCCTCTGTGAATGATAAAGAAGCCGTCATAGATAAAGATGCAGCTATGTGTGTCATTATTGATGAAATGATGAAAAGAAAGTGTGGTCAAGGTATGGGAAAAGTTAAGTTTGTGAAACGGCTTGAAAGTTGTAATCTCTGTGTACTTGGTCTGATGTATGTAGAAAACTTTCTTCATCACTGAATGAGATGTCTTAAGGAGACTTGACTTTCATGTTGTACAGTGTGTGTGTTTTTTTAGTCTAATGCCTTACTTTGCTAAATCAATTAAAACACAAACAATGTACATTAAAATAACACCTGTACATGGTTTAACAGTATAAGTTATTTTTGCAGATTCTGTGGTCTCCAAACAAGTAGGAGTTTAAAGAAGTCCTACTACTGTATCTTTAATAGAACCCGGATCACAAGCATGGGGTACTATTAGTGAAAGATATATGTCGGAAAGGTAGTTTACCAATATAACACCATGAAAACTTCATGCTTCATCAGCTGTGTGCCATGTACCAATTTCTGCTTTTCATTTAGATGCTCCCCTACTCATCTGTGATTTTTTTTGTTCAAGTCTTAAGTGAGCCTATTCGCCCCTGGGGACAGGAGGAGTGGGTCAGGAGACAGGCGGATGGGTCACTCAGATCTGGAAGCATGCAGGTTGAACGTTTGTCACAAGTAGAAGCCGTTGTGATTTAGGGCTCATTTAAAGGAAACAATCATTGTTTGAATTCTCTGTTTTAAAATATGGTAATTCTAGTGTTTTCTTTCATTATGTTTTGTCATGGTTTTCCCTGTCTAATTTTTTTAATGAACATGTTACACCAGAAATAGTGTACTGTTGATCTGTTTAACACAAGATTCTCTCATGATATGTGGATAAAATGTTAATGTTGTAAATAATGTGAACTCTAATTTTGTTTCTTTTAATTAATTAAACAGACTCGGTTAAAATGTTTTCCCCCATATTATACAGAGAACATACAGAATATAGGAATAATGTACCCCATACTGTAAATTTATAAGGAATATTAGAAGTAGACTCCTTTGACTCTTTCTACGGCACCCTGAGAACAAGGAGTACAAAGTAGTTATGGACTCATCTTCTATACACACTGGTTGTTAGTAACACTGAACAGGTGAGAGGCTATTTGGAGAGGGAGGTTAGAAGCCAAAAACTAAAGACCACACCCACATTGCTATGCTGATTGGTCTGGCAGCTGGTAAAGTAGCCCCCTGGGTGGGTTTCTGGAGGCAGGTTCCTCACACCCAATGATGGGTCTGATTGATCTTAACAACAATGAATGATTGGTGGTGTTCCGACCCACTGTGCAAGGGTATGCATTCCTAAGGTGTTGAGTTGATCAAGCTCCTAAGCGAGCATACACACATTACGATCATCAGCCGGAAGCAGAGTTTTTTCGCGCGTGTGCGCACGCACATGGTCAAGCTCCTCGCATAGAAAACGAAGAGACGATGAAAATGATTGTTCATATACAACGTGACATGAATACGCAATGCGGAGTTTACCCTAATGCGATCAGCACATACTTTGGCATTATCGATATTTACGGGAGATACACGTACAAATGTTTTCTGATTGATTCGAACGGCCGAAAAAGATAAAAAAATCATCAGCCAGAACCGGGATCTCATGTAGATTTCAGCTTGGAAACTCCGGTAAGGACGGGTTCTGCCTAGATGATCGATGGAAAATCTTTGTCTCCCCGATCATGTTTTTTGCTCGTAAAGTGCAGTCTTTAAAGGATAACTACTCCACCCCCCTCGTCCTCTTCCGCCATAGCTGGCCTTAGTACCAGGGTGAGGACCTAAAATCGCTAAGTCCTACCCTGGGTACTTTTCCCTAACTCCTGCATTTCTTACCGCAAATACTGCTTCGACGTCGCTCCATCCGCCCATCTGTTACAGTGACAGACACGAGGCAGCCAATAGGAGATGCGCTCTGCAAAAGGAGCGGTCTTCCAATGGTGCGTTGCCTACGACTTGTCATGACAGTAGAAGAGAGGTGGAACAGTGTGATCGGGCGAAGCACCGATTTGCGGTGGTAAGTAGGCAGGAGTTAGGGAAAGTACCCAGGATTAGGGACCTTAGCGATTTTAGGTCCACCCTGGTACTTGCTGCACGTGGATCGGGGGAAAAGGGCAGTATAATGTCCTTTAAGCTTTAATACACGGCAGATGTTCTTTCAAATCGACTGCAATGACATGATTGGGAAAAACCTGTTTTCCCACCTTGTCAAGGGGAAATATGTGGAGGCATGGGCAAATGGGTTCAGCCACAGCATATACGGGTATCAAATTTTGAGCATGGTCTTAGATGAACGTCTTATGTCTAGGTATACCAGCTTGCTGGGAATGATTTGATAGAAGGTCGGTTAGCGAGTGATAAAAGCGTAAGGGGAGATAGATGACAGAAGATATGGAGAGAGGATAAGATATTAGGAGGTGAAGATAGGTTTTTTAATTTAGAGGATAATCTTGTATAATATATGCTTATCTCGTTACTATATCTAAAGAATGTAATATCAAAGTTTTATATAAAAGTCGATATAGTATTTAAATAGTTATAAAAAAAGTATTATAGTCATAATATAGCTAATTCTAAAAGCATTTAGTATAAGTAATTAGTATAATAGTTAGTTCTAAGTTAGTAGTATAGTTTATACTTTAAAAATATATATTTATTAAATAGATTAGTTATAAGTTTTATTATATATCAGTCGAGATATCTGTAGAAGGTTCTATATTTATTTTTGATCATTAGTTAATTAGTTTATGATTTATTATAGTAATTATTACTAAATATTATGGTAGACAGTATATTATTTTTTTAAATATAGTCTAAAGTATAATATGTACTAGATTTTTTTATTAAAGTTTATAATATTAGTCTGGTTAGCAGAGGTATATGATAGGAACAAAAAAAAGGCAGTTAGATAGGTGACTGATCAGATTAGGACAGGAAGATATGTAGAGTTGAGATAGACAGGTTAATAGATAGATGATAGACATTGATAGATAGGTAGTCTGGTAAATAAAGTATATAGATAGAAAAACAGGCAGATGAGGCTGATTAGATAGACCGGTAAGATATGTAGACTGTTAGATAGAAGGTATATAGATAGAGGATAGACAGGTATATGGACTAAAAAGGCAGGTAGATATGTAGACTGGTAGATAGATTAGCGGTGTATATATGGATAGATGTGTATTGATAGATAGGTTGTCTGGTTAGATAGACGGTATATAAAATAGAAAGGAAGGCAGGAGTTTTTGAATAGATTGATTAGTAAGTATGATATTGTATTTAGGTTGAATAAAGGACATGTCCATCCAGTCCAACCCATTAGCAATATCTAATGCTCAGCTAACTGTACAGAGGAAGGGCAAAAAACCCACAAATTATGTAATGAAAAAAAAAAATTCCTCCTGTGGGAATCGGAAAATTTCCCTGGAACAACTCTACTTTATGTATCAATACAGTTAACTTGCAACATTCCTTGTTTGCAGAAAAAACTCCACAGCTTATTTTGTTTAAATGAACCAATGGAACCTGCCCCATACAACGTCCACTGGAAGAAAGTTCATAGCTTTACCGTTCTCACAGTGAAAAACCCTTTCCGAACTGAGACCTAAACCTTTTTTCTTCAAGTCTTAAGGGATGTACACGTGTCCTCTGACATGTTCTATCGGTGAACAATGCCCCAGATAGTTTATTGTATGGGCCCGTTTAATGTATTTATACACAGTAATCATATCCCCAGCAAGCGCCTTTTCTCCATCGTCCAGTAATTGTAAATTTCAGTCTCTCTTCATATAAGCTCCCCCAATCCCCTTATTAATTTAGTTGCCCTTCTTGAACCTTTCCATTTCAAAATGTCCTTCTGTACACAGGATTCCAAAATTGCACTGGCATATTCCAAATGAGGCCTACCAATGCTTTGTAAAGAGGGAGAATAACATTTTCCTCCCTTGAATCCATACCTCTCTTTATACAAGACAAGTTGTATCCAACAAAACTCCAAGATCCCTTTCCAACAGGATTCATTACCCCAGATACATTTAGTATACCGTAATACTCGAGTATAAACCGACCCGAGTATAAACCGAGGTACCCAATTTCAGCTAAAAATCCTAATAAAGTTGTTGACTCGAGTATAAACCGAGGGTAGTAAACTTGGCATTCAAGAGTTTGGAAACTACAACTCCCAGCTAATAAAGCATGCTGGGAGTTGTTAGTTGCAACAGCTGAATGCAAGTGAGGGTGGCATTCAAGAGTTGGAACACAAACTCCCAGCATGCTTTATTAGCTGGGAGTTGTAGTTCCAAAAATCTTGAATTCCAAGTGGGGTGGCATTCAAGAATGTTTGGGAACTACAACTCCCAGCATGCTTTATTAGTAGGGAGTGTTAGTTCCAAACATCTTGAATGCCACCCTCACTGGCATTCAAATGTTTGGAAACTACAACTCCCAATATGTAAGACATGCTGGGAGTTGTAGTTCCCAAACATTCTGAATGCCACCTCACCCTCCCCCTCCCATCCAGTTCAGTACCTGTGGGCTCTTCTCCATCCAAGCAAGGGCGCCAGCATTGAAGATCCTTGAAGAAACCGTCTCCTCGTATCACCATTGCATTGAAGCTCTCTGTATCACCATCTCGGCAGCGCCGATCTTTCTCTGCACTGGCGCGCCGGCTGACGTCACTTCCCGGCGCCGGGCTTGGCGCCGGGCTGTGACGTCAGGCCGGCGCGCCAGTGCAGAGAAGATCGTGCGGCCGCCGGAATGGTAAGGTAGCTGTGACTCGGTTATAACCGAGTCCAAGTTTTCAGGCTGATTTTTCAGCCTGGAAAAACTCGTTATACCGAGTATATACGGTAGCAGACAAGGAGTTTTTAGTCCAAAATGCATCATCTTACATTTATCAACATTGAATCTCATTCGCACTTATACAGCCCAATGTGACAATCTATCTGAGATCCATCTGCAACGATTGCACATCCTCTGAATTTTAATGGGCGACAAAGTTTGGTGTCGTCAGCAAAACCATAACCTTGCTGACATAACCACTTCCAAATCATTAATAATAGAAGACGGCCCCAACACAGAAACCCTGTGACCACCCAATAGCACTTAGTCCATAATGATGAAGCCCATTAACAACTAGAGATGGTCCGAAACTTCGCAAAATCGGTCCGCTCTAGGATCCGTGATTATAGAAAAAATTTGAAAGTTCGAAAATCCGCGAGCGGACCGTTTTAAAACACAAATTATTAAAATAAAAAAAATCAGTTGAAAATACGAGAGAAATCCTCGTATTTCGAAAATTTACAAATAGTATTTTCCCGCATTTTGAAAATACGTGAAATCCTCGTAAATTAAAACATTTTCGAAAATACGTTTTTTTCATTTTCGAAATACGTGAAATCCTCGTAATTTTAAATTTTTTGAAAATACGGTTTTTTGCATTTTCGAAAATACGAGAAATCCTCGTTAATTTCAAATTTTCGAAAAACGCGGTTCGGAAAAGTTCGGAAGGCAGAAAACCGGAAAATCCGCGATATCTGCTGTTCGCGAACAGGTAATCCGCGCGGATTCGGGTTTGGATCCGCGAACTGGGCCATCACTATTAACAACTACTCTCTGCATCCTATTCTTAACCAATTTCTATCCATGTACAAATGTGCCTCCCAGACCAACAGACCTCTTAGCTTATACATTAGTTCCTAGGGGGACGTATCAAAAGCCTTAGCAAAATCCAAGTAAACTACATCATACCTATTATGTCAGGGGCCAAATTCCTACTCAATTCCTCATAAAAGCCAAGCAAGTTAGTTTGACAAGATCTATTCCCCTAAACCCATGCTGGTTATACTTATAATGTCAGTCCTTGAAACATAATAGAATGGTGCTACATTCTCAGTCCTATCTTCTTACTATTATATACTTAAAAATAAATTTAGGCTTAGTGATGCTTTGTTCAGGTATCCTAACTTCATTATTAATTTTAGCTAGTTTGATTGTTTCTTCACATACTTGTTTACAGTTTTTATTAATCCCTAAAGGCCCTTTCCGTTCCCTCTGACTTAAAGGTTTTAAATGCCTTTTTCTTCCTTTCCATTGCCTCTTTACATCAGAACTCAGCACAATGGGCACGGATTTAAATTAACCTTGAACTCAGTCCACTTCTGTTCAGTACCTTTACCTGATAATACATTATCCCAGTTGTCATTCTGAGAGCTACTTTTAACTGAGAAAATTTTCCTTCCGAAATTAAAGTCTTTGTTAACCCAGCGCACTTTTCCTTTCAATAACATAATCAAAATGACACTATTTCATGATCACTACTTAAGCCTCCAGTTACCTTTATATCTATAATGTGCTCCACGATGTTGATATTATGATTGCAGCAAATTCAGGAACTCGTCGCCCTTTTCTGTGATGGCAATTCCACTACACCAATCATGTCAGGGTAATTAAAGTCCCCATAATGAGCACACTCCCAAACTTGCAGCCCTTGCCAACTGCATATGAACCTGACTCACTTCCTCCTTACTGCATTTGGCGGCTTTAGCGGACACCAACAATGACAATACCCCCTTTCTGTTGCCTAATTCCACCCTATATTGCCTCCGCTTAACATCCATATCGCCAGTTATCATCATCTTTAAATTGGCTTTCATTCTTTTAACATAAACAACATACCCTCCCTCTTTCCTTTTTTCTTGTCCTGCCTAAACAAGGTGGATCTTCTAAATTTACAGCCCAGTTTGTGAGAACTTTCAACCATTGTTCTGCCTTACCTATTACATATACTTTTCATTCAACACCATAATTTCCAATTCACACATTTGTCAGCCAGGCTTCTCGCATTTGCAAACATAACATTTTAGATTATGATCCTGTAATTTATTCATACACAAAGGACAAATCCACCCTCATAAGACCATATTTTAGAAAGAATGGTGTCTTTAAAAATGTTGATATTCATATTTTGTCCCCTATGAATTAATTGCTGCATGCCTGCTTAGCTTCTGGAGCTTATGTGAAACCAAGCAATTAGAAACCTGTACTGAGCCTGTACTGAGCCTGAGCATGCTCAGAAGAGGCCGCTAGGGGATTAACATTCAGCCATTGGCGTGATGTCAATTGTCAATCCATAACTGACAGTGCTAACTGGAAGAACCAGGAAGCAGAAAACAGGGAAACAGGACTCTGTGCAGGATTTCAGTTTAGACTTATATTATTTCACATTTCAAACTATTACCGTTTAGGGGTTTGGGGGGTGATTTACCTGTATGTAAGTTTTCTTTTTAGGCTGGACTTGCCCTTTAATCACACTGCCGCCTATCCCCTATGCTAGCCCCATTCCCTTGCCACCCCCACTGGCCATCTACACCCTGCTTCCTCCTGGGCTATCTATCCCAGTGAGACTGCTATACCCTCCCCCCAACCTGTTTGAAATCTCTCCAACCCTATACCCTTTTTCCCCAGCTGCACTGCCATCAGTGAGGTGCAACCCATCCCTACTAAAGAGCCTGTAGCCAACAGCAAAGTCTTCCCAGTTTCTCTATAAACCCAAACCCTTCTTCCTTACACCACCCTCTTAGCCACGCATTAATGCTCCTAAGCTCCCGCTGTCTCCCTGGCTTAGCACGTGGCTGCGGTAGATTTCTGAAAACACTACCCTGGAGGTCCTTGCTTTTAACTTGGCCCCTAGCTCTCGGAAATCATGTTTAAGGGCCTCACTCCACCCTCTGTCATTGGCACCAATGTGAACAAGCCGCCGGGTCAGACCCGGACCTACCCAATAATCTGTCTACACGATTCACCACATGCGAACCTAGCACCAGGCAGGCAACACACAGTTGGGCATGTAGGGTCCGCCAGCAGATTACCTATACCTTCCTTATAATGGAGTCCTACCACTACCACTGCCTAGCATTCATTATCCTAAGTTCCTCCTCCCTTGTATCAGAGATGGCAGTCCCCTGGGTGCTCAAGGTTTAGATTAGATAGACAGAGACCAGTATATACTGTAGATAGATGAGAGATGTATGATAGGTAGGCTAGATAGAGACAGGTATATAGGGAAGGTAGACTGTTAGATAGATAGACAGAGGCAGGAATAGATAAATGATAGACAGGTATATTGATAGAAGACAGGCAGGTAGACTGATAGATAGACATTTAGATATGTAGACTGGTAGATAGACAGGTATATAGATTAAAAGTCAGGTAGATAGGTAGACTGATTAGATAGACAGACAGGTATATAGATAGTGATAGACGAGATGTATTGATTAGTAGGTAGACTGATTAGATAGACAGACAGGTATATGATAGATGATAGACAGATGTATGATAGAGGTAGACTGATTAGATAGACAGGTTAGATAGATAGACAGAGAAGGTATACTAGACATTTTAGTCACAGATTCAATATTTACTCGCGTATTGGTATAATAGACATTTTACTCACGGATTCGATAATTCGATATTTACTCGCGTATTGGTATAATAGACATTTTACTCGCAGATTCGATAATTTGATATTTACCGCGTATTGGTATAATAGACATTTACTCGTGGATTCGATATTCGATATTTACTGCGATTGGTATAATAGACATTATCTTGTGGATTCGATATTCAATATTTTACTCGGTATTGGTATAATAGCATTTTACTCACGGATTTGATAATTCGATATTACTCGCGTATTGGTATATAAGACATTTTACTCATGGATTCGATAATTCGATATTTACTCTGCGTATTGGTATAATAGACATTTTACTTGTGGATATCGATAATTCAATATTTACTGCGTATTGGTATAATAGACATTTTACTCATGGATTTGATAATTCGATATTTACTCGGTATTGGTATAATAGACATTTTACTATGGATTATTTAATTCGATATTTACTTGCGTATTGGTATAATAGACATTTTACTTGCGGATTCGATATTCGTTAGTTACTCGTGTATTGGTATAATAGACATTTTACTCATGATTCGATAATTCAATATTTACTCGCGTATTGGTATAATAGACATTTTACTCATGGATTCGATAATTTGATATTTACTCGCGATTTGGTATAATAGACATTTTACTCAGGATTGATAATTCATATTATTCGCGTATTGGTATAATAGACATTTACTCACGGATTCGATAATTTGATATTTACTCGCGTATTGGTAATAGACATTTTACTCATGGATTCGATAATTCGATATTTATCGTGTATTGGTATAATAGACATTTTACTTGTGGATTCGATATTTACTCACGTATCGAACAATCGATAATTATCTAAAGTCCGGAAAATATCGAAAGTCCGAGAAATCTGGGTCCGGGATAGTTCAAGAAGTCCGAGTCTGTTCGAACTCGGGTTGGGTTTTGAGTTCATCTCTAGTTACGATGGATTAGAAATACACTTCTGTACATGTATAGGATACTTCTTTCTTACAAACAAAGCAGGACAAGGCTACATTGATCATTATTGTGGTACACACACTTTGTTTACAGAGTGGGTACTTTCCTACTTCCACTTTTCATTCTGAAGACAATCAGATCTCTTATAAAATTACAACATGCGAATTAACCAGGAAACAATAAATCTGTATCTATACAAATCACATTCTACTGTCATGATTAAAGAAAAGTATCGCTGCGAGCAGGGTTCGAACTGCGCGGGGAGCCCCATTGGATTTCAAGTCCAACGCCTTAAACCACTCGGCCATCACAGCGCCACGCTTTTGTGGAGAAACACTGTACAACACAATATATCAGATCGGTAGCTATCTGCTCCACCTACTGTCAGTTGCGGGAACTACAAAGGAAAACCCCAAATGTGGACATGTGCTTCTGTTTGCTTGTGATTGACTTTCTGTTAATATTTTGACTTGGGACTGATCTGCAGAATTGACAGCTCTGTACTGACCCACCCAGGGATCTGGACTCTTTGGGGATTAAGTGCAATTTCTATGGTAAAACCAGTGATTTCCTTTTACTATTCTTTAAAGTCAGGGATGTCTGGAAAACTACAACTCCCAGCATGCTTGGTAGCAGCATGCTGGTGTTGTAGTTTCCAAAACTTCTGGAGGGCAAGTTTGACATCTCTGCTAAATAATGGCATAGTGCCACCCTCAACCTGTCAATCATGGCCTAAAGGGCACATCCATGCTAACTCAATATTTTATATTTATGTTAATCGCCGCCCTACCCCACCAAAACCCCATATTCTTATTATATTATTATATTACATTGGCTTCCAGTCAAAGCTGTGACAGGGACGTCACAATCAAGGGTGTGAGGGTCATAATTAAGCAGTATCTTCTGCTGCTGTGCAAGCTCATAACCAGCTCACAAACAGCAGATAAGGAGGCGGAAACTGCCGGCAAGGGATTGAGGGTCTGAACGTCCTTTGTAAGAATGTAAGGGAAAGTAAAATGGGGTTTGGGGGTCATATTGATTTTGAGTGGATCTTCCCATTGGCCAGGTCCTGGTCTCAGATCTATTTCAGATATAGATTTCCCGTGACTGATGGTAAGTCCATGTGTGCGGACCTAGTGGTTTAAGTCGTCACTCTGAGTATTTTTATTAGGAGGGTGGTGGCGGCTTTAGATTTTTTTATAATTGCCCTTAATTTATTGCACTTTACCGTGTTTTCTCGACATCTTGAGCTGTCAACGTCCCTGTGAATATTTTGCTAATCAACTGTGGCATTTACCAAGAGCGTTTCTATACTGAACACGCAAATGTGGTGGACACATTCAAATCAGAACTCTCCCAGTCATATGTTATCGTTCAGAGAAAGGAGAATAATCCGTCTGTGTTTCTCTGAGACCAACCTGATGACCACAGAGGAGTTTCCTCTAGAGATCTCACTGAGTTCAACCATTTAAGTCCTGGGAGGCCGAAAAGCTAATTGGACTGCTGAGTACCCGTTAGATATGTTCCATTCTGGAATCTGCATGTTTCTAATCCTTCCAGGTAACTTTCCTCCTGAAAGAAATACAGGAGGTAGGGATACTCACCCCTACCTCCACTAGATTGTATCTGATTATCATATAATATCCTTATGATTATTATATGATGTGACGATATGATTATGTTATTATATGATATGATTTTTATTTTATGTTATTCCGTATACAATGATAATATTAGATATGTTTGTATAGGATATGATTATATTAATATAGAGTATAACCACCTCTGTAGTGGATTCTATGGGAGGAACTGTAAGATTATAGCCTTATATCTTACAGTTCCAGGAGGAGAAGGAAACCAGAAGCTACAAAGCGGTAGGTTATAATAATTAATGCCCCTAACTGTAACTTGGTTAGAGTTTCCGTGCCCTGTATAAAAGGTACTCGGCCTGTGGCCTTGTGCTTATATGGTCACGGAATCCTCCGGTGACATCTAATATCCTTATAATTTACAGTTTGGGTGCATTACCCCTATATATATATGATACACCTACAAATTCTGTGTCTATGTAAGTGATTGTGACATTTTGCAGGGACAGTAGAAAAAAACAGCACTTTGCAATATTAGGAATATGAAACCGGACAAGGGGGGAATAAGGTAGATTACTACCTTCAGAGTTTCAGATTAGAGATCTGTAAAAGACACAGGTACATAAAGGTTCTATCTACATATTCTTTCAACGGCTTGGTTTGTTTTTTTTTTTACTGCCACAATGATTTAATCTTAAAAAGTCCCGGATCCCACGGAGGTAGGAAATGTACTCTGCCCTCCTGTGTGTCAAAGTACCTTTTTTATATTACTTTCCAACCGAGCGCTTACGCGACGCTCATCAATCCTGCCAGAGCAGCCTCTCCCGATCTTATATTCGAACGGCATGCGATCGCAAAATGAATGGGATTTTGCGATCACTGTGAAAATATGAATGGCCACCTTAACTGCCTGTAAATAAATTTCAAGGGAAGTTCTCTTCCCCAACAATAAACAGCAATGAACTTCCAGTTTATGAATGGAAAGAAAACAAGTATTGCAAACACCGAGCTCTGATATCTACCGAAACTGATCAGATTGTTAACTTTTATCCATTGTTAATTATTTAACCATTTGTCCATAACTTTACCATAACCTGCGTATGTGTACTTTTTGTGCCGTGGTAATAATTTGGCCGTAGACTTATTCTATGAGATTTAGTAGTCATGTCACATTGCACTGTAGAAATCCTCTGTATAATGAAACTTGTTTTAAAGCCCTACTGGAAGTGGTAGGATGAACAGCGCCCTAGTGCTTTTACACAATTTGGGGAACGGGTGGGTAAGAATAAAACAGACCGCATTAGATTGCATGTAGTAAGACAGCACCCCCTAGTGTTTCACACAACACATACTTCTCAAAGTTCTCAAAACCCGCTACCTGGCTTGAAAATAATAGAACTTTTTAAAAGGGCACTTACCTGTTATTCCATCAATTATCAGTGGAAAATATTGCATGATCACTGACAACTTCAGACAAACCTGTTAGCTACAGTTTTCTTTTTTACTAAGCTGCAGATGTAGACAGATTGTCCATAAACAGCATACAGATCCCAGCATGCGCAGCTGTCCAACTCAAATAAAAAATTTAGTAATCTCTCCCATAAAGAACAGGCACTAGTCACTGGACCCTGAGAAATGAATAAAATAGCAAGTGGTGTTAGTGGGCAACAGGATTATATAATCACATAACAACGTCTTTTTTAACCTTCACAATTACAAAGCAAAAGTGTGTAAAGTGGACAATAAACCTGTGTTGTTAAGTGTAGAATGCTTATTCCCACCTCCCTGTGAATAATAGGACGCCCAGGGGACACTAGAACTTACCTTACGCCGCTCCACTCACAGCCGCTTCTTCACTGACAGCCGCGCTGTCGACCAAGGCCTATCTTTGTATTGGCGCGCATTTTACAACAACAAATTATAACGATTTGTCTTATTTACTGTTTAATTTCTTCCTTGTAGCCCTTTCAGGAACTGCTGACCATGTGACGGGGACAGTTGGTGGGACAGTGGTGTACCCTGCACATACTTTGATACTATAAACTGCCAC
Source organism: Hymenochirus boettgeri (assembly GCA_019447015.1). NCBI lineage: Eukaryota > Metazoa > Chordata > Amphibia > Anura > Pipidae > Hymenochirus > Hymenochirus boettgeri. The sequence continues at coordinate 23,067,747 of CM033471.1, read as the reverse complement.
TGACGTGTGCTGGGGGCGTGGGCCACTGTCCAATTATCCGAGTACAAAGACCATCATAAAGACCGATGGATGGAAAGTGACCGGAGTAAATCTGACAGATACACATTAAAGGGGAACATCGCACAGAGGAACGTGTCTCTGACCATCACAGGACTGACCAATGGGACTCAGGAATTTATTGCTGCCGGGTGGCAGTTTCTGGTTGTTAATGACCTAAAGAAAAGACAAATTATCATAAGCAGGTGGGGATTCCACTGACATGAACCACAGACAGGAGTCTGAATAGGATAATAAAGAAAGTGTCACTTAAGGAGAGAAGGACTGCTCCAAATGTGCTGGGCTAATACAGTAAAGACATTAAAGGGGAAGTTACACTGGAGGCAACACCCTCTAAATCCCCATTCCCTAGTACCGACTGGGAGAAGCCAAATCACTAGGTCTTCACCCCTGTGTTTTATCTGAAGTCTCAGACTGGTAGTGCTGGTGTTCCCTTTCTCCACCATATTTCTGGTGTGTTGCCAATGGGAAGGTGTGCTCTACAAGGATCATGTCTTTCCATTGGCAGTTGGGGAATAGAGAGGACTAGAACTCAAACCCAAGTTTGAGCTGAACTATTCGGTTGGAACGGACTTGGACTTCTCGAAATATCCCAGATCGGATATCTCAGACTTTTGGATATTTTCGGGACTTTCGATAATTATTGAATGTTTCGATAGGCAAGTAATATCGAATCCACGAGTAAAATGCAGTGGCGTAACTACCACCCCCGCAACCGTGGTGGGGGGCCCGGACGGTAGTAGGGCCCGCCACAAGCCCATAATCCAGCCTCTTTATGCAGCCGATCGCGCATAAGAAGAAACTACGCGCGATCAGTTGTCTAAAAGACCCGACCCCAACTTCGGTTCAGTTCCGAAATTCGGGTCCGGTTTAACAGCTGATTGCATGAAGTTTTCTTCTTACGCGTGATCTGTTTAAAGAGGCTGCAGGAGGGAGTCAGGGGCCGGCCCCCAAACTCAGTTACGCCCCTGTGTAAAATGTTAATTAATATCGAATCCGCGAGTAAATGTCTATTATACCTATACGCGAGTAAATATCGAATCCGCGAGTAAAATTCTATTAGACCTATACGCAAGTATCGAATCCGCAAGAAAATGTCTATTATAGGGGGGCGTGGCCTGCAACTAAGGAGAGCGGATGCTGTTGCTCTGAGTCCGTAGCAATACCTGCTTAAAACCGTGATAACCCGCCCAAATAAACCGAACCGCGAACCAAATACAGGGGAAAGCGCAGAGAAAGACATGGCCGAGAAAAGCCGACAGACAAAGGATAAACCCCCAAAAACTGACTGCTTACTTTGTGGCGGAGAAAGCCGGGGAGAGAGATCCAGATGGCGCCGGACCACATGGAGACAGTCACGCTGCCGGGACGAACCAGTGCCGGACGCAGAAGGATACCACACCTGCAAAAAGAACAACCAAAAGGTCAGTGAGTCTGAACAAAATAATATGACCAGATCACAGATAAAAGACTCCCAAAACAACACGAATGACCCACAAATGGAAAGTCCATATACCAGTAACCCACAACTCACAGGGCCTATAATGCTAAACCAGAAGACATACCAGATGAAACAACTAACAATACAAAGGAAGGGAAATATAAAAATGAATGTTTTAACACATTTCCCCAGCATGATGAGCCAAAACACTATCAACCTTGAAAGAATATTCACCTCTCAACACAAGGCACTAATTACCGACTTCACCATACTAATGAATGATATCAAAAAAAGACATATCAGAATCGGGAAAGGACAACCCTATTGAGAACAAATTTGAACAATACGTAGAGTCATACAATGAACTGGTAGACTCGCATGGTATCTGTCTGTCTGATACGTAACAGAACTTCAAAATAAAATTACTGATCTAGAAAACAGATCTCGTAGGAACAATCTTAAATAAGGGGTGTCTCAGAAATGGTAAAAACAACCAACTCATGGATTACACACAAAACTGTTCAAGGCGCTCCTACAGATGCCACGGAGCTAGACCTAGTGGTAGATCGTATACACAGATTGCCCAAATCTAGATATGCCCCAACACAAGCACCACGAGACGTATATTGAGATTACACTTCTTTCAAATAAAAGACAGACTGGTTAGGGAAATGAGAAACTCTACATCTCTCCCTATGGAATATCAAAAACTTATATTCTGGCGACTTGGCTCCACACACCATAGCCCAAAGGAGGCAATTCACAGAAATCACCAACATCCTAAGATCAAGGAAAATACAATAAACGTGGGGATTTCCTTTACGCTTACATCAAATACGGAGACAATTATCATACAGTTAACTCAGTAGAATCAGCCACCAATCTGCTCAAAAAATGGGGTATATGGAAAACTCACCCTGAAAATAACAGTGACTACAACAAATCTCAAGAATCACCACAAAACTACCCAAGGAATGGAACGAAAGGAAACCCTAGGGAAGGAACCCAGTAAAACTCTACTTGACACAAAACGCTAGCAACTGAGGAAAAGAATTATACAAACATAATGAGAGATTGAAAATGGAATTGGAGAAATGGGAGAAAGAAGGAAATCTAGAGATTATATAAGTAATTAAGTGATAAAGACTATGTGCTCTATGCAAAATGGGTATGTTAACACACATCAGATAGAAGATGTATATATGCTCACAGATATGGGATGAGTGATATAAGAAACAGAAAACCCTAGAGGGAAATGCACTTACATGTGCCAAAAAGTTAAAGCGCAAAATGTTATATGGTAAAAGACTGTGCACTATGCAAGATGGGTATGTCAACATACATCAAATGGAAGTGTATAAGTTCAACATGTGATGAGCGATTAGGGGAACATAAAACCCCAGAGGGAAACGTACTGCAAGTGCCTAAGTGTTAAAGCGTTAAAATGTTACACTAAAGGGATACAGATATGTGGGAATATACGTGTATGTTATGTGTGCTTAAGATAAAGTAATAATAGATGTAGACATTTAACAAACTTGGATACATGTATGTGTTCTTTTTTCCTAGAAGGAGAGGGGGGAAAGGGGGGAAGAGGGGGAACAGTTTTATGTATTATTATGTAAGCACATGGGGTTAAACATAAAGGTTAGGAGGTAAATGGAAGAGAGAAGGAAATCTAGAGAGTATATATGTAATCGCATAAGTCTAACAGAGGGAAAGAAGAAGGAAGAGGGGAGAAGGGGGAGATTAGCGTACTATGCCAGATAAAATATCCAACAACATTAGACAGAAAGTATAAGCACTTTGAGGGCTCTTTGAGGGCACTTGCACTGTGACTAAATGTTAAAGCGCCAAATGTTATATGGTAAAAGATTTGTGCATTAAACAAAATGGATATATCAACAACATCAGACAGAAAATGATATATGTTCACAAATATGCGAAGAATGATCAGGGGAACAGAAAAACCCCAGAGGTAAATACACTCACACGTACCTAGGTCAACAGCAAAGTGCTATACCAAGGGGATTACGAAGTGTGGAAATATACGTGTTTGGTTATGTGTGCCTAAGATAAAGTACTAATAGATAATTAGACATTTGACAAATATTTAGATCGGTATGTATTACATATTAGACATAACGGTTGTAATGTATATGTGTGCATTTAGGTACAAAACTGAAGAACGACCACGTACACGGAAAGGAGGCGGGAGAGGTCAGTGGATACAGATACACAGGGACACAAGCAGATATAAATAAGACATTACATTGAAATGGACGTAACCACATGTTCTCAGAATGAAAACAACAAACCAAGCAGAACACCTATGGGAACCTAAGCACACATACCTCGAAAATATATACATATATATAAGGGAGGAAATAGGAAACAGGAGAAGGAAACAAAGGGATTACTACCAGAAAGGGCTAAAGAACAACAATAAAAGAATAGCAGGGAATTGGTCCCAATATTTAAAAGAAAGAGTCACATTGAAGTAAGGGAATTTCCCAGAATAAATGTGATGCTCTCTTGTTCTATTTTTTTTATAATGTATATAGTTCATTGTTGTTAAGTTTATATTGTTTAAGTATATATTCTAAATACAAACATCAAGACCTTTAAATTGCCATGTGAATTTCTATAAGAACAATAGATACCAAAATTCCAAAGCAGAATGGTTTGAAAATAATATCATATAATGTAAGGGGGCTCAATACACCATTCAAACGTCACTCCCTATGGAAAGAAAAACGCAAACAAAACCAGATATAGTATGCCTACAAGAGACTACTCACCTGCATACAACACACCCACCTGCTACACCATAAAGACTATACAAATATACCATGCAACCTTTCAAAAGAAAAAAAAGAGGAGTATCATAGATTAAAACAACATAGCCTTCCAAGAAATAAAAAGACAATCGACAAGTCAGGAGATACATCATTTTAGAATGTAAAATCAACAACACACATACCTCATAACAAAACTATGCACCTAACACAAGACAAAAAAAATTTATACAAAAAATTATTAACAAAACCAAAATACCCCAAACAAAATACCACGATATGTGGAGATTTCAATACTATATTAGATAGTACAATAGATAACAACAAGCCAAAATAAGTCCAAGATAGATATGGAAATAAGGAAAGTTTTAAGTACAGAAGAACTATACGACACATGGAGAGTACTTCACCCGATAGATCAAGACTTCACGTATTACTCAAAATCCCATAACACCTTCTCCAGAATTGATGATTATCACAGACAAAATGGTTACTACAAACATAAAAAAAGCAAATATAGGGAACAGAACCATCAGACCACGCACCATTGACAATTGAAATATTGAAAAAAACCCATCTCCCAACTTTAATCTATGGAGATTAAACCCCTATTTACTAAGTATACAAAATAAAGGACAAATAAAAACAAACCTCAAGGAATACTTTACCTTGAATGATGCAGATCAATCTCCCCCTTCTCGTTATGGAATGCACATAAGCCTACATGAGAGGACTGCTCATCAAAATAGCCTCAAACCTGAAAAAAGAAAAGAAATAAGTAAGAATACAATATGTAAACAACTGAACGAACAAGAAGAATTACAAAAGCAAACCAACAAAGAGAATTATGAACACCTACAACAATAAAACAAAAATACATCACCATAATATGTACGAATTCGACAAATACATACGTAGACTTAATATAAACTACTACACACAAAGCCCCAAAACAAACAAATTATTAGCCAACAAATTAAAAAAGCATATTCGAAAACTAAATATCCTATATAAAAAATAAAAACATGGGAAAATATATAACCCACAAACAATAGCCGATCAATTTGCTAACTACTACTCTACACTTCTACAAAACAAAAAAAACACCACCATAAAACACCCAACCAATTAGATATTATAAATTTTTAGAGGGGATCCAACTGAGAAGAAAATAACACGAGAACAGCTTGAACAGAATAAACCATCCTATTCAAACATCAGAAATAAATAAGGCTATACTCACTCTCCGAATAATAAAACCCCAGGCCAGAGGATTCATAATGAATATTACAAAGCATACCTAGATATTCTCACTCCATATCTACAAACAGTCTACATACAGAACAGACAAAGGGAATTCCCTGAAGAAATGACCCAAGCAATCATAATACCAATACCCAAAAAGACAAAGACATAGATCAAATCAAAACTACAGACCAATCTCCCTATTAAATTCAGATATAAAGATATAACTCCAAATTATAGCACTAGAATCCAACCATACTTACCAGAGATAATTTCACCGGACCAAGTAGGCTATTTCAAGGAAGACAGCCAGGTGATAATACCAGGAAACTAATTAACATTATAAACTGGACAAATAACAAAAAAATCCAACCATACTAATTTCCCTAGATGCTGAAAAGGCGTTCGATCGCATCAATTGGACATACTTAGACAATGCATTAGAAAAATATAACATAACAGGCTGGATCAAGAAAGCAATAATGACCATATGCTAACCCCACAGCTAAAGTATTCATAGAAACATGATATCACCCTCATTTAAACTGACAAATGGAACGAGACAGGGCTGCCCACTCTCCCCACTAATTTTTGAATTAGCCATCGAACCGTTAGCAGAAACCATAAGAAAAAATAATCATATATCGGGAGAAAGATAGAAACTCAGAACACAAAATTGGTTTATATGCAGATGACGTTATCATCATATCAACAAATCCATAAAATCCCTACCACACCTACAGGAAATATTGAAACAATTTGGGAATGTCTCATACTACAAAATCAATGAGAATAAGTCATCAATACTACCAATATACATCTCCCAAAACACTCAAATTATTTCTAAAAGCAAGATACCCATACAAATTTGAACAACAACAAATTTCATATCTGGGAATACAACTAACTAAGAAAACCACGTCCTTATACAAAAAGAATTTTGAACCAAATAGAACAATTTAAAAAATACCTAGAGGACTGGAGTGCTAATATATATCATGGATAACAAAGTAACTATACTGAGATGATGCTACTCCCAAACTTTATACAAAATACAGACACACTACCAATACAAATACCAAATAGTTTCTTTACAACACTAAAAAAATAATAAACAACTTATGTGGCCCAAGGGCAAACCAGAATCAATGCATTATCGATGACTAAAACAAGAAAAACAGGAGGAATAGCATACACACATTCAAAGCTACTACTACGCAGCCATAATGGACCAATCTAGGTACTATTGTCAGAAAAAAACAACCAAAAAAAGGGGTAGATTATGAGGAAAAAAGCATAACACAGGAATCTATGTCTTCACTGATAGGAGCATTAATATCAATCCCAAAATAGGCCTTCCAACTAGACACTGTTGATAATACAATTAAAATCTGGAAAGAATCATCAAAAAACACCAACTAAAACAAGCACTAGCAGATATATAGATATCTCAAGTGTACAGATATGTATTCCAGACCTATCATAAAGAAATGGCAAGAGAGAAGAAAAATATATATGAAGATTTTTTTGAAAGGGGGGAAATTATCACATTCAATAACTTTAGGGAAAAATTTGGAACCCACAATCCAATTTTTAAAATTCTACCAAATAACGAGTTCATTAAAAAACATATCAAAGAAATAGATAAAACACCAAATCCGATTAAGAAACTTCCTAGACTCCACAAACCCCAAAAAGCAATCTCTAAATTCTATAACCTTCTAAATGATAGAGAAACATTTATAACTCTCCCATGTATGAAAAGATGGGAAAGAGAATTACAACTCATATAACGTTGGAAGAGTGGAATGCTTCACTAATAACACCATTCAAATTTTCAAGATCCCGCGGCCTGGGAAACGGATAGAAAATACTACTTAAATATTATAGAACACCTTACGATATAACAATATGGTTTTAAAACTGAATCCCCGATTTGCTGGAGGGGATGCACGGCCATGGCTCATACCTACATATATGGTGGTCATGTAGCAAAATAAGAAACTGCGGTAACAGTTGTTTAAATCCTAAACCATATGTTCAATACAACAATACGATTAGGCCAACGTCTGGCCTTACTAAACATAGGTCTAACTACTTACCCACAACATATGGCATCCATAATCTACCACGCCTGTATGGCACTCAAAAGATTGATCCTTAATAATGGAAGACCCATACGACACCTACAACTAAAGAAATCATATATTTACTATCAGACTACATGGCCTATAAAAAGCCTATGCTATATCCCAACATCAGTTTCCAGCCTTCTACAGAAAAGGGAATACTGGTATTTGGATGATAGAGCGTAAATCATATAAGGAAAACACTATCAGACTAACAAAGGAAATAACATAAATATGCAAAAAGGTCTAAGAACATATAGGTAAAGAGATTTCAATTATTATATTAATTGATGAGATAACTGTTTAATTGTTACTATATTTTAGAGATGTTTATACAAGAATATATCGTATATTTAACGAGATGTGTAATAAATCATATGCTCTGCCGGCCAACATGCTATATATGTTTCAAAATGACAATATGTATTGTAATTAACAAAAAATTTTCAATAAAAAACCAATGGTATAAAAAAAAAATGTCTATTATACCTATACGCGAGTATCAAATCCGCGAGTAAAATGTCTATTATACCTATACGCGAGTATCAAATCCGCGGTAAAATGTCTATTATACCTATACGCGAGTATCGAATCCGCGAGTAAAATGTCTATTATACCTATATGTGAGTATCGAATCTGCAAGTAAAATGTCTATTATACCTACGCGAGTATCGAATCCGCAAGTAAATGTCTATTATACCATACGCAAGTATCAAATCCGCGAGTAAAATGTCTATTATACCTATACGCGAGTATCGAAATCCGCAAGAAATGTCTATTATACCTATACGCGAGTATCAAATCCGCGAGTAAAATGTCTATTATACCTATATGTGAGTATCGAATCTGCAAGTAAAATGTCTATTAACCTATACGCGAGTATCGAATCCGCAAGTAAAATGTCTATTATACCTATACGCAAGTATCAAATCCGCGAGTAAAATGTCTATTTTACCTATACGCGAGTATCGAATCCGCAAGTAAAATGTCTATTATAACTATTCGCGAGTAAATATCAATCTGCAAGTAAAATGTCTATTATACCTATTCGCAAGTATCGAATCCGTGAGTAAAATGTCTATTTTACCTATACACGAGTAAATATCGAATCCGCAAGTAAAATGTCTATTATACCTATACGCGAGCATCGAATCCGCAAGTAAAATGTCTTTTTAACCTGTACGCGAGTATCAAATCCGCAAGTAAAATGTCTATATAACCTATTCGCAATTTTAATATCAAATCCGCAAGTAAATGTCTATTTAACCTATTCGCAAGTATCGAATCCGTGAGTAAAATGTCTATATACCTATTCGCAAGTATCGATCCGTGAGTAAAATGTCTATATACCTACACGCAAGTTATCAAATCGCGAGTAAAAGGTCTATTATACCTAAACGTGAGTACGAATTCGCAAGTAAATGTCTATTATCCTATTCGCAAGTATCGAATCCGTGAGTAAAATGTCTATTATACCTATTCGCAAGTATCGAATCCGTGAGTAAAATGTCTATTTACCTATACGCGAGTATCGAATCCGACAAGGAAAATTACTCGCGTATAGGTATAATAGACATTTTACTTGCAGATTCGATACTCGCGTATAGGTATAATAGACATTTTATTTGCGGATTTAATACTCGCGTATAGGTATAATAGACATTTTATTTGCGGATTTAATACTCGCGTATAGGTATAATAGACATTCTACTTGCGTATTCGATACTCGCGTATAGGTATAATACACATTCTACTTGCAGATTCGATACTCCTGTATAGTTATAATAGACATTTTACTCACGGATTCGATACGTGCGTATAGGTATAATAGACATTTTACTTGCAGATTCTATACTCGCGTATAAGTATAATAGACATTTTACCTGCGGATTCGATGCTCCTGTATAGGTATAATAGACATTTTACTCGTGGATTCGATACTTACTTGTGAATAGGTATAATAGACATTTTACTCGTGGATTCGATACTCGCATATAGGTATAATAGACATTCGACTTGCGGATTCGATATTTACTCGTGAATAGGTATAATAGACATTTTACTTGCGGATTCGATATTTACTAGCGTATAGGTATAATAGACATTTTACTCTCAGATTCGATACTCCTGTATAGGTATAATAGACATTTTACTCGCGGATTCGATACTCGCATATAGGTATAATAGAGATTCGACTTGTGGATTCGATATTTACTCGCGAATAGGTATAATAGACATTTTACTTGCGGATTTGATATTTACTCGCAAATAGGTATAGTAGACATTCTACTCGCGGATTCGATATTTAATTGTGTATAGGTATAATAGACATTTTACTCGAGGATTCGATACTCACATATAGGTATAATAGACATACGACTTGCGGATTCGATATTTACTCGCGAATAGATATAATAGACATTTTACTTGCGGATTCGATATTTACTCGCGTATAGGTATAATAGACATTTTACTCGCGGATGCGATGCTTGCGTATAGATATAATAGACATTTTACTCGCGGATTCGATATTTACTTGTGTATAGGTATAATAGACATTTTACTCGCAGATTCGATACTCACATACAGGTATAATAGACCTTTTTCTTGCGGATTCGATATTTACTCGCGAATAGGTATAATAGACATTCTACTTGCGGATTCGATATTTACTTGCGAATAGGTATAATAGACATTCTACTTGGGGATTCGATATTTACTCACGTATAGGTATAATAGACATTTTACTTGCGGATTCGATACTTGCTTAAAGGTATAATAGACATTTTACTTGCGGATTCGATACTTGCTTATAGGTATAATAGACATTTTACTTGCGGATTCGATACTTGCGTATAGGTATAATAGACATTTTACGTGCGGATTCGATACTTGCGTATAGGTATAATAGACATTTTACTTGCGGATTCGATACTTGCGTATAGGTATAATAGACATTTTACTTGCGGATTCGATACTTGCTTAAAGGTATAATAGACATTTTACTTGCGGATTCGATACTTGCTTATAGGTATAATAGACATTTTACTTGCGGATTCGATATTTACTCGCGTATAGGTATAATAGACATTTTAGACCCAGCTTCCCCTTATAGCTGATCATAGACCCAGCTTCCTCTTTATCAGGTTATCATAGACCCATCGTCTCCTTAAGAGCTTTCATAGACCCAACTTCTCACTATTGGCCTATCCAAACCCAGCTCTCCTTATGATTATCATAGACACCGCTTTCCTTTATAGCTTTATCAAGACCCAGCTTCTCCTTATAGCTGTATTCATAGAACCAGCTTCTCCTTATGCTTATCATAGACCCAGCTTCTCCTTATAGCTATATAGACCCAGCTTCTCCTATGGCTATCATGACCCAGCTCTCCTTATATGTTATCATAGAACCCAGGCTTCTCCTAGCATGCTTATAATAGCAGCTGCCAATAGCATCAAACCCAGCTTCTCCTTAAGCTTACATAGACCCACCATTCTCCATATAGCTTATCAAGACAAGCTCTCCGACAAGCATTATCATGACCGCAATTATCCTTAAGTATAGACACCAGCTTCTCCTAGCCTATCATAGCCCAGCTTCTCCATAGCTATCATTAGACCCAGCTTATCCATATGCTTATATAGACCCAGCTTCTCTTAGTTACATATCCCAGCTTCCTTAAGGTTATCATAGACCCGCTTCTCCTATAGTTATCATAGACCCAGCTTCTCCGCTCTATAGCTTATCATAGACCCAGCTTCTCCTTATAAGCTGTATACATTAGACCCAGCTTCTCCTTATGCTTATAATAGACCGCTTCTCCCATAGCATTTTCATAGACCAAGCTTCTCCTTATGCTTATCATAGACCCAGCTTCTCTTATAGCTTATCATAGACCCAGCTTCTACTATATAGCTTATATAGACCCGCTTCCTTATAGCTTATCATACACCACTTCTCCTTAGACTTATCATTAGCACCCAGCTTCTCCCTTAAGCTTATCTAGAACCAGCTTCTCCTTTATAGCTTATCATAGACCCAGGCTTCTCCTTAAGCTATCATCATGACCCAGCTTTCACTTATTCTCCTTATACTTATCATAGACCCAGCTTCTCCTTATAACTTATCAGACCCAGCTTCTCCTTATGGCTTATCATAGACCACTTCTACCTATAGCTATCATAGACCCAGTTCTCCTTATAGCTTATCATGATCCAGCTTCTCCTTATTAGCTTATCATAGACCCAGCTTCTCCTTATAGGTATCATAGACCCAGCTTCTCCATATAGCTTATCATAGACCCAGCTTCTCCTTATAGCTTATCATAGACCCAGCTTCTCCTTATAGCTTATCATAGACCCAGCTTCTCCTTATGGCTTATCATAGACCCAGCTTCTCCACATTGCTTATCATAGACCCAGCTTCTCCTTGGTATCAAGACAGCTTATCCTTATAGATATCATAGACCCAGCTTCTCCATATAGCTTATCATAGACCCAGCTTCTCCGTTATAGCTTAGGATCATAGACCCAGTTCTCCTATAGGGCTATACAAGACCCAGCTTCTCCGTTATGGCTTATATCATAGACCCAGCTCTCTTATAGGCTTATCATAGACCCAGCTTCTCCTATAGCCTTATCATAGACCAGCTTCTTCCTTATAGCTTATCATAGAACCAGCTTCTCTTATAGCTTATCATAGGACCAGCTTTCTCCTTATAGCTTATCATCAGACCCAGCTTCTCCATATAGATTATCATAGACCAGCTTCTCCTATAGCTATCAAGACCGCTTCTCTTATAGCTATCATAGACCCAGCTTCTCCTTATAGCTATCATAGACCCAGCTTTCTCTTATAGCTTATCATAGACCCGCTTCTCCTTATAGCTTATCATACACCCCGCTTCTCATTATAGCGTATCATAGACCCAGAGCTTCTCCATATAGCTTATCATAGACCCGCTTCCCTTGTAGCTTATCATAGAATCCAGCTTCTCCTTATAGCTTATCATAGCACCCAGCTTCTCCTTATAGCTTATCATAGACCCAGACTTCTCCTATAGCTATCATAGACCACGCTTCTCCTTATAGGCTTATCATAGATCCCCAGCTTCTCGCTTATGCTATCATAGACCCAGCTTTCTCAGTATGCTTATCATAGACCCAGCTTCCCTTATAGCTATCAGAGAACCCAGCTTCCCTTATGGTATCATAGACCCAGCTTCTCTTATAGTTATCATGACCAGCTTCTCCTATAGCTTATCATAGATCCAGCTTCTCATTATAGCTTATCATAGACCCCAGCTTCTCCTATAGGCTTATCATAGACCCAGCTTCTCCTTATGCTTATCATAGACCCGCTCTAGTATAGCTGTATCATTTAGACCCAGCTTCTCCTGATGAGTGCTATCATAGACCCAGCTCTCCTTATAGCTTATCATAGACCCAGCTTCTCCTTATAGCTTATCATTAGACCCAGCTTCTCCTATAGTTATCATAGGACCCAGCTTCTCCATATAAGATTATCATAGAACCAGCTCTCCTTATAGCTTATCATAGACACCAGCTTCTCCTTTTTATAGCTAGCTAGACCCAGCTTCTCCTCTAGCTTATCATAGACCCAGCTTCTCCTTTAAGCTTATCATGACCCGCTTCTCCAAGTATCAAGGACCCAGCTTCTCATTATAGCTTTATAGACCCAGCTTTCCTTATAGCTTATCATAGACCCAGCTCTCCTATGATAGCTTATCATAGACCAGCTTCTCCTATAGCTTATCATAGACCCAGCTTCTCCTTATAGCTTATCATAGACCCAGCTTCTCCTTATAGCTTATCATAGACCCAGCTTCTCCTTATAGCTTATCATAGGACCCAGCTTCTCCACATAGCTTATCATAGACCCAGCTTCTCCTTATCATAGACCCAGCTTCTCCTTATGGCTTATCATAGACCCAGCTTCTCCTTATAGCTATCATAGACCCACTTCTCCTAAGCTTATCATAGACCCAGCTTCTCCTTATAGCTTATTATCATAGACCAAGCTTTCATCATATATAGCTTATCATAGACCCCAGCTTCTCCTTATAGCTTATCATGACCCAGCTTCTCGTATAGCTTATCATAGACCCAGCTTCTCCTTAATAGCATTTAGACCCAGTTTGTCTTATAGCTTATCATAGACCCGCTTCTCCTTTATAGTCATATAGACCCAGCTTCTCCTATTAGCTTATCATCGACCCAGCTTTCTCTCATAACAGCTTATATCATAGACCAGCTTCTCCTATAGCTTATCATAGACCCAGTTCTCCTTATAGCATTATCATAGACCCAGATTCTCTTATAGCTTATCATAGACCCAGCTTTCTCCTTATAGATTATCATAGACCCAGCTTCTCCATAGCTTAGCATAGACCCAGCTAGTTTCTCACTATAGCTTACATAGACCCATTCTCCTTATAGCTGATCATAAGACCAGAATCTCCTTATAGCTTATCATAGACCCAGCTTCTCTCTTTGATACCGACGTACAGTATGCATTAGACCCAGATTATCCTTGATAGGATATCATTGACCCAGCTTCCGAAGCTTTATAGGACTCAGCTTCCTTCTAAAGCTATAGACCCATCTCGTCTATAGCTTATCATAGACCCAGCTTCCTTATAGCTCATATAGCCAGTTCTCTTATAATATCATAGACCCCGCTTTCCTTAAGCATATCATAGACCAGCTTCTTTATAGCTATCATAGACCAGTTTTCCCTTATAGCTTATCAATAGACCAGCTTCTCCTTATAGTCTTATCATTAGGACCCAGTCTCTCTAATCACTTATAGACCCCTCTTCTCCTTATAGCTTATAGATGACCCAGCTTCTCCTTATAGTTATCATAGACCAACTTCGTCCTTATAGCTTATCATAGACCCAGCTTTTCCTTATAGCTATCATAGACCCAGCTCTCCTTATGCTTAGCATAGACCCAGCTTCTCCTTATAGCATCATAGACCCAGCTTCTCTATCTGGCTTATCATAGCCCAAGCTTTTCCTTATAGCTTATCTAGACCCAGCTTCTCCTTATAGCTTATATCCTTATATACCCCAAGCTTCTCTCTTATAGCTCATCATAGACCCAGCTTCTCATTAAGCATCTATATAGACACCAGCTTCTTCCTTATAGCTTACATAGACCAGCTTCTCCTTATACGCTTATCATAGACCCAGCTTCTCTTATAGTTATCATAGACCAACGCTTCTCCTTAAGCTTATCATAGACCCAGCTTCTCCTTATAGATATCATAACCCAGCTTTCCCTTAGGCTTATCATAGACCAGTTCTCCTTATAGCTATCATAGACCCCAGCTTCTCCTTATAGCTCTCATCCGACCCAGCTTCTCCTTATAGCTCATCATAGACCCAGCCTTCTCCTTATAGCTTATCATAGACCCAGCTTCTCCTTATGGCTTATCATAGACCCAGCTTTTCCTTATAGCTTATCATAGACCCAGCTTCTCCTTATAGCTTATCATAGACCCAGCTTCTCCTTATAGCTCATCATAGACCCAGCTTCTCTCTATAGGCGTATCATAGACCCAGCTTCTCCTTATAGCTTATCATAGACCCAGCTCTCATAGCTTATCATAGACCCAGTTCTATTATAGCTATATAGACCCAGCTTCTCCTTATAGCTCATCATAGACCCAGCTTCTCTCTTATGCGTAATGACCCAGCTTCTCCTTATAGCTTATCATAGACCCAGCTTCTCCACTATAGCTTATCATAGACCCAAGCTTCTCCTTATAGCTCATCATAGACCCAAGCTTCCTATAGCTATCATAGACCCGCTTCTCCGTATGGCTATCATAGACCCAGCTTATCCTTATGCTTTCATCGACCCAGCTTCTCCTTATAGCTCATCAGAGACCCAGTTCTCCTTATGCTTATCATAGACCCAGCTTCTCCTTATAGCTATAGACCAGCTTATCGATAGTCATCATAGACCAGCTCTCCTTATAGCTTATCATAGACCAGCTTCTCCTTATGGCTTATCATAGACCCAGCTTCTCCTATAGCTATCCTAGACCCAGCTCTCCATTATAGAGTTCATCATAGACCCAGCTTCTCCTTATAGCTTATCATAGACCCAGCTTCTCCATAAGCTATAACACCAGCTTCTCCTGAGCTTATCATAGACCAGCTTCCTTCTAATGCGATAGACCACTTCCTGATAGTATCAAGACCCAGCTTCTCCTTATAGCTTATCATAGACCAGCTTTCCTTATGGGCTTATCATAGACCCAGCTTCCCTTATTAGCTTCCCCATGACTAGACCAGCTTTCCTTATCGGCTTATTCATCAGACCCAGCTTCTCCTTATAGTTATCATTAGACCCAGCTCTCCTTATAGGCTGATCATAGACCCAGCTTATCCTTATGCTTATTCATAGACCCAGCTTCTCATCTATAGCTTATCATGACCAGCTTCTCCTTAGAGCTCTCATGCCCACTTCTCCTTATAGCTATCATAGGACCAGAGCTTCGTCCATTATAGCTCATCATAGACCCAGCTTCTCCGTATGGTTAGAATAGACCCAGCTTCTCCATCGCCCATCATAGCTTATCATAGACCAGCTTTCCCCTTATAGCTTATCATAGACCCAGCTTCTCCTTATAGCTATCAAGACCCATCTTATCCTTATAGTTATCATAGACCAGCTTCTCCTTATGCTTCATAGGCCAGCTCTCTTATAGCTTATCATGACCCAGCTTCTCCTTATAGATTATCATAGACCCAGCTTCCTTATAGCTTATCATAGACCCAGCTTCTCCTTATAGCTTATCATAGACCCAGCTTCTCCTATAGCTATCATAGACCCAGCTTCTCCTGATAGCTTATCATAGACCCAGCTTCTCCTTATAGCTTATCATAGACCCAGCTTCTCCTTATAGCTTATCATAGACCCAGCTTCTCCTTATAGCTTACTACATAGACCCATCTTCTCCTTATAGCTTATCATAGACCCCAGCTCCCTTATAGGCTTACCATAGACCCAGCTTTATCCTTATAGCTATCATAGGACCCAAGCTTCTCCTTATAGCCTTCATATACATTCATAGACCCAGCTTCTCCTTAAGTTATACGACCCGCTTCTCCTTATGTAATAGACCCAGCTTTCCTTATAGCTATCATAGACCCAGCTTCTCCTATAGCTTATCATAGACCCAGCTTCTCCTTATAGCTTATCATAGACCTAGCTTTTCTTATACTTATGGTCTTCTCTCTCTA
The DNA here is from genome assembly GCA_019447015.1 of Hymenochirus boettgeri. Classification (NCBI taxonomy): domain Eukaryota; kingdom Metazoa; phylum Chordata; class Amphibia; order Anura; family Pipidae; genus Hymenochirus; species Hymenochirus boettgeri. The sequence goes on along the minus strand of CM033471.1, from coordinate 23,050,797 downwards.
TGAAGTCAATCAAGGCTGTGACAATGATTGACTGCAGTTTCCCCTTCTGCCCCCTCTGCTCAAGGTAATAAAAGGCATTGAGCAGAAGGAGAGGCAGGATACTTTTGTCAGAAATGAAGAGAACTTCTCATTAAATATGTGGTTACACAATTCCTGCAATAAACCCATGAAAATAGCGTAGGGCTGCAGGCAGAACACTGATAAGTCACCCTTTAAGTACATCTTGAATGCCTAGAACATGGCTTACCCTACCATGTGACCTCTGGAAGACCATGTTTTAGGCAGAGATATGTTAGCCAGCAGTCTCGTGTGTTGTATTGTGGCAGTTTCCCATGAAGCCATTTTATTTTGGTCAAGACCTTAGAACTCTTAAGGCTACATTTATGAAAGGGCATTGTAGCTTCTGTTCCTGCTGGGAAATCTAATGTAAATGATCTCTTTGAAGGAAATTCTGACTCTTCACATCGTACACAATTCTACACCAGATAAACCATGAACCATAAGCAAAATGATTCTTTAGTCAATTGATATGAAGTGTTGCCTTTGCCCAACAACGCCGTACTCTTAACCTACGAGTTCTGACTTGGCACATCTTTGCTTACACGATATCCCATTGTTGAAACATTTTGTGAACATTTATCAAGTGGAGAACAATATTTGTAGGGAGAAGATCAGTTGTATCTCAGTACGTGGTCAAGGGAGATATTACCTTCCCGTAGTGTACAGGATTGTTGAAGGTGGAGGCTTGGGATGTATTGTTCTGGTGCTGATAGTTCCCCTGTGTGCTTCTGTCCTTCTCTGCCCCCCTCACCCTTGTGCTACTCATTGGACTGTATATTCCCCACCTGTGGATTTAGCCGGTTTGTTAAACTTATTTCTGTCTGCCTTTCTTTAAAGCCAGGTGAACGTGCCCAATGCTCCTCTTATGGTAAGACCAAGAAACTAAAGGGCACTGTCCCCTTTTTCTCTTACACCCCCCTGACACATGTATTACTCGTGTGCCTGAATCCAGGGCTTTCTCTCCAAACCTTATCCAGTCTCTCCTCTCTCTTTCTCTTGCAGCTGCAATGTGGCCGCCATATTCGTGTCTTGTTCTGGTGTCTCCTGAGCTGTGAATTGTTGTTTGTGTATCACTATGTGTATTGTAAAGCTTCTATTGTATCTTTTACTACAAAAAAATGTTCACTGACAGAAAGGCCAGCCAGGCCGGGGAAGTCAACACTAATATGGGCCAAACTTTCTGCAGTTTAATGTGCTAGGGGAACAGACAAACAGGATTCTTGCTGAGAATGTGGACAACCATGTCTTGTGCCCTTATTATAATTTTCTAAAAATGACATTGTTATTGGGATAGAGCATTGAAATAAAAACATTTATGTCCTAGCAGTAATACAGACGGATCATAAATATCTATTACTCTAATCAGAGTAAACTTCTACATATTGGCCCTTAAGCTAATGTAAAGACCTTTACACACAGTGGTTATATAAAGTGCAGTTTTCCTGTGATATTAGGGGGAAATTTTATATATTAGTGTAATGCTTCATTTTCAATTAAATATTACAGGAAACGTGTTATCACAAAACTTCACAATTAGAATAAATATATCATTTATATTCCAGGGGTGTAGGGATCACTATAGCAATATAGCAGTTGCTATGGGGCACAGAGCCAAAGGGCGCCTTGCAGGCATGTCCACCCCCAAAAAGTTTACCTTAGTAGTTCATTCCCACAAAACCCCATTTTCATTTACTTAAACCTTTCAAAGATGTTACCAAGTTTAAGTAAAATGAAAACGTGGGGTTGGGGGTAAAATTTTTTCTAATACATGCCCTTAAGAAAACTTCACTGCAGTTTTGCGCGGTAGGGTAGAACTGCACCAAACTGTTTGTTTTTTTGGGGGGGGCGGGCCCATCTCAATCTTGCTATCAGGCCCTATGATATTAGCTACGCCCCTGCTTGATTGATTAGTAAATGGGCAACATACTTTCCCTTTACTTACTCCCCCTTCCAAAGGAACCACCAAGGTGCGGACCTAAACCGCAGAACTTATTCTTCAAAGTTGGGATCGCAGTCACGTTGCCAGCAGGGGGGAGCCGGGCGGTGGAAGGACTGCTATAACAACACAAAGGATTTTCTGAAGGGTGAAGACTTGCAATTTTTTTAGGTCACCAGCCTGGGGTGGGAAGGGGATAAATATACTGTAGATGCAATAAAAATAATGAAAAAGAAGAGTTTGCAGGGTTAAGTGGTTTGTAGTCACCGGGATTTACTACCAGAGATTGGTTTGCCGATGGCAGACAGAGAAATCTCTTCACCAAAATTGTCCGTAGACTCAGACCTATAACTATATATTCCCAAATAACAAAGAAAGATCTGGTTTATGCACATTCGCCGAAAGACATCTTTGTTCTATTCCCTCTTTTATTTGATGTGTCTCCTGCAGGTGATTTATATTGGGGGGAAAAGGCAATGGGATGGAATGGTGAAGTAGAAGGGTGAATTAGGGGATATTGTTGTATTGGGTGTTAAATAAGAATTAAAAAAACAACCAAAGAACAAGACAGAAAGATGTAGACATTAGACACATTCACTGCTCTCTGGTCCAGAGAAGAATTGGGAATCATAGGGTTTAAAGCTCAATACTTTGCCAATGTGGGACAGAGGTACAGCGTGACCCACCCAAATGAATTTGGTTAATCCCAGAACACGGCTATCTCTATCGGTGGAATTGGCAGGAGGGGAGCCACTTTTACTGATGTACTAATCAGTGTAAGATAAGGAATAGTAGAATCAGGTTCACTAGGTCAGCTTTTTAATGCATTTACTACAGCAGCATTATGGTAGTTATGTGAAAGTCCTGGCAGGGGTAGAGGGAGGGGTGGAGAACTGAGCGGTGCCACTACATACCTGGGTCAGTGACCCACTGTGTGTTTAAATAGATGATTTCACCACAATGCTGCTAATTTCAAAGGTTGACAGGTACATATGTTAGACTTTACAGTTCTGTAAGGGTTGCAGGGAGCTGCCAACGAGAAGGATTTTGTAACGATTACATTACAGAAAATTAGCTGAAAGATGGGAGGGAAAGGAAACCTGCAGGGTGTGTTATTTTTCTCAGACCAATCAAACTACAGGTATCTGTAAAGGATGGGTAAGATAAGAGCAAAGCTGGTGGTGTCCAGCTGCCCCTACACCACACGTAACTCTGTAACCACTGCCCATCTGTCTTCTGGATTCCAGAATGTTGAGGAAAACTCCCGCATCCATCACCTTCTTCAGGCTGTTCGAGTCATGAGACTTGTCAAGCTGCTTAGGTGGGAAGGAATCCGGACTCTTTTATGGACTTTATCAAATCCTTCCAGGTAAGGCACAGGGCCATTGTGACATATGTTTCTCTTCCCTGCAATTAATGCAACAGGGTTGTTGTTTTTTTAAAGGAGATCTAAATTTAGAAAAACTGGATTCTCTGTCCAAAATATTTTTTGCACCCATGGTCATGCTTGACTTTTTAACTCCAGGTGAAGTCTGAGGCAAGACCATCCATGTAGGACTATGAGAGTGCTCATATTTGGAAATGGGAGGTTAACTGTACCCTTGTCTAACACATTGAGACTGATGTTGTTACCCAATAAGTCATGTCTCTGACAGCTCCACCTGGAGGTGCTACAAGGTAGTGCAGACTAACTGTTAGGACCATACAGTTTGTTTCTCCTATAACAATTTAGTTCTAAACATAAAACATAACATGGACATGACCCGTTCGGGCAGGTTCTGAGAATTTTGATCAAAATAAATTGACATTCCATTGTTTTTTGTCAGTAAATATGCAAAAAAACAGTTTTGGTTTTACTATCTTTTAATAACTTTTAAAAGTGCAGTAACTGATAGCTTTCCAGCCCTTCCTTCATTAAATATGCTCATATATGTCAGTGATGGGAAAGTGTCAGTGACATTGCTGGGGGAGGAGTCAAAGAGTTGTTAGTTACAGCGTAATATCCCTTAAGTAAATAGCCAGATCAACTATTTAAATGCTACTTTTAGACAAGAAAGGTAATATATCAATAAGGTACATTTAAAATGATCTGACAAAAAATTTAAATTTGGGATTGGAGAAAGGATGGTGTGCATACCTCGTAACCACTCCCCTTTAATAGCATGTTTGTTTTGCTTTTTTTTTAGTTTTGCAGCACTCTGTTGTAATCTTTGCAGTAGTCATGGGGAGTGTTTAAATCATAACGGAATGCAGAACCAAATCACGTATGTGGGTTTCAGCCTAATCTGAACTAAGCATTCCACCATAGATTATGGAGTTAAAATGTTTTCATTGGCTTGGGTAAAAACGGACAAGTTATAAATATTTTGTAAAGGACACTGTAGGCTATTACTCCTTGATAATTGATGACATGTCAATGTGCAGACAGGTTAAACTGATGGTTCAATGCATTGGTTTGTACACAATATGAGCACTGCCCCCTGTTGAGTAGTTTGGGAACTGCATAAGACTAGAAATTAATTTTGTTGTTAATTGGGTCAGCTTACGAGAGCAGCACCGCTGTGATAATTTGTATAGTTCTGAGGACGGAGAGTCAGAAGAATAAAAGAACCAGCAGGCAATAGAGAGAGAAGTTAGGATTGATTTCAGAAATGAATAGTAATTGGGGTAGATATTTTTTTTATAACGTGTTATTAATACACTGGAAAGATTAAAGGGACACACAACCCTTACATTAACAGGAATGATTTCATCGATGGATTCAGGGTCTATGTATTTCTATTAAACAGGTGCAATATCCACACTATGTAAAATTAGCTCAGACAGGGCTGGTCAAGCCCAGAATTACCATTATGCACGTGTGTCTTGGGACACATGTATTGGAAGGGTGGCTGTCAATCACCCACATCAATCCCCCCTTTTTCCCCCCAAACAGTAAATGGTTTGGTTAGGGGTTGTGGTCTGTTATTAGGGGTGGGGGCTTAGGGTGCCAGGCTTTTGGGGCCTTTATGATCAACACTATAGTCACTTTAAAATGACCTCTAGACCATTGTTATGGCTCAGTAAACACATTATTGGATTGACTCTTTGTGAATTTCATTATTGTTAATTCTGAAAGTTTACTGGCCATCCCTCTTAACACTGCCACCATTTTAAGTATGCATAAGCCTTCACCATCACAAATGTCCCAGCCCATATTAAAGAGGATCGTAACCATGTACACTATGAACATAATGGGGCAATGAAAATTCTGCCTGATCAGCATAACACAGATAAGGTAATTAAAGGCAATGTCGGACTGGCCTACAGGGTTACAGGGGAATCTCGACTGTTCGGCTCTTCTGACTGGTCGGCAGGAGGAAGGACTTCGGTCACAGCAATAGTGGCCACAGCCAACCGTTTACCGCGCGACTGAGCGTGCGATCCATAGAGGATTGCACGATTGGAAGTGGTTTTCCGCCATATCCGATCATCCTTTCGTCATAAAGTTTGGGCCGTTTTCGAACTTTCGAACTATCAGTGAAGTTGGAAAGTTTGATTAGACCCTAAAGTCAATGGGAGTGATAGTTCAAAAAGTCCAGGCGATTTACAGCTAAACTAACAATGGTAACTTACTGTAAATGGCTGTGGCACCTAGGAAATGGTCTGGGAACATTTCACTGTCACCAAACACTTCTTAAACACGAGTGGGCAATTGTTGGGTTTGCACAAGCTACATTCGAGGTTTACCAAACAATACTTTAGGGTTAGCAAAAATAGAACCATACTTTCGAGGATTGCGAACGCTACTTCGAGGATTGGCAAAAAATGATCCGTACATTCGAGGGTTACCAAAAACGAACAATACTTTCGAGGGTTCAGGGCCGCCATCAGACTTTCCTGGGCCCCATACTGGTACATTTCTGGGCCCCCCATAGCATGAACCAATCTCGACAGTCCCTACCTCCCAATATTTTTAAAACGCAAAGAGGGACCCTGGGGAGAAGAGAAGCGGCAAATGCGGATTTTTTCCCACAATCATTTAAGACCACTCCCACTTTGTTAAGGTTACACACATTTAAGACCATATTCCCGTTTTACATTTTTGCCTGCAATATTATGTCAACTAGACATTAAGCCGTTAAATTAACAGGCGCAAGACATGCTCTACCTCCCCGACACACACACACGACTGGTAATATAAAATGTACCCGTGTCCCGCACACACACTTGAGATGCCCTCATGCCCAATGGGCACAGACTGGTAAATTTAACATACCATATATACTTGAGTATAAACCAACCGAGTATAAACCGAGGCACCTACTTTTTACCTCTAAAAGGCGTAAAAGTGATTGACTCGAGTATAAACCAAGGGTAGAAAATAGGACCACAAACTGCCTTTTGATTCTGTATTGTTTTAAGGCTTTAGTTGCCCTTTAAATGGACAGCAGAATTCCCATACAGTAATCCCATACAGTAATAGCCAAATCCAGTATGGTTATTACTGTATGGGACTACTGTATGGGAATGCTGTCCATTTAAAGGGAAACTAAAGCCTCAAAACAATACAGAATCAGAAGGCAGCAAAGATATCATCCTCCTTCTGATTCTGTATTGTTTTTAGGCTTTAGTTGCCCTTTAAATGAACATCAGAAGTCCTAAAAGTAATAACCATACTGGATTTGGCGTATTACTGTATGGAATTCTTATGTCCATTTAAAAGGCAACTAAAGCCTCGTCCTTGGCACTCCAGATGTTTGGAACTACACCTCCCAGCATGCTTTAGTTGCTGGGAGTTAGAGTAATTCCTGCAGTGGCTATTCCTTGTCACTGCAGATGTTTGGAAACTATACTTCCCCCCTTCTGAGTCCCCACAGTTGCCTTCTGCTACCTGCTCCACATGTTCCCTGCAGGTGTTCTGGATCCTCTTCTCTGCTCCGGCGGCCACATGCTCCACTTTCCTCTGCTGGCTGACGTATACTCAGCGCCGGCCTCACTTCCCGGCGCTGAGTAGTGACGTCAGCCCGCAGAGGATGCGGAGCGCGCAGCCGCCAGAGCAGGTAGTGTTTGACTCGAGTATAAACCAAGACTCTTTTTTAGGCTATTTTTTTAGCCGGAAAATTTCGGTTTATGCTTAAGTATATACGGTACCTTTAAGCCAAGCCCCACAGATGGATCCCATATTAGACCCCATATATATTCTACATTAGTAGTGTTGCTTAAAACGTATTTCTATTGATATGTTCACCCCTTTCTCCATGCTCAAATCCTTACACCTACCCACTTGTGCACTGTCTGGAAAAAGGCTGCCACTATTGGCACACAGCATGGCAGTCCACACTCTGTCCTGCCTATATCCATATTTCTATCTCAGATTACAGCTCCACACACCATCTCTATCCTGTCTATATCTGATAATAGAGACGGTGTGCTGCAATGTGACAGACAAAGGATAGAAATTTTGATATCGGCAGGATAGGGATGGTGTGAAGTTGCCATACTGCTATATAAGACACAATCCTCTATCGCTTATATCCATATCTCCATCTCAGTGTGGAGCTGCATAGTGCTATGTGACAGAGATGGAGATATGTATTAGGCAGGATAGAGATGCTGTGGAGCTGCCATGCTGCCCCAAGGGGTAAGTAATATAGCCCAGTAGCCCTTATTAGGCTATTACCTACCCCATGTGCAGTGCATGCCTTAGTAGCAGAATGCAAACAAGGCCTGCTGGGAGTTGTAGTTTCTTAACATTGGAAGTTACAGGTTTTCCATCGCTGCTATTTAGGTTCTGGCCCAGCAGCCCCATAGAGGAAGTTTATCAGTCCTGTACAGCAGCTTAGACAGAGGGTAACAATGCCCCCCATGGACTCTCACAATCAGAAATGGGATCAGTATAACTTACAGTTACTCCTCCTGCTCTCTATGGAGAATCACAGCACAGAAGTACAAGTTCAGGGGAGGGCAGGAGGGGGTGGAGCCACATAGACAGAAAACACCCTGTTTGTCTTCTCTATCTAGGAATGGAGTTCGCCACCTAGTGGCTGAATTCAGTATTGCAGAAAAAAAAATTTTCTTCCTTTCACTCTCTGGCCCCTTTCAAGTCCGGGCCCCATACAGAGTACCCCTTTACCCCCCTGATGGCGGCCCTGCGAGGGTTACCAAAATCGAAGGCTACATTCGAGGGTTAGCGAACGATACATTCTAGGTTAGTGAAAACGATCTGTACATTCGAGGGTTACCAAAAGGAACTATACTTTCGAGGTTAACGAACTATCCATTCTAGGGTTACGCAACGGTCCTAAATTCGATAATTATCGAAAATACAGCCGCAAGTCCGGTAAAACAAACTAGTCCGAACCCGTTTAGTTCGAATAGTTTGAGTTTTGTGTCCTTCTCTACCCTAAACTGGTCTGGTGAGCCCGACAGTCCAGTCTGACCTTGATTCAAGGTGACACGGAAGACTAGCAGGCAGCAGATTGCTGTGGATGAATTCCGATTGGTCAAGTCTTTTTGCACATCTAATTAGTTTGTACTGAGAACCGACAAGGGTAGAAACCTTCAATCCTTGAAGCACACATTGATGTAAGTAGATAAATAAAGATGAAATAAGGATAAAACAGCTTTACAATCTATTTTGATACCAGGCAGTGACAATATATTATTCACAGATCCGAGATGGATAATGCCCCGCCACCCTCGCGGGCAGGAACATGTTGGACAAGGCGGCCATTTTTCTTGTGGTTGACAGCTTCTTTTTTTTGTCTGTTTGATTCAGGCTCTCCCCTACGTAGCGTGCTTATTGTCATGCTGTTCTTCATCTACGCTGTCATCGGCAGCTGGTAAGGACACACACACATATTTTATTCTAACATGGGGCTGAATCACTTACAGAAGGACAAACGCAGTGTCTTGTGGATAAACTTATTTATTTTTATACGTATATTTGACAGACAACATGGCCTCCTATGGATAAACTTTATTTTTATATATATATATATATATGCAAGGTGCAACATCCCTGCGACCATTCTAATCTGTATTTCCGTGGTAAATGTCTATTCATCTTCTGTGATTTATTTGCAGGTTTTGGGAAATTGCCCTGAACGACACCACCCATCAACCGAAACAATAACTTTCAGACTTTCCTCAGGCTGTTCTTCTCCTTTTCAGGTAAGTGCCAGGATTGTGCTCACCTGTACAGCGTCCTGTACCTACTGTACCTGCAATGCCTGCAGTAGGAGCATTCGCCACTATTCACCAGTGTACCTGTACCTACTGTACCTGCAATGCCTGCAGGTAGGAGCATTTGCCCCTATTCACCAGTGTACCTGTACCTACTGTACCTGCAATGCCTGCAGGTAGGAGCATTCGCCCCTATTCACCCAGTGTACCTGTACCTACTGTACCTGCATGCCTGCAGGTAGGAGCATTCGCCCCTATTCACCCGTGTGTACCTGACCTACTGTACCTGCAATGCCTGCAGGTAGGAGCATTTGCCCCTATTCACCCAGTGTACCTGTACCTACTGTACCTGCAATGCCTGCAGGTAGGAGCATTCGCCCCTATTCACCCAGTGTACCTGTACCTACTGTACCTGCAATGCCTGCAGGTAGGAGCATTCGCCCCTATTACCCAGTGTACCTGTACCTACTGTACCTGCAATGCTGCAGGTAGGAGCATTTGCCCCTATTCACCCAGTGTACCTGTACCTACTGTACCTGCAATGCTGCAGGTAGGAGCATTCGCCCCTATTCACCCAGTGTACCTGTACCTACTGTACCTGCAATGCCTGCAGGTAGGAGCATTTGCCCCTATTCACCCAGTGTACCTGTACCTACTGTACCTGCAATGCCTGCAGGTAGGAGCATTCGCCCCTATTCACCCAGTGTACCTGTACCTACTGTACCTGCAATGCCTGCAAGTAGGAGATTTGCCCCTATTCACCCAGTGTACCTGTACCTACTGTACCTGCAATGCCTGCAGGTAGGAGCATTCACCCCTATTCACCCGGTGTAACCTGTACCTACTGTACCTGCAATCCCTGCAGGTAGGAGCATTCGCCCCTATTCACCCGGTGTACCTGTACCTACTGTACCTGCAATGCCTGCAGTAGGAGCATTCGCCCCTATTCACCGGTGTACCTGTACCTACTGTACCTGCAATGCCTGCAGGTAGGAGCATTCGCCCCTATTCACCCGGTGTACCTGTACCTACTGTACCTGCAATCCCTGCAGGTAGGAGCATTCGCCCCTATTCACCCGGTGACCTGTACCTACTGTACCTGCAATGCCTGCAGGTAGGAGCATTCGCCCCTATTCACCCGGTGTGTGGCTTCTCCTCTGAGTTGTATAATTCAGTCATTAGTTGCTCATGTTTAATTCTCCTTTGGTTTCTTTATTTTTCCAACTGTCTATTCTACCTTTACTGTCTTCTCCTAGAGTGCTACAGGGGAGGCCTGGCAGGAGATTATGCTTGCCTGTCTGCCTAACAGCCTTGTGCCCCTGAATCGGAAACATATCCACCAGTGAAGAAAAATGTGGCAGTAGCTTTGCCGTCGTTTACTTTATCAGCTTCTACATGCTTCTGCGCCTTCCTGGTACATTGTCTCGGTCAAAATGGAGGTATAAAAGAGACTTAACCCACTTGTGCGGGTGGGTTTTGCAAGCTACATTACACCATTCTATTTTAGAGACTTTACGTGTTTCAAATTGGTAACGCCAAGTCTGATCTTCCTTTCAGATCATTAATGTTTGTCGCGGTCTTATGGATAACTTTGACTATCTGACGCGGGATTGGTCCATATTGGGCCCTCATCATCTGATGAATTCAAACGGATTTGGGCAGAGTATGACCCAGAGGCAAAGTAAGTGAAGTCTTTGCTCCTCCAGTAGAAAGGAACTGAACTTTTTTTATAGGGGATGTTAGATTTTGCATGGAAGGGTTGAACTGAAAGGGTCACTATACTCACTCAAACAACTTATACATTTTATGAAATTACAATGGGAGAGAAGTAAAATGGTGATACTCACATATTTATCTGTGCTTGATTTGTCATTAACTATGAATGTTTAGTGAGTGCTCTAATTCAGCACACCCTCCCTTACTCATGCCTTCTTGTAGTGTCAGTGATACTTATGTGTTCTGCACAGCCTCACTGTGGACACTGCTCTGCTACACATCTCCCTCCCCCTTCTTTCTTTCTCTGCTGATTCTTTTAATTGTTGCAGAAAGTGTGCAGGCAGCTAGTTAGGGGTCAGGATGGTACATTATAATTTCTGCTTCTGGAGTGATGGGTCTTTCCCTATTAATTGCGTGATTTCAAGATTGATTTCTCGGGATCTACAGCTGAGATTTAAAATCCCAAAAAGTTTTGGAGCAGTGGGATCTTGCTGTATCTAAAGGTACAATTTTGAAAATTCGATTATTTAGAGTGTGTATACCCTTTAATGTACTATTGTCTTTTATCACAACCCAAAATAACTATTTAAATCCGTGAACCATTACTATATTTTAAGAGAGACGTTTAGATACAATAGAATATCACTTGCCTTTTTAATTCCTAGACACACTTTGTAATATGTTTTGATACCCTCCTAATTCATTATTTTTTGTTCTATGAAAGAATGAGAATGTAACTTCAAATCTAAATACTAAACAAACAGTAGAAGTTATGCCTGTAATTACTTTCTCTCTCCATAGGGGGGAATCAAACATCTTGATGTAGTTACCCTACTGAGAAGAATTCAGCCACCCCTAGGCTTTGGCAAGCTGGTGTCTCCGAGTAGCGTGCAAGGTAGGGACAGAGCGCAGTTCTCTAAAAGCTGTGTGCTGTATGTTAAATTAGTGTACACTGGTACTCCAGTTTGTAGTTCACAACATTTCTATTTTATTTTTATTTTATGATCACATCCGCTGGGTAAACAGATAAGTCCATCCATAACAACTGCAGGAATAAAAAAACTAACCTTGTAGACCTGTTCACCTTTTAAACAAGGAGAATAAATACCACTAAAAGCCCCCATACTTTTCATCCCTTTAAACACTTTAGATTAGAATCAGGACACCACACTTTACCTTCCTCATACTGGAATTGAGGCTGTTTAATAAAATATAAATAGGCGACTGTGCCATCTACTGGTGATGTTTCAATTAGCTGCTGTGTTGCTGTGAAATTTATGGTGAAGGTAGCCATCATTGTGTCTGATTGTAATGAAAATGTCAGAAATAAATGGAAAATAGCTAATCTACTATTCTACAATTAAAAACAAAATCACATGATAAGGCTTGTTTGTGGAAAGGTAAAGAACTGCTGAATAAAGAATGTATCAGTTTTTCTTTCTAAGTAATTCCTAACAGAATCCCTGCCCCACCCCCAGTTCAATGACCTCAGACATGCTCAGTGACGAGCTGTAGAGCACTTTGTTCATAATTGGTCCTCTACTAAACCAAGCACATGTACACTACCTGCAATATAATTAACTGTTTTGTGAATACTAGAAATAATTTAAACAATCTGTTTTTTTTCCCCTCTCCTCCTTTTAGCGCCTAGTGGCTATGAACATGCCTCTAAACAGCGATGGGACAGTCATGTTTAATGCTACTTTGTTTGCTCTGGTCCGGACATCTCTGTGCATTAAAACAGATGGTAATTTTTAATATTCTCCCATCAGAGACCCTACCTCATTGTTTCAACTGTACTTGTAAGACATATCATTACATCAACAAATATATACCAATATATACAGCCCAGTTGGTTGCACCAGGAATAAAACAGTAAGTAAAACATTTCAAAAAACCTTGTTCGTCATCCAATATAAATTGTTGAATCTATCGATAGCCCTAGTATTATAGATAGTCCAAGTTGCATTGTTTCCAACTGCAAGATCGGGCCGGTAAAGCAATGTACACAGTAGCTCACATCTAGGCGCCATGATGGTCTCTAAAATGATGTACTATGTGCTTTATAGGAACCTGGAACAGGCCAAGAGGAGCTCAGAGATCATCAGAAAATCTGGAAGAGAAACAGCATGAAGCTTCTGGATCAGGTGGTGCCCCCTGCTGGCGGTAAGTGGCTTGTTACAAGCTGGAAACATGACACTGGATCATCCCTTGGGACTACACCAAAAGGTTCTTATTCTAGAAAGAATTTTTTTCTTTAATTCACCCAGACACAACCCCAACAGAAGCTAAAATTTGGTAAGCTGGACACCACCGTATAAACATGTCCTCTGTTCAATCTATACAACGACGAAGTCACTGTTGAAAATTCTATGCCATTCTACAAGTCACTACAATGCTGGTATAATTTAAGGTGGTACCTGCAGTTCTTCTGCACATGTCACTGATCAGCATTGCGACGCCTCCAAAGAGGGGAAATTCAAGAAACGCAAAGAGCAAGGATTGTGGGTAAAAACTTCCCAGCGAAACGCGTTGTCCCTGCGGTAACAGTCACATCAGACATCTCACCAAATTCAATCATTCTTTTTTAACTTTTTCATATTTGCCTTGGGCTTAAATTTAGGAACTATAGCATTTTGTTTTTTCCTGAATTTAATATCAAGCTGGATAATTAAATAACTATCAAAATGGAATAAAGTTCCCAAAACGTTTTGATATAATATTTACCTTTAGCAGTGAAACATACCCTTGCTATCCATTTGATTGGTATTTATTACGGTATATATTATAATAGATCTCAGGCAAGAGAAGCAGTGGTAAGGTAGGATCGCCACTAAGTGGCGCTGTTTCCTATTGGTAACTGATTGGAACTGCTGGGGTCTGTGATGTCAATGGTTCCAATGCATCTGTTGCTCTTTTTCTATATATAAATTCAACTTTTAATAAAGTCTGATCCCTTGGGTGTCAAGGTATATATAGGCAAGTTTGGGCACAGTACCACCCAAATAGTTAGTTTATATGTGTTTAAGTAGACTAGTGCTTTGATACAGGGGTGTCCTAGACACCTATTAAATGCCACTATTGGCAGACGGGGGGGGGGACACACATGTAAGAGGCGTGGCTTCATCATGGAACATAGGCGTGCTGTGGAGGTGGGTATGGTGGGCTTGCTTACAAAGAATGGTGAACTGGAGGGTGACTTAACACTGATTTGTGGACTGGTGCTGAAATGCTTATTGCAGGAAGGAGGTTTTTTTTTAACTGCCGCCTATTAAGTGTTCCGCAGGGGCGTGTCCTGAGCAAATGTTTCACTTTACTTCATGGTAGGGGCACCCCTGCTTTGATATTATATAAAGGTGAATACAAATTATATTTAGAAATTTGATATGTTTGTGATTTATTCTACCCATAGGCTGGCCTGCGCACCCTCCATGACATGGGCCCTGAGATTCGCAGAGGCTATTTCTGGGGATCTAACAGCTGAAGAGGAGCTGGACAAGCCATGAAGGAAGCCGTGTCTGCTGCATCTGAGGATGACATCTTCAGGGTAATGTATTGGCAGGGATGTGGAGTTCATGTTGTATTGTGCCACCTAGGCACTGTGGAAAAGAAGTTTAAGGCTTTGTTGCATTTTCCTTATTAGGAAGATGTGCTATTGATCTAAGGAAATTAATGCTCTGTGCCTTATCTAGTGCTCGTGCATGTATCTAGTGTCTGTGCATTATATCTAGTGACTCGTGCATTATATTAGTCTTGTGCCATTATATATAGTGCTCTGTGCCATTATATCTAGTGCTCTGGGCCATATATCTAGTGCTCTGTGCCATTATATCTGTGCTCTGTGCCATTATATCTAGTGACTGTTGCATTATCTAGTGCTCTGGGCCATTATACTAGTGCTCTGTGGCATTGTATCTGGTGCTCTGTGCCATTATATAGTGCTCTGTGCCATTATATCTAGTGCTTGGCCATTGTATTGGCTTGCCATTAATCTAGTGTCTGTGCCATTATCTGTGCTCGTGCATCTGGTGCCATTGTATGTAGTGCTCTGTGCCATTTTTCTGTCTGTGTTCTGTGTGCCATTGTATCTAGTGCTCTGTGCCATTGTATCTAGTGTCTGTGCCATGTATCTGGTGCTCTTTTGCCATTGTATCTAGTGCTCTTTGCCTTGTATCTAGTGCTCTGTGCCATTGTATCTAGTGCTCTGTGCCTGTTGTATCTGGTGCTCTTTGCCATTGATCTAGTGCTCTGTGCCATTGTATCTGGTGCTTTTGCCATTGTGTATCTGGTGCTCTTTGCCATTGTATCTAGTGCTCTGTGCCATTGTATCTGGTGCTCTTTGCCATGTATCTGGTGCTCTTTGCCATTGGATCTAGTGCTCTGTGCCATTGTATCTAGTGTCTTTGCCATGTATCCAGTGCTCTGTGCCATGTATCTAGTGCTCTTGTGCCATTGTATCTAGTGCTCTGTGCATATATCTAGTGCTCTGTGCCATTATATCTAGTGATCGGTGCCATTGTATGTAGTGCTCTTGCCATTGATCTAGTGCTCGTGCCATTGTATCTAGTGCTCTGTGCCATTGTATATAGTGCTCTGTGCATTGTATCTGGTGCTCTTGCCATGATCTAGTCTGTGCCATTTTATCTAGTGCTCTGTGCCATTGTATCTAGTGCTCTGTGGCCTTTGGATCTGGTGCTCTTTGCCATTGTATCTAGTGCTCTGTGCCATTGTATCTGGTGCTCTTTGCCATTGTATATGGTGTCTTCATTGTATCTAGTGCTCTGTGCCATTGTATCTAGTGCTCGTGCCATTGTATCTAGTGCTCTGTGCCATTGTATCTGGTGCTCTTTGCCATTGTATCTAGTGCTCTTTGCCATGTATCCAGTGCTCTGTGCCATTGTATCTAGTGCTCTGTGCCATTGTATCTGGTGCTCTTTGCCATTGTATTGGTGCTCTTTGCCATTGTATCTAGTGCTCTGTGCCATTGTATCTAGTGCTCTTTGCCATTGTATCCAGTGCTCTGTGCCATTGTATCTAGTGCTCTGTCCCTGTATCTAGTGATGTGCCTATCTCAGCTCTGTGCAGTAGCTGACTTAATCTGTATCATTTCTCTAGAGGGCTGGAGGCTGTTTGGGAACCATGTCGGTTATTACCAGAGTGAGGTTCGGAGTGGTTTTCCCAAAACTTCACCACCCAGCGTCCTCTGCACATCAACAAGACATCAGCGGTGCCTGGAGATTTGGACTCGCCATCCCATGAGAAGCTGGTGGATTCTACATTTACCCCCAGCAGTTACTCTTCCTCTGTTCCAATGCCAACATAAACAATGCCAACAACACTGCCCTGGTGCGTCTACCGTTACCAGAGTACTGTAAGCACGTGGAGGGACAGAGTCGGCCGTGTGTCCGCGCGGCTCGTGGAAAATCAGCTCCAAGAGGTGAGACGTGACATCAGGAACCATTGTAAGAAAACAGTAATCATAGTCCGAAAGAGAGAATGCAATTCTAATCCTCTGTATAGCACTGTAACGTTCTTAGTAGGATCCAGTGATCCAATGAATTCTCTCTACTGTACAGCACTGCAACTGCTCTTAGTGAGATCTAGTAATCCAGTAAATTCCACTCCTCTGTATACCATTGCAGCTGCTCTTAGCGTAATCTAGTAATCCAGTTAATTCCACTTCATTGTTCAGCACTGAAACTGTTCTTAACAGGATGTGGTAATTCAGTGAATTCTGCACAGCACTGCAACTGCTCTTAGTGGGATCTAGTAATCCAGTGAATTCCACTCCACTGTACAGCGCTGCAGCTGCTCTTAGCTGGATCCAGTTATCCAGCAACTTGGACTCCACTCTACAGCACTGCAACTGCTCTTAGTGGGATCTAGTAATCCAGTGAATTCCACTCCACTGTACGCGCGTGCAACTGCTCTTGAGGGATCTAGTAGTCCAGTGAATTTCACTCAGTGTATAGCAAGCAACTGCTCTTAGTGGGATCTAGTAATGCAGTGAATTCCACTCCACTGGACAGCACTGCAGCTGCTTTAGCTGGATCTAGTAATTAGCAACTTCCACTCCACTTACAGCATTGCAACGCTCCTAGTGGGATCTAGTAATCCAGTTAATTCCACTCCACTGTACAGTACTGCAACTGCTCTTAGTAGGATCTAGTAATCCAGTGAATTCCACTCCAGTGTATAGCACTGCAACTGCTCTTAGTGGGATCTAGTAATCCAGTTAATTCCACTCCACTGTACAGTACTGCAACTGCTCTTAGTAGGATCTAGTAATGCAGTGAATACACTCCAGTGTATAGCACTGCAACTGCTCTTAGTGGGATCTAGTAATCCAGTGAATTCCATTCCACTGTACAGTACTGCAACTGCTCTTAGTAGGATCTAGTAATCCAGTGAATTCCACTCCAGTGTATAGCACTGCAACTGCTCTTAGTGGGATCTAGTAATCCAGTGAATTCCATTCCACTGTACAGTACTGCAACTGCTCTTAGCTGGATCTAGTAATCCAGCAACTTCCACTCCACTCTACAGCACTGCAACTGACCTTAGGCTCTAGAAATTCAGTGAATTCCACACCACTGTACAGCACTTGCTCATTATAGTACACAGTCTTACACACTCAGTAATTTGTATAAATCTCTGACCATGTTTCCTAGGATGCATT
Source organism: Hymenochirus boettgeri (assembly GCA_019447015.1). Taxonomy (NCBI): domain Eukaryota; kingdom Metazoa; phylum Chordata; class Amphibia; order Anura; family Pipidae; genus Hymenochirus; species Hymenochirus boettgeri. Next base: position 23,033,239 of record CM033471.1, on the reverse strand, counting down.
ACCCTAGGGAGACTCCCAGTATATAGTACAGCCCTGTATCCACATTGCCCGGTCATTTTAATAGGGCTCCCATTGCTGTGCATGATTAGCTCTTTCTGTTTCCTCCTTGCTGACCCAGGAGATGCTATTGTGAGATCTGGGGACGGTAGGTACCTCCCTTCACCATCTGCCATCCCAATAGAGGAACCTTCCAGCACCATTTATTTCAAATTCCAAGTCCCTTCTTATTCCAGTGACACATTAACATCCCTCCACCATGTGTTCATCTCTGCCATCCTCAAAATAACCAACGTGCCATTTACCACTAACAAGAACACAGACATCCCATATACAAACCTTGTTAACACAGACTAAAGGGAAAATATACCCAGTTATGGTTTTATTTGTTTATTTTCTCTTAAATGAACAGTCCACTAATTTTTGTTAACTTTTTTTGTAAAACTACAATATATGGGAGGTAGGAGATACTCTAGGACTACTAGAGGGAGGTAGGAATACCCCTATTCCATTTACCGCCTTATTGTAATTTTTTAAAAATTGTAGAACGTTCCTTTAAATTGACAGGAAGATTATGAGGCTCTATGAGGATTCTCTGTATATTGGACTTTATAGGTATAATGTGGAGCTGCCATGCTATTTGCCTTGGCCAAGTAACATTTTCAGTATTCTGCATAGCCACAAGCAGCCAAGGAAGCTCCTAATGGATTTTATTTTGGTGTAGCCAAATAGCTAAAAAAGAACAAAAAAATGTAATTTCCTACTTTCTGATATTTAAACATGTGCCGAATTACCGTAATTATTAGATTTTCTGCAGTCGGGGAAGGAATTTCCAGCCTTTGATTTGACTGGTCTAGATAACTTCACTAGCAGGGGATTCTGGGAGACGGAATGAACCAAAGCTGGGATTCAGGAAAATAATGGCCAAATGATGAGAAATAATTACACCAGAATATAACATGTCGATTTGCTATTTCTAACAACGCCCTTTATTTTGGTCTCCAGCTCTGTGTCCAGGGACAGCCGGTTGCCCATTATTTGTCGAGAGGATGCATCGCAAGACGAGACATACGAAGCCAGCGAAGAAGTCGAGTACAGTAGTGAGCCCAGCCTGCTGTGTTCTGACATGTGAGCACGGAGCTTGGAATATTGACTATAATATGGACTATGATAATAGCATTACAATTCATTAGCTGTATTTATATTTGGTCTTAGTTGCCCTTATCTGTAATTCATTCAAGGTTCTCTGATCGTGATGAGGAAAGCCGGCAGCTGACTCCTTCGGAGGGAGAAGAAGAGAGAGGGTTGTGTCCGTCCCCCAAGAAGGGTTTTCTTCGCTCAGCTTCTTTAGGTAATATTTGTTCAGAGGTGACCAGACAGACCTCTAACTATTTTATCAACATAAAGATGATACAAGGTAACCAGAGCATCTATGGGAAGACTACAAATCCTTTGATGCACTGGGCTTGTAAACAGAAACATAACTATATCATTGTGTGCACAACACCTTAAGCTAGGTACACACAGTACAGATTTCTGAAAGATGACAGGATCAAGATACACACAGTTCCAAGCGTTCTCCCTATGAACATTTTTTAGCATAATTTTTTTTTTTCGGAATGCACAATGCACCTAAATGTTTTTCTGGTAAGAACAAACCTTTTTGAGAACTTACCTGTGTCTTCACTTACTGATAGGATTCATTGCTAAAATAGCCAGCAAATGTTGTGCAAAAAGGCGGCACATGAAATCCAATGATGTGCATTAAGACCATTTCTTACAGGATTCCTGGTTAAGACTTTTTCCTTTACAATTCTCATATCTGCTGTTCTGTTGTTTAAAAATGTGTTGCCAATTGGAAAGATTCCTCTATTTGGCTGAAACACGTTAAATCTGTTATTGTAAGAAAAATAAGGTCAGGTGACTGGCAATGCCATGGGGGCCACTCTTGCACCATTCTGGTGACAGCTACCCCATAGAGTTTCAACAGAGGATTATACGGGGTAAAAAGGAACAAAACTCAGCATTAGCGGTCATATCTTTTGATTGGTTATGTGACTGTCACACCCCCTGCTCTGCAGTCATATACAGTTCTGCTATGACACACAACATGACTTTACAGGAAGAAGAGCGTCTTTCCATCTGGAGTGCTTGCGACGGTATCGGCATCAAGGTGCGGAAACCTCGTCACCAAAAGCTGTGTTACCACAGCTTCACCTAGTCCATCATCAGGTAAAGCCTTAGCAATAATTTAACCCAATAAATATAGTTAATTGATAAACTAAGATATGACTGATGCACATTAATGCAGAATGAATTGTTTCCTCGAATTGTTTCCTTTTTTCTAACTCCTCCCCACAGGCATTAGCAGTTGCAGGTCTCAGTCCGTTACTACGGAGGAGTCACTCGCCCACTGCGTTCTCTCGTCTGTGTTCCACGCCGCCTGCCACGCCATGTACCAGAGGCTGGGCACAACAAACCGTGCCAACGTTAAGGCTGCACGGAGAGCCAAGCTCACATGAAAATTTAAACAGTAGCTTCCCTTCTGTCCACTGCAGCAACTGCAGCATAGTTCGAAGCCGCCCGGCCTCGTTAACAGTGCCCTGCCCCTCCCGGGAACAGAGCAGGCAACATCACGGGAGTGCTAGCAGTTTAGTAGAAGCGGTAAGAAACCAATCGGCTATGGGCCTTGCTTTAGCTCCAAAAGAATATACATTGCTTTATTTAATATATATTTAGTCCAACTGTTGTGGAAAAAAATACATTTATTCCCGATTCCTAACATAACTAAAAGGAGAACTATGGTCTAAACTAAAAGCCTACCAAAAAAAGGTAAAAATCTTTACTTTCTTATTCAGTTCCTCCCTGTCCCCAGTGGGACAGACATGCTTATTGTGCTTTAACCAGGGAAATACTGACCTGCTGTTGGATAAGCTACTTTGTATTAGGTGAGGAACTGTTGTAGTGAAATATTTTACTTATTCTTAAAGGGAAACTCAGGTCTGGTCTCTGAGTTAGGGTTAAATGAAAGCCTGTCCTTCGTACCTTCAAAGTTAACCCTAAATCATATCTGTAGGTGAAATATATGAGAAGCTATTGCTGGGAAGGTTAAGCAATATACCATATATACTCGAGTATAAGTCGACCCGGGTATAAGTCGAGGTACCTATTTTAACCTGGAAAAGGAGTAAACCATGATTGACTCGAGTATAAGTCGAGGGTAGAAAATAGGACCATAGCTGCCTCCTGATTCTGTATTTATTTGAGGCTTTAAATGGACAGCAGAATTCCCATACAGTAGCCCCATACAGTTTTTTTCAGTATGGTTATTACTGTATGGGACTACTGTATGGGAATTCTGCTGTCCATTTAAAGGGCAACTAAAGCCTCAAAACAATACTGAATCAGAAGGAAACAATAGATTCCATTCTCCTGAATCTGTATTGTTTTAAGGCATTAGTTGCCCTTTAGGCTGGGTACACACCAGCCAATATTTTCGGCCGACCAATTCCCGGCACTTTAGGTCGATTGGGCGGAAATATTGGCTGGTGGGGGGGCGGCCACGACAGACATCGAGCGTTTGAACCTGCTGTTGGAACCTGCTGTTTGAACCTGCTGTTCGTTCGGCCAAGTCGGCCGAACGAACGATCGGATGTGTCGGTAAATGGTGCTATACATCCTCAGCATTTCAGAATTAAGGAGTGAGCTGAGAAGGAGAGAGTGAGAAAGTGGGAGAGAGGGGGGGAGAGAGTAGGAGAGAAGGGGGAGAAAGAGGGGGGAGAGAGTGGGAGGGAGAGGGGGGAGTAGGGGAGAAAGAGAGGGAAAGAGTGGGGGAGAAAGGAAGGGAGAGGAGAGAAAGAGAGTGGGGTAGAAAGAGACGGGGAGAGAGTGGGAGAAGAGGAGGAAAGAGAGACAGTGGGGTAGAAAGAGGGGGAGAGAGTGGGAGAGGGGGAGGAAGAGAGAGGGTGGGGGAGAAAGAGGGGGGGAGAGGGGGAGGAAGAGAGAGAGTGGGGGAGAAAGAGAGTGGGAGAAGAGGAGGAAGAGAGACAGTGGGGTAGAAAGAGGGGGAGAGAGTGGGAGAGGGGGAGGGAGAGAGTGGGGGACAGGAGAGTCTCAGGAATATGATCAACTTTATTATTAGTCAGCCCTCCAGTTCATTATCCAGTGTACGTCAGCCCTCCAGATCATTACCCAGTGTTATCAGCTCTCCACATCATTACCCACTGTTATAAGCCCCCTGATCATTACCTAGTGTTGTAAGCCATCCAGATCATTAGCCAGTGTTATCAGCCCTCATGAGCATTAGCCAGTGTTATCAGCCCTCCAGATCAGTAGCCAGTTTTATTAGCCCCCCAGAGCATTAGCCAGTGTTATCAGCCCTCCAGATAATTACCTAATATTGAAAGCCCTCCAGATTATTAGCCAGTTTTATCAGCCCTCCATATCATTATCCAGTGTTTTCAGCTCTCCAGATCATTACCCAGTGTTGTCAGCCCTCCAGATCATTACCCAGTGTTGTAAGCCCTCCAGATCATTAGCCAATGTTATCAGCCTTCCAGAGAATTAGCCAGTGTTATCAGCCCTCCAGATTATCAGCCAGTGTTAAGTTAGCCCTCCAGTTTATTAGTATGTTAGTTATCTTAACCACATCATACACTTGCAGGCAACCTTGTAAATTGTCAAAAGTAGCCTTAAAAATGGGCGTAATTTAAACAACGTGTGTGTGACCTTAGCAAAGTGGGCATGGTCAAAAATGTTGCAATCTGCTGTGAAAGGGCCACTTGGTTGTATTTTCCCCCCAGGCCAAAAGGTCCCAGTCCTTCCCTGGTGAGGGAGAAAGAAGGGGAGAGAGTGGGAGAGAGGGAGGAAGAGAGAGTGGGGGAGAAAGAGAGTGGGAGGGGGAGAAAGAGGGGGAGAAAGAGTGGGAGGGGGGAGAGAGAGTGGGGGAGAAAGAGTGGGAGGGGGGAGAAAGAGGGGGAGGGGGGAGAAAGAGTGGGAGGGGGAGAAAGAGGGGGAGAGAGAGAGGGGGAGAAAGAGTGGGAGGGGGAAGAAAGAGGGGGAGAGATCTTTAAATGCAGGGGGACAGGATTTGCGAATCTTTAAAGAATCGGGGGGTTGACAGTTTACACTATTTAACGCATCTATTGCTGTGAAACCCCAGAGGGCGGTAGACAATGTTACATAACAATGATACATGTTCTCTGTATTCGCCAAATTCATGCAACTTTGAAACGCCTCCAGGGTCCATTTTCTATTTACTATCGGTACAATTTGATCTGGTTAAAGGAAATGTTCCGGTTACACCTGCCTATTGTGCTGCATTAACCTGACTAGTATTACATTTCACTGAATAATTCTGCCAATGCTGAAAACATATTAGGTGACAGTTTTATTTGGAAATATTGTGGCGGACACAGATTTTTAGACTACGGTTCTCCTTTAATACAGTTTGTTCATGATTTAATAAAAGGTTTACAATTCTATTTATTACAAGTCTAATATATTTTTTATCTTCTGTATCCAACCATCACTATCACCCACTGCCCCCTTCTCCAGGTGCTTATTTCTGAAGGTCTGGCGCAGTTTGCTCAGGACCCCTGCTTCCTCCAGGTGGCGACACACGAGCTGGCGGATGCCTGCGACATGACGATAGAGGAAATGGAATCTGCGGCTGACAGTTTTTTAAATGGCAAAGTCAGCCCCAATGGGAACCTCACACCATTTCCTAACCGCAGGGACCTGGGTTTGGACTGCGAAGGGGGTGGGTCAGAGGAACCAGGACTTTCCCCAGGATGTCAGAACAGTGAAGACCAGGAGGACTGCAAAGTGTATGTGAGCAGCCTGTAGCCAACCAGGTTCAGGAGGGACAAACAGAGCCTGAAAACCTTTGGAGATTGGATGTTTTCAGGAGAGAGGAGGCTCCTTTCTCTCCCTTTTTTTTTTTTTTTTGGTGTTCCTAAATGGGTTTGTTTCAGAAGTGCCTCACTGTTCTGGTGACCTGGTGTGACCGGAATAACGTTCCTCATCCATTTAATTTGGGAGGTCGGGGGCAGGGGAGGTGTCGGGGAAAGGCATCCAGAGCTGACTTTATGTATTATCAGTGGGAGTGGATTAAATAGTGATACACAGCCGAGAAGATATAGTGTGTGTGTGTGTTGTGGTGGGGGCCCCTCGGGAGTTGCGAATGGCAGGGGGGGGGGTCCCTGCTCTAAACCCATTTCCTTTTCAGAAATGGAAGTTTTGTAAAAACCCATTACAAATTCTGGAACTGGTTAACAGATAGAGGTCCAGTGGCCCTTTTACCCCATTTGGTTTATTTATTTGTCCGCCCCCTCAAGTACGTTGTTATTTATCAATTATTATTGAGTTCTCACTATGTTTCTCCCTAAACACAGCTGCTATGGGTGAGATCGCTGCTTATCGTACCGTTAGGATACTATTTTCTATGCATACCCGCATTTTGTTTCAGAGCGGAGAGAGCCGGCATAAATATTTCATCAGCAGAAGAAAGCAATATGGCAGCTCCCGCCGTGTACTGCCTGTCTGATACAAGAGAAGAAAAATGGAAGCTAAACTCTCCAGTTATAAATAGCATGCAGTTATTTTTAAAGAGATATTAAAGGTTCCTTTCTACTAGAATATTTAGATTAAATATAATCTATATTTGTCCTTTGAATTTGATCTTTTGGCCACTCCAAGTTTTACTGGTTAAAATATGCGTCCAAGCTTAACCAATCACAGGCCTTTAAAAAGCCTTTTAATCTGTGCCGTAATTCCCTGTGCTGGAATGCGTTGTATACATAAATGGCAGTCAGCACACATTGTGACCTTACTGAACTACAACTCCCAGAATGCTCTGCCAAAACAGCTACATTGTCATGGTACTTTTTTTTTTTTAATTATAAAACGATAAGGGTTACGGTTAATCAAGTTCAATATTTTGTTCCAGTTTTAAGTTTTGTTCTGTGTGAAGAATATCTCAATGTTTACCTTTAAATGGAATATATTCGTACTGTATTTTTGCTACATGGTAGGAACGGAATTTTATGCCCTGTCCAAAAATACTGTTTATCGCCTCATGTGGCATCATTCAGATATGGGGCTTTTATGGTTAGAGGTGGAGCAGGGAATATTCCACTGCACATGCGTTAAAATGCTACATCATTAAACGCGCCTTGGTTTTTACCAGTTGGGCAATCAAACTCATTCCTGCACATGCTCAGTGGAATATTCCTAGCTGCTGGGCATGTTCGAGGTGGATGCTTTTGATTGGTTGTTTGCAAAAAAAAAAAAAAAAACAGAAACATTTTGATTGGTTGAATGTAAAAATCATCCAGAAACCAATTGCTCAGTGTAATCTTGCCAAATATGTTGATATTTATCCATTATAATATCACTAATGTGCCAAGGTTATATTTTTTTTTCCTTTTTGTGTAAACTGTTATTAATGGTCCAAATTACCAACCCTAATGAACATTTCTACATCAGCTGCTGGACTACATTTCCCAGCATGCTCTGACAGCTAAAAAGCCTTTTTTTGTAAAATCCTTAATACCTTGGTTTGCGCCGTTTCCATTGCACATCATTTACATGCACATTGTAGTATAACGGAAACAGATTAGTTTGTACTGAGAATGAATTAATCTGCATATTTAGATTTATGTGCATCAGTGGGAGTTGCTTGCTTTTCCACCCACATGGCAACATTGTGTCAGTTCAACATCTATAGAGTTTCTGCCAATGGCAACATTCCATCCTCTGCCAATCAGATCTGTAAATACAAACACAGAGAGGCAAATGGTCCATGACAATTACTTTGATCTCAGGGTGTCAGGCACCTTATTATCACCTCTATAAGTCAGAGACACCACGTGTCCTTTTTTTGTAATATAATTTCTGTATTTTCCGTTCTGCACTTGATGCAGCGTAGCTGAAATCGTGTTAATTGCGATGAATAGTAAACCTCAGTTTGAAAGCAAATGTTATTAACCAGTTATAGAAAAAATGATCGATTAGCAGCATTATTCACTGATATTCAGTGTTCTGTTTGCGATTGGTTCATGGTAGGGCGGCTCTATTTCTATAAATAATCAATACAGAATCCAACGCTCATCAATTCATTTTTCATGTTCACTTGTGAAGATGCCATTGTTGGACTGTAGCGTGATTGGCTTGAAAGCTCTAGTGGGCGGTGACCTGTTGTAACAAGCTCCTGCAATAGGACTTTGCATGTAAGAGAAATCAAACAGTCAGTGACTAAAATAGTGGGTGTGTCTGAGATCCCAGAATTCTGGGAAAAAAAGACACATTATTATCCACATATCAGTAAGTGATCTGTATTCTGAATCGTATTTTAAGGTATCCTTGTGGTCTGTATTACCAAACCTCAATTATCCAACAAGGTTTACTATTCATTTAATGGGCTAATCTTATGCCACTCTATCCATTAAAAAAGACCATTCTGACAACAATTGTCCACAGAATTGTAAATATCACATGTATGCACCTTTAGGCGATGTGTTAATCTCATTTTGTGCCATGAATTACCAGTATAAAAACTGAGATAGAACCAGTCTGATTACAGACACCAATGGTCAAAAATTCTATACAGTTATGAAAACCCAATGCAATAACACTCACATTGAACAATGGCAAAATTAATCCATATTTACATTCAAATCAAGACAATGTTTAAACTGCAGCCTCTCAGCTCTGTTCAAGTGCAATTTGCAGCATCCTGGGTTATAGTCTGAATAAAGCTGGAGGACTTCTTGGACATTGGCCTTTTTTTACTGCCTTGGTAGCAAATGACAAATTAATTTTCCTACCGGGGTATCCTATTCCGTTCTATGTAAATTGCTTGTTCTTTAAAGATAATGTTATCAGAGAAAATGTTAATATTTCAGTTTGGATCCAGTTTTATTTTTTAAGTATTTCTAAAAAGGGAAAAAAAATTTCTTTGTGTTCAATGAAGCAGCAAGAAACGTGCGCTGCAAGGTTGCGCCGCTGCTCAATTTTAAGACATTTCGCTGCATGACACTTGGTTTGTGACGCACTTTTACAGGCTGCATACTTTTTTTTTTTTCTTCCCACTACCAGAATAAGGGGAAGAAGTAAATGTATTTGACCTTATCTGGGGCTGTAAACAGAATGTGTTATAACACCTCTGCTGGGATTTCATTAAAGGGGGATATACATTTTTTTGGCCATTTATTTTTGCCTTAAATAAACAGTTAAGTGTGAACAATGCTTCATTTCATATATGCATTTACAGTCAGAAGTTGGAGCTGCCATATTGGTTTTCTAAAGGCATGCTCTATAGATTTTAGTTGAAGAGTGCAATGTATTCCATTGAGGTTTGTGAAGGCAATTAACTAAACTATGATTGGTAATTCTAATGTCTATTGTGGATGAATCTGTCATTTATCCTAACCCCATGGGTGTCAATGTGAAATTGATTATCTTGTTATTTTAGTACATGCGATGTGGCTAAATAATAGTATAAAGCCTTCTCTCCCCAAGCCTGGTAAGAGGGCATCCAGGATCTGTAATTAGCTCCGCAGTTTGGCCAGGTGAAAAAAACAATTGCTATATCTGATTCTAAAATAGCGAAAGAAAAAAATGTCATCGATGCAGACATCTCAATATTCCAACCAGCAGTTACACAGGTATATGTACAGGCTGGGTTAGTAAAGGAGCTCCTTCAATATTAAAAAAATGTTCTTGCCATCTTCTTTTATTATTTTCCAACATTAAAAACATTAAATGTCGGTGATGTGACAATAAGAAAAATGGCTAAACAAACACAGAGGAAAGGAGCAGATACAGAAAGACTACATCTAGAAAGGAAGACATTGCAAGGCAATTGTTACTTTACCTAGTTTATAATTTAAATGTTTTAGAGCCTCACCTTGTTAACAATGCAATTGTCTTCATTTTTACCATGACTGAAGGTCATTAATTATGCCCACTAACCCCTCCCATGAGGAACTCCTGTTACTTTTCCAGTCTTTTCTTACAAAACGACTGCCTATTGTACAGCTTCTGCTTTACTAATTCTATGATCTAACACACCCCAAACATTTTAGAGGGTGCCAAAAAAATATGTGAAATGTTGTGACCTTTAAAAAAAGTATGTGTTAAGGCAACTCCCTCTTTGATATGCATCCTGCAAGCACACCAATCCTGCCCACGCTTGCCTGCCAGGGATCTCCTTGATTTTTATTAGTCTGCCCATGCTGGCTGCATGGACAATCCCATGCAAAAAAAAGCATATATACAGAATGTAGCATTGTGATTGGCTGTTTTTAGCGCTAACCATTTCATTAGTATTACGAGTTGAAGCTGTATGGAATTCCATTGCGCTTAAGGAGAGGCCATCTTGTCCCCAGACATCTTGACAATCTTCCCTCAGGTCTCTAAGCAATTCAAGGTCAGGTGAAAAAAACAATATAATGTTCAGCTCTGGGGTAAGACATGTTGAAATCCCTTCCCTCTTCCTGCACGCGTGCATTCAGTCTCTGGCAGAATGGGCTCTGAAATAAAGATGTTTAAGATTGAACTTTGTTTGGGACAAAATGTATATTTATGTAAGATTGCATTTTTACCTACGGAATGATGTAAAAATGGATAATAAAAATTTATTTAAAAAAAAAAGAAAACACCAGTTATTTATTTTACAAAATTAGAGCTGAACACACAAACATATGGAATATATACAGATACAGTATAATATCTATATAGAGAGCAATATATACAGATACAGTATAATATCTATATATAAAGAGCAACATATGTAATATATACGATACAGTATATTATATATAGAGAGCAACATATGTAATATAGCTACCGTATGTTGTAGGTTAAATATAGAGAGCAATATATGTAATATAGAGATACAGTATATTATATATAGAGAGCAACAAATGCAATATATACAGATACAGTATATTATATATAGGCAGCAACATATGCAATATATAAAGGTACAGTATAATATATATAGGGAGCAACATATGTAATATAGCTACCGTATGTTGTAGGTTAAATATAGAGAGCAATATATGTAATATAGAGATACAGTATATTATATATAGAGAGCAACATATGCAATATATACAGATAAAGTATATTATATATAGAGAGCAGCATATGCAATATATACAGATAAAGTATATTATATATAGAGAGCAACATATGTAATATAGCGATGTTGTAGGTTAAATATAGAGAGCAATATATGTAATATAGAGATACAGTATATTATATATAGAGAGCAACATATGTAATATATACAGATACAGTATATAGGGGAAGAGCAACATATGTAATATATACAGCATATTATATATAGAGTAACATAATATATACAGATAAAGTATATTATATATAACTTTTTATGGGAGAAACTGTAAGATTATAGCCGTATAATCTTACAGTTCCAGGAGGAGAAGGAAACCAGAAGCCACAAAGGGGTAGGTTATAATAAATAATGTGCCACGAACTGTAAATTATAGGGATATTAGAAGTCACCTTGGAGTTCCGTGCCCTGTATAAAAGGTACTCGGCCTGCGGCCTTGTGCTTTTATATGGTCATGGAACTCCTCTGTGACTTCTAGTATACTTATAATTTACAGTTGGATGTGCATTATCCTCTATATAAAGAGCAACATATGTAATAGAGATACAGTATATTATATACAGAGAGCAACATATGTAATATTACATAGAGGTACTGTAGATGACAGAATAAAAAGTTTTGATAGCTAAATAGTGATAGATACATAGATAGAGAGATAGATGAAAGAATAAAAAGCTAGATTAAATAGAAGGAAAATATAGATCGATAGATGATAAGAGATAGATAATAGAATAAAAAGATACATGATAAGAGAGATAGATAGAATGAAAAAAGAGCTAGATGATAGAGATAGATGATAGAGCTAGATAATAGAGATAGATGAGAGAATAAAACGATAGATGAATAAAACAAAAGATAGATAGCTAAATAGATTATAGATAAAAAGATAGATGATGGATGATAGATCAATAGAGAGATAGATGATAGAATAAAAGGAAAGATAGATAATAGATAGATTATAGATAGATACCGTAATAAAGAGATAGATGATAGAATAAAAGGAAAGATAGATTATAGATAGATACCGTAATAAAGAGATAGATGATAGAATAAAAGGAAAGATAGATTATAGATAGATTATAGATAGATACCGTAATAAAGAGATAGAATAAAAGGAAAGATAGATTATAGATGATAGATAATAGAGAGATAGATGATAGTTAAACAGAAGAGATGGATGATAGATAAAAGATAGATTATAGATAGATATTGAAGATCCTCAATCCATATTACAATGCCCCTGAACACATCATCCTACATACAGACATGAATAATGTAGATAACCCATCAGGGGAAAACTCTGAGTTCTAGCAAAGACAGCTGAGCATCAATTTCCTGGCTTCTAAACTATACAGTACTATCACCCCTGCTCCCAAGGAAGGTCATAAGGACATTCCCCTCCATAACATTCAGGCCATTAATAAGGAACTAACACCGCACACCTGCTCATGCCGGGAGCACCAATCCGTTTGAGATACCTGTGCTCCAAAACACCTCCGCAAAGCACCATCTCCCAATCGGCTCCGAATATACTCAGTGATGGATTACTCCTGATGGTTGGAGGGAGTGGAGTCATTCCACGAAACGTGTAGGGAGGAGTTGTGTGTGTATCCACCTGTGGGATCCAATGTCAGTATGCAGCATGACCACGCTATGTTTTTAACCTTGGATTCAATAAAGGTCCAGATGTTTTCATTATATTTTTGGAGTCCGGTAGCCTACCTCCAACCATCGGGAGTGTCACGAACACTCGCTGGGCACGTGATATGATAAATCAACCGGTTAAAGCTGCCACCACTTCAAGTTATGGCCTTGAAGAAGCCCCCCAAAAACACTCTTGACTCTCACTGACTATGCACACCCCTGTCCTGGCAGCTAAACGGTTAATTAGCATCAGTCCTCCACAAGCAGTCACAGAGTTAATTAGCATTTACACTGCACACTCCATTCAAACACATATAAACTTATCAGAGGCTAACTGAGTTCTTTTAGAGAACTTTTCAAAGACAAAACTTATTAAATTTTAGATTTAATATTCCAAAAGGTGGACAGTGCATATAATACAAAAATAAAATAAAATGGTGTTATAATAAAATGACATACAATAGGTACAACAGTTATAGAAAATAAAAAGGATAAAAATATTCACAGACCCTACTCACTAGAAGTCCTGTATCCCGGGGCGGGAAAGGGAATATGATCCATACACATTTATCATGTTCCCTCAGTATGAACAAAGTTATAGGGGCTAAAAGGATTTTTAAACCCATTGTTGAACCTTCCCCCTACATAGCTATACATGAGGTGGGAGTGTCTAGGAATGTCCAGAATTACGACTAGCCAAAAGCATTCACCCCCCCTCAATTAGGCAGATTCCATATAACTTTAGATATGTACATTGTACTGGGATATTGACCACATATTCCTCTCCTGTATTATCAATTCCTACAATACCAAACATGACCTGTGTGTAATCCATATTTCCCAAGATATTAATAACTCCTCCTGACAATGGAATAATGTCTCCATGTTGGGTATCATTTTAATGGGCGTACCTTCCCATTCACAAATATAATATTGGTTTCCATCTCACATATTCCAATACCAAAATATATTTATTTTACATGTATGACTGTCCTTAAAATGACCTCTTAAGGTACCCACCAGACCTCTAGCTGTAGAGAATTCCAGATACACGGTTCGGCCCCACATTGGAAAAGAAGATCTGGTTCCATGCTTCACTAGTTAACCCATTATTGCCAAGTCACTACACACTGTCCTGACAGGGAGTAATCCATCATTAATAAGGAACTGATAAAAAAATCAGCTCCACTCCAAATATCCAGCTGATACAACGTCTTAAAAACAAGGGATGAGCCTCTTAGCAAAACAACTATAAACCCTGGTTCTTAACAGCCCCAAGGCCAAACCCCACACAGCTCACATACCACACTGCCCAGGGCAGAAAACCATATTAAAAAGACATCGTACTAACTAACCCTCTAACCCAAATGTAATCCCAAATCGATGGCAGGAATGGAGGACACCAACACTGGGAGTTCAGCAAGAAGCAAAATATCTCAACAAAATCTTATTCACCATTACAGAAATGTCAGGAGTGGAAAAGACCGATCACAAGAAGCCATCAAACAATCTAATAAATGGTTTGACAGTGAGCGCAAAAAAAACCGACGGTCAATCGCAAATAAAAAACACGGATGCTTCAGTGACGATGAATTAAAAGTAGTTTATGACGTCACTCAACATCAAAATAAACTCAACCTCAGAAAGAAGAAACAAAACGACAGCCAAAGTAAACTTCAAAAGCTTGAACAATCTCTCCAAGACAAGTCATTCTGGGAGACTTGGAACCACATTGGCACAGAATCCAAACAAAACAAACAGCACATCCAAAATGGCAAAGGCTGGTTTCACTACTTTAATGATCTGTACAAAGGAATCCCTACACCTTACTGCAGAACAAAGGCAAATCTTCAACAAACTAGAGGAGATCAAGGACTTCCAAAACCCATTAGATACACCAATAACACTGAAATACAGTAGCAGACTAAATTAGGCTCTTGCAAAATAAAAAAAGCCAGTGGTACGGATGGAATTCTACCTGAAATAATCAAACACAGCTCCCCTATAATACAGCAATATCAAAACTATTCAACCTAGTCCTAAATGTTGGGCACTTTCCTGAAATCTGGAACCAAGGTCTGATAACACCAATCCACAAAAGTGGAGAAGTTATGATCTAGCCAACTACAGAGGCATCTGTGTGAGCAGCGTACTGGGAAACTGTATAACAGCATTCTAATAAGAGAATCATTACTTTCCTCACACAACATAACATTCTCAGTAAAAGCCAAGCCGGGTTCTTACCAAACCATCGTACCACTTCTGTGAACCTCTCTTTACCCCCAAACTAACATGTTTTATTATTTTATTATTTTTTTGTTTGCTTTAGCAATGTCAAAATGTAAATTGGTCCTGCCAATAAAGCTCTTTTTGATTTGATAGATAGATATCCAACCATAGATTAAATTGCAGAGCACTCACAAGGTAGATGATAGATATATAGATAGATGATAGATAATAGATAGATGATGATAGATAGATAATATATAGATAATACATATAGATAGATGATAGATAGATAATAGATAATGGTTGATAGATAGATGATTGATAGGTGATAGATAGATAGATGACGATAGATAGATGATAGATAGATAATAGATAGATCATAGATAGATCGATGATAGATATATAGACAGATGATAGATAGATAGATAGATAGATAATAGATAGATGATAGATAGATAATAGATGATAGATAGATAGATAGATAGATAGATAATAGATAGATGATAGATAGATAATAGATGATAGAAAGATAGATAGATAGATAGATAATAGATAGATGATAGATAGATAATAGATGATAGATAGATAATAGCTAGATACACAATAGACAGATAGATAATAAATAGATAATAGACAGATAATAGATAATAAATAGATGATAGATTTCCATCTGAAGATGTAGCAGATCCGTCTATTCATTGGAAACAGACAGACTCTGTTTATTCAGTCTCCCTCAATAACATTTCAGTCTTTCTAAAGAGATATAAAGGACTGTGGCCCTGTGGAGCCCCTAACTCCATCCTCTCTTTACGGCACCTTTATAGCTCCCAATACAAAGCTACCCATAACCACGTGACCTGCTTCTCTCGCTGTGCACCAGGACGGACACACTGACACACACCTCCCTCTCTCTCCTCCCCAGCCAATCACCGCCTCCCTCCTTTCCATATATTTATTTCCTGGGGGTTTCCCCAACGTTCGATTCTCCGAAATGCATCAGTCACCTAGTGATTTACATACATATCCCCGCCCCCCCGTGGATTCTTCACCCGTCCCCTCCCTCTTTCTCACCTTGACATCTCTAGCCCGATTGGTCGGCAGGTGACAGTCTGCTTTGCATACTGCCCCGCCCATCTACTCATCAGGAAATCCATCATTTTCATGTGTTTGTTCCGGGGAAGATTGGTGGGGCCCTAACTAAGCAATCGGGGCCCCTGAGATATGGACTCCCGGTGCCTGGTGTTAGTCCTTGGTCTATGGGGTCTCACATGTTGCACTCAGCACTTCCAGATTCTTCCTTCTGCTGATTACAACTGCTCTGTACCTGTAAGTAGTCAACATAGTAAACTTTATTGTTAACCATGTGAGGGGGTCAGAGCAGGATTATCCACAAGCCGAACCCAAGGCACCTGCCTAGGGCCCAGGAAACACCTGTGGGCCCAGCTTCAGAAGCAGTAACACTATTATAGTCTATACACTATATGTAGCAAAAAAGGGGGCCCTAAATGATGACTGCCTAGGGCCCCATATGATCTTAATACATCTCTGGAGGGGGTTGGGGTGGCTTACAGGTTCCCAGAATTCCCCCTTTCAGCTGGTTTATAATTACCCCCAGTTCTGCCACCTTGAAGTCAATAGCTGGAATGTCAATGTGAATGGGGATTAAATCAATGGGAGCCAAGATACAGACACGAACAGTAACTATTCGCCAACTTCTACACACGGACAGCACGCGGGAACTTCTCTGGTCGGTTCTATATGTTTTGCCGCTAGTAGTGCAACCATCGGTTGACCATTCATAAACTGCTAAAATAACAGACGTGCTCAGTCCCTGTTAGAGAAGGCTTGGAGACAGGTTTGAAACTGATCACATAGACAGTAAGGGTTATGCCAAATTGTTGCATTTTAATATGCGACACCCAATCGCGAGTTAAAATGCGCACACTAGCGCTGGGCCCGTTGCACTGCAATCCGATTGTGCGATTTGCATGTGCACCGATCCCCGAAAATGAACCCCTTTATTACATCTACTGTCCACAGTACTGACCACTGACCTTACACACACTAACTATGTAAAAAGGGACAGAAAGGAACAAGGATTTATATGGTAATATTGTTTATACTATAATGAGGGTTATACCTGTAATATATCAATTAACCCTTTATTACATCTACTGTCCACAGTACTGACCACTGACCTTACACACAGTAACTATGTATACAGGGACAGAAAGGAACAAGGATTTATATGGTAATATTGTTTATACTATAATGAGGGTTATACCTGTAACATATCAATTAACCCTTTATTACATCTACTGTCCACAGTACTGACCACCGACCTTACACACACTAACTATGTATAAAGGGACAGAAAGGAACAAGGATTTATATGGTAATATTGTTTATACTATAATGAGGGTTATACCTGTAACATATCAATTAACCCTTTATTACAGCTACTGTCCACAGTACTGACCACTGACCTTACACACACTAACTATGTATACAGGGACAGAAAGGAACAAGGATTTATATGGTAATATTGTTTATACTATAATGAGGATTATACCTGTAACATATCAATTAAACCCTTTATTATATCTACTGTCCACAGTACTGATCACTGGACCTTACACACAGTAACTATGTATACGGGACAGAAGGAACAAGGATTTATATGGTATATTGTTTAACTATAATGAGGGTTAACCTGTAACTTATCAATTAACCCTTTATTATATCTACTGTCCACAGTACTGACCACTGACCTTACACACAGTAACTATTATAACGGGGACAGAAGAACAAGGATTTATATGGTAATATTGTTTATACTATATGAGGGTTATACCTGTAACATATCAATTACCCCTTTATTACATCTACTGTCCACAGTACTGACCACTGACCTTACACACAGTAACTATGTATACAGGGACAGAAAGGAACAAGGATTTATATGGTAATATTGTTTATACTATATGAGGGTTAACCTGTAACATATCAATTAACCCTTTATTATCTACTGTCCACAGTACTGACCACTGACCTTACACACACTAACTATGTATACGGGACAGAAAGAACAAGGATTTTATGGTAATAGTGTTTATACTATAATGAGGGTTATACCTGAACATATCAATTAACCCTTATTACATCTACTGTCCACAGTACTGACCACTGACCTTACACACTAACTAGGTAAAAGGGACAGAAAGGAACAAGGATTTATATGGTAATATGTTTATACATAATGAGGGTTATACCTGTAACTATCATTAACCCTTTATTACATCTACTGTCCACAGTACTGACCACTGACCTTACACCACAGTAACTATGTAATCAGGGACAGAAAGGAACAAGGATTTATATGGTATATTGTTTATACTATAATGAGGGTTATACCTGTAACATATCAATTACCCTTTATTACATCTACTGTCCACAGTACTGACCACCGACCTTACACACACTACCTATGTATAAAGGACAGAAAGGAACAAGGATTTATATGGTAATTTGTTTATACTATAATGAGGTTATACCTGTAACATATCAATTAACCCTTATCACTACTGTCCACAGTACTGACCACTGACCTTACACACACTAACTATGTATACAGGGACAGAAAGGAACAAGGATTTATATGGTAATATTGTTTATACTATCAATGATGCTTAATTCCTGTACATTCAATTAAACCCTTTATTACGCTTACTGTCCACAGTACTGACCACCGACCTTACACACAGTAACTATGTATACAGGGACAGAAAGGAACAAGGGTTTATATGGTAATATTGTTTATACTATAATGAGGATTATACCTGTAACATATCATTACCCTTTATTACATCTACTGTCCACAGTACTGACCACTGACCTTACACACAGTAACTATGTATACAGGGACAAAAGGAACAAGGATTAATATGGTAATATTGTTATACTATAATGAGGTTATACCTGTACATATCAATTAACCCTTTATTACATCTACTGTCCACAGTACTGACCACTGACCTTACACACACTAACTATGTATACAGGGACAGAAAGGAACAGGATTTATATGGTATAGTGTTATACTATAATGAGGGTTATACTGTAACATATCAATTAACCCTTTATTACATCTACTGTCCACAGTACTGACCACTGACCTTACACACACTAACTATGTAAAAGGGACAGAAAGGAACAAGGATTTATATGGTATATTGTTTATACTATAATGAGGGTTATACCTGTAAATATACAATTAACCCTTTATTACATCTACTGTCCACAGTACTGACCACTGACCTTACACACACAGTAACTATGTATCAGGACAAGGAACAAGATTTATATGGTAATATTGTTTATACTATAATGAGGGTTATACCTGTAACATATCATTAACCCTTTATTACATCTACTGTCCCAGTACTGACCACGACCTTACACACACTAACTATGTTAAAGGGACAGAAAGGAACAAGGATTTATATGGTAATATTGTTTATACTATAATGAGGTTATACCTGTACATATCAATTAACCCTTTATTACAGCTACTGTCCACAGTACTGACCACTGACCTTACACACATAACTATGTATACAGGGACAAAAGGAACAAGGATTTATATGGTAATATTGTTTATACTATAATGAGGATTATACCTGTAACATATCAATTAACCCTTTATTACGCTTACTGTCCACAGTACTGACCACCGACCTTACACACAGTAACTATGTATACAGGGACAGAAAGGAACAAGGGTTTATATGGTAATATTGTTTATACTATAATGAGGATTATACCTGTAACATATCAATTAAACCCTTTATTACACTTACTGTCCACAGTACTGACCACTGACCTTACACATACTAACTATGGAAGTTCTATTCTGTTAAAACCCATCTGATAGCACCAGTCTCCCCCATTAGGATTTGTCAAATGGGAAGACACACGGAGCACGTTTTTCCTTTGGCTAATCCAGGAAGGGGGTCAGGCTAGATCTGCCTTAGGAGATGGACTTACCTACCCTTTATTATTCTTACATTTTACAAGAAATGGAAGCATTGCAGTTATCAATATGTGAAAATCATGTTCATTGTGTGTGTGTTTTTCCCATCATGCCATGTGTTCTGCCACTTTACTGCAAGTGATTATGGTCTCCTTGACAGTTGTCACCCTGATGGGTAACAGATTCTCTGATCTTCATTATTTGATCCTCATGTATCAACATTAATAAGAGATTCTGACGTGTCAGGACATTGTACATCCAATTTATTTACAGGACCTCACTGTGTTTCATTCTATTTTCAGGGGGTCCGGTGCAGCGTTGTAAACAGTAAGTTCCCCCAATCTTACTTAGCTGCCTATTGCTTGGTGTTAAAATGATATTAAAGGGTCACTATACTCACTCAAACAACTTTACATTTTGAGAAACTACAATTTGAGAGAAGTATAATGGTGGTACTCACATATTTATCTGTGCTTGCTTTGTCATTAAATTATTCATGTTTATTGAGTGCTCCTAACTGTTCCCACCCTCCCTTACTCACTGCCTCCTAGTGTCTGCACAGCCTCACCATGGACATTGCTCTGCTTACACATTTCCCTGCCCTCTCCCCTTCCTTCTTTTCTCTGCTGTTGCAGAAAGTGTGCTGGCAGGCAGCTAGTTAGGGGTCAGGGGTGGGACACATAGTATCATTTCTGCTCCTGGAGTGACAGGTCTTTTCCTGTAAATGCTGTGATTTCAAATGATAATTTCTCAGGATCTACAACTCAGATTTAAAATCAGAAAAAAGTTTTGGAGCAGTGGGATCTTGCTGTATCTAAAGTTACAATTTTTAAAAATGATTATTTGGAGTATAGATACCCTTCAAATGGTAACTGTGGTCTCCATACAAGTGTCCTTTATTGAGTAGAACTCTCTCATACATTTTAAACAAGCCTAGGACAAGGTCTCTAGGTTCTTTGGATCATAAAGATGTGTGCAGCATTTATATCACTCACCTTATATCTTTCTAGCTAACTGTGGCCATAGACGCTACAATGCTGGTCAGAAAAATATTTTTCCACTGGCCCGATACAAAATATTATTGAACAACTGTCGGACGATCACACACACATGATCAGATGACTGTACGATATTGGGATTTTCCAATACTGGGATCTTAGCAACCACTATAAGTCTTTGTGTCAGTGCTTAAATGGGTTAGCAACAAAAATTGATCATTTACTTTCAGATAGGGACACTATTGAGAAATACATTACACAGAGCTGTGCTAAGATCAGGGTGGGTCAGGTTATGCCCCTGCTATGAAAGGGATAATATTAAAGGGTATGCAGATAATGCAATCTGTGAGAAATTATAATTTCCTTTATTAGATAACTCCTCCCTTAGACACATTTTCTCTCCAAAAAGGCATCGCAGTGCAGCCTATACAGTGTGGCTGCCCACATTTAAAAGCACTGGCACGCGATTCTCACGCACAAACGAATCTCAAAATGCTTATTTGGACCTATTTCTGCTTGGGCAGTCATGTGACTAGTTTTAAACCTCCTCTCTGCCAGGCAATTGCATTGACAGCAGTTGGATCCACCCACGCCAATGGACGCCATCTGCTCCGTCAAAGCTGGATGTAAAATTCGGAGTGATAGCGAACGAGGAGGGAGATCGCGTTCCCGTCTTAGAAATCAGCTGGACTGTGGCGGTTGATGGTAAGAACAAATCGTATTGCAAACAGATGGGAATGTTTAAGTGATTCCTAATTTAGCGTAAGAACTGTTACAATGACTTTTTTAAAAAAATGCTCTGTTATTTAAAACATGATTGGCATAGACATCTCACACCTCTTTTGCCAGCAGCCAATAACAGATCTTGCTAGACATTTAAAGGGAATGTCCACCCCCCAAAATAACTTTTTACATGTATTTGGCCAAAAGAATAGCTTCAAAACAAGCTTTACAGCTTTTAAATCGGTCCAGCGGTTCCCTTCTAGCTGGCATAATCCTACAGCATGGACCAGTCCAGCGTTTCACAGAACCAGGGTACGGCACCTCGCCTCTGTTCTTTTCATGTTCCCGCGCATGTCTGTTATTATCTAGCAGCGAGCACAGAGGAAGTCCCATCTCACAATGTTTTGACCCCATGATCAAAAAATCCACCAATCAGCAGCTCTGCAGGTTTGTGTACAGAAGAAAGACTGAATTCGCACGCTGCCGCAGCTGATAAAAGTGATTATTTCTGCTCCGCTCTGCACTGATCGGTCTTTGACAGATGGATCGCGATCTCTAACCTTGTATTTCATTTACAGTAGGTAAATGACTAAGGTAATAGACTATACACATACAGACACACTCACATACACTCTCACTCACACACATACAAACACTCATACACACATTCTCTCTCTCACATACACACACACTCCCATAATCACACATACAGAGTCACTCACACACGCGCACACATACACACACAAACAGACAAAATCACATTGGTTTCCATGGATAATAAATTATTTTCATTTGTAGCTCTGGTGAGTAATAGATTTAATTGGCAGACATGGCAATAATATGGGGAAAGGCTGTAATAACATAAATTTGGCATAAATCAGCGTCACTTACTGTGTTTACGCAGCTCCGATAATGCCGCGTTCTTATTGGCTCGCGTTCAGGAATACGCGCGAGAGGAGGAATGTGATTTTTTTTATTACGCTGCAGCGCGGGGTCATCTATCGTCGCGGCAGAGATCTATTGGAGCGGAAATGAAGGCTTGGTGCGGCCTGATGTATAGCGCATGTAATATCGGACAAATGAAAATTTTGGGGGGAAAAATCATCATGGCGTTTCAGGTTGGTGCTATCAAATAAGCAGCATATAAAACGTTTATTTTTTGGGTGGACAGTCCCTTTAAGAGTTTCTGAGATTATATCAATATCTTTTCCAAAGTGTTTAATAATAATGGTGAATGATTGTGCTCTATCGTAGCCAGTATCTTAGGACTTGTGGGAGTAAAGGTATCTGTGATGCAGATCAGCACCAATCAGCATCTGTGCGTCCAGCTGCAATTCGAAAACCAATTCCCACGGCAATCAATGTCTAATAAGGAGCCGGTAAGTAACCCAGAAGGGGACATTCAGAATAATGGAGAAATAAGCCTTATAGTCAACTTTAGTTCAGCTCATTCTCTGCCTAACTGTCTCCATACAAATTCCCTTTACTGAAACCTTTGAAACAAGCCTTGGATGATGTTTCTTGCTCTTCTGGATCTTAAGTTATGGGCTTTAAATTTACACTTTCCAGACTGCCCCGTCTCTGTGACAGGCATGTGTTATAAGCCCCACCCCAAAAATCTATCTTTTCTGAAGCTAGTTACATACCTGCAACCAATCTCTCTCTATTCCTTATATATATATTTAGGATTGTGGCTAGCTTTAAAAATAATTGAGACGTTTGGGGGCAGGTTTGATGATGCAGTGTCCTAGCAGTGGGAATGCTCCAGCCATAATTTTGGAGGCAGACCCCAAATGCTGGTGATGTCATAACTCACGGGGCTACCAAGAAAAAAAAAAGCTTTACACTGCTGTAACTTTGGATAGACTGAAGCTAGAAGCAGTCATTTTAAAGGTAGGAGACACTTGTTTGGAGACCACAAATAGGGGCGTCATAGACGGATTTTTAATTAGCATGTTCAAGGTTTGAGTTGTAAGAAATCAGTCACTTCTGTTTCTATTTTCAGTGGAGGTTTTACTTCAATAACTTTGAGGTAGAGCCCAGTCAACGCTATGAAGTGACTGTCCAACACCTTCCTGTGCTCGTTAATAGTGATACCACCAACAGTAAACACAAGGAAATCAGTGTTCCAGGTAGGACAATCTCACAACACGGTAAGACTATTTCAGAGGTGCAAAATGTTGCCAGTGTTGTTAATCTGCACCAACCAATCAAATGTTATCAAATGTTTTACGACTATAGGAGCAAGTATAAAGGTAACATCTGATTGGTTGAGACAAATTAACAGCTTGGTCAATTTTTGAACCTCTTAAATGAATAACCTGTGTGTGTCACAAAGTGAACCTCTGATTGGTTGGTTGTCTGTGATCCCTGATACAATCCAAACCCTGTAACCGTGCCAATGTTCCTATGTTTCCAGGGTGCATGGATAAACAGATGAAAAGTACCAAGTCGTGCTGCCAACAGGGTATGTTCTTCGATTTCCTGATTTGCAGTTTTGGAATCCCACATACAAATGAGACATCTTGGAAATGGGTTCAGAAAAGGGCAATTATGGGCAGGGTATAAAGGTTGGACTAGATGGACATATGTCTTTATACAACCTCCATACTATGTTACTATGTAACTGTTATACAGACATTATGGGTAGGGTATAAAGGTTGGACTAGATGGACATATGTCTTTATACAACCTCCAATACTATGTTACTATGTAACTGTTATACAGATATTATGGGTAGGGTATAAAGGTTGGACTAGATGGATGTATATCTTTATTCAACCTCCAGTACTATGTTACTATGTAACTGGTAGACAGACATTATGGGCAGGGTATAAAGGTTGGACTAGATGGACGTATGTCTTTATACATCCTCCATTACTATGTTACTATGTAACTGTTATACAGACATTATGGATAGGGTATAAAGGTTGGACTAGATGGACGTATGTCTTTATACAACCTCCAATACTATGTTACTATGTAACTGTTATACAGACATTATGGGTAGGGTATAAAGGTCGGACTAGATGGACGTATGTCTTTATACAAACTCCAATACTATGTTACTATGTAACTGTTATACAGACATTATGGATAGGGTATAAAGGTTGGACTAGATGGACGTATGTCTTTATACAACCTCCAATACTATGTTACTATGTAACCGTTATACAGACATTATGGGTAGGGTAATCAAGGTTGGACTAGATGGTACGTATGTCTTTATACAACCTCCAATACTATGTTACTCTATGTAACTGTTATACAGACATTGGGTAGGGTAAAAAGGTGGACTATGGACGTATGTCTTTATACCAACTCCATACTATGTTACTATGTAACTGTTATACAGAACTTATGGTAGGGTATAAAGGTTGGACTAGATGGACGTAATGTCTTTATACAACCTCCAATACTATGTTACTATGTAACTGTTATACAGACATTATGGGTAGGGTATAAGGTTGGACTAGATGGACGTATGTCTTTATAACTCTCAATACTATGTTACTATGTAACTGTTATAACAGACATTATGGGTAGGGTATAAAGGTTGGACTAGATGGACGTATGTCTTTATCAACCTCCAATACTATGTTACTATGTAACTGTTATACAGACTTATGGGTAGGGTATAAAGGTTGGACTAGATGGACGTATGTCTTTATACAACCTCCAATACTATGTTACTATGTAACTGTTATACAGACATTATGGGTAGGGTTAAAGGTTGGACTAGATGGGTATGTCTTTATACAACCTCCAATACTATGTTACTATGTAACTGTTATACAGACATTATGGGTAGGGTATAAAGGTTGGACTAGATGGATGTATGTCTTTATAAACCTCCAATACTATGTTACTATGTAACTGTTATACAGACTTATGGGTAGGGTATAAAGGTTGGACTAGATGGACGTATGTCTTTATACAACCTCCAATACTATGTTACTATGTAACTGTTATACAGACATTATGGGTAGGGTATAAAGGTTGGACTGATGGACGTATGTCTTTATACAACCTCCAATACTATGTTACTATGTAACTGTTTACAGACATTATGGGTAGGGTATAAAGGTTGGACTAGATGGACGTATGTCTTTATACAACCTCCAATACTATGTTACTATGTAACTGTTATACAGTTATGGGTAGGGTAAAAGGTTGGACTAGATGGACGTATGTCTTTATACAACCTCCAATACTATGTTACTATGTAACTGTTATACAGACATTATGGGCAGGGTATAAAGGTTGGACTAGACAGACATATGTCTTTAAAGGGCATGTCCACCCCCAAAACTAGAATTTAACCCACTACTGGCCCCCCTGTGTAGTGTAATAAAATCCTTACCTTACATCCAGCTCCATATGGTTCTCCTGTATGTCCCTCCAAATCCCAAAACTGTCCCCAGGAACCTGGCCGTCCATATAGGATTCGCCTCCTGTGTCCCCCTCCGGGAATTTGCCATGTGCACTGCAGCTTCCCTCTCCACACCGTTTTCCTCTCCTCCCTAGCCAAATCCTTTGGTGTAGTGTAGGCTCCCTCCCCCAGCCTCAACCGCCATATTACTTTTACAGAAACTCCCCCGTAACTCTACTTACATTACCTCTCTCCCCCAGAGTTTCTGATTACAATGCTGCCGGTCCAGCCCCTGCTTGCAGTTTCATGCACAGAGGCCGGAAAGAACGCCGGAGGAAGAGGTAAGGTAAGTAATGATCGGGGGAGTTTCTGTAAAAACTAATATAGCGGTTGGGGCTGGGGAGGGACCCACACTTACACCAAAAGTTTAAAAAAGGAAGGTGGACATGCCCTTTAAATAACCTCCAATACTATGTACTATGTTAACTGTTAGACAGACATTATGGTAGGGTATAAAGGTTGGACTAGATGGACGTATGTCTTTATACAACCTCAATACTATGTTCCTATGTAACTGTTTATACAGACATTATGGGTAGGGTATAAAGGTTGGACTAGATGGACGTTGTCTTTATACAACTCCAATACTATTTACTATGTAACTGTTATACAGACATTATGGGTAGGGATAAAGGTTGGACTAGATGGACGTATGTCTTTTATACAACCTCCAATACTAAGTAACTGTTTATACAGACTTTATGGTGGATATAAAGGTTGGACTAGATGGACGTATGTCTTTATACAACCCTCCAATACTATGTTACTATGTAACTGTTATACAGACCTTTAGGGTAGGGTATAAGGTTGGCCTAGATGGACGTTATGTCTTTATACACCTCCAATACTATTTTCTAATGTAACTGTTATACAGACTTATGGGTAGGATATAAGGTTGGACTAGATGGACGTATGTCTTTTATACAACCTCCAATACTATGTTTACTATGTAACTGTTATACAGACATTATGGGTAGGATATAAAGGTTGGACTAGATGGACGTATGTCTTTATACACATCCAATACTATGTTACTATGTAACTGTATACAGACATTATGGGTAGGGTATAAAGGTTGGACTAGATGGACGTATGTCTTTATACAACCTCCAATACTATGTTACTATGTAACTGTTATAACGACATTATGGGTAGGATATAAAGGTTGGACTAGATGGACGTATGTCTTTATACAACCTCAATACTATGTTACTATGTAACTGTTATACAGACATTATGGGTAGGGTATAAAGGTTGGACTAGATGACGTAGTGTCTTTATACAACCTCCCATACTATGTTACTATGTAACTGTTATAACAGACTTTATGGGTAGATATAAAGGTTGGACTAGATGGACGTATGTCTTTATACAACCTCCAATACTATGTACTATGTAACTGTTATACAGACATTATGGGTAGGGTATAAGGTTGGACTAGATGGACGTATGTCTTTATTTTTTGTATTTGCTTTTTTCTCTGCTTTCTCTTCTAATATATTTAATGATTTATTAATTTATATATATTAATAAATTTAAATTTTTATTATTAATAATAATTATATATACATATATAAATTAACTATGTATTTTATGTTTTTCTTTCTTTTACTACTTCTCTTTCTTGTTTAATTCTGTATCTCTCTTTTTATACCAATCTCCAATCTCGCTCAATTTACTTTTTATCCTTTATTTCTTTATATTCTTTTTCTTTTTCTTCCTACTTTATCTCTTTTTTTCCTTTGTTATTTTCTTGCTTCTTTTTTTGTTCCTTGTTAGTTCTCTGTTCTTTTTTTTTTTACTTTCTAAAACCTCCAATCTATGTTACTATGTAACTGTATACACATTTGGGTGGTATAAAGGTTGGACTAGATGGATGTATGTCTTTATACAACCTCCATACTAGTTACTATGTAACTGTTATACAGACTTTATGGGTGGATTAAAGGTTGGACTAGATGGACGTATGTCTTTATACAACCTCCAATACTATGTTACTATGTAACTGTTATACAGACTTATGGGTAGGGTATAAAGGTTGGACTAGATGGATGTATGTCTTTATACAACCTCCAATACTATTTTACTATGTAACTGTTATACAGACTTTATGGGTAGGATATAAAGGTTGACTAGATGGACGTATGTCTTTATACAACCTCCAATACTATGTTACTATGTAACTGTTATACAGACATTATGGGTAGGTATAAAGGTTGGACTAGATGGACGTAGGTCTTTATACAACCTCCAATACTATGTTACTATGTAACTGTTATACAGACATTATGGGTAGGGTATAAAGGTTGGACTAGATGGACTTATGTCTTTATACCCCTCCAATACTATGTTACATGTAACTGTTATACAACATTATGGTAGGGTAAAAGGTTGGACTAATGGACGTATGTCTTTATACAACCTCCAACTATGTTACTATGTAACTGTTTACAACTTTATGGGTAGGGTATAAAGGTTGACTAGATGGACTATGTCTTTATACAACCTCCAATCTATGTTACTATGTAACTGTTATACGACTTTATGGGTAGGGTATAAAGGTTGGACTAGATGACGTATGTCTTTATACAACCCCAAACTATGTTACTATGTACTGTTATACAGACATTAGGGTAGGGTATAGGTTGGACTAGATGGACCTATGTCTTTATACAACCTCCAATACATGTTACTATGTAACTGTTATACAGACATTATGGGTAGGGTATAAAGGTTGGACTAGATGGACGTATGTCTTTATACAACCTCCAATACTATGTTCTATGTAACTGTTATACAGACATTATGGTAGGGTATAAAGGTTGGACTAGATGGACGTATGTCTTTATAAAAACCTCCATTACTATGTTACTATGTAACTGTTATACAGACTTATGGGTAGGGTATAAAGGTGGACTAGATGGACGTATGTCTTTATACAACCTCCAATATTATGTTACTATGTAACTGTTATACAGACATTATGGTAGGGTATAAAGGTTGACTAGAGGACGTATGTCTTTATACAACCTCCAATTTATGATTACTATGTAACTGTTATACAGACATTAATGGGTAGGGTATAAAGGTTGGACTAGATGGACGTATGTCTTTATACAACCTCATACTATGTTACTATGTAACTGTTATACAGACATTATGGGGTAGGGTATAAAGGTTGGACAAGATGGACGTATGTCTTATCAACCTCCAATACTAGTTACTATGTACTGTATAACACATTATGGGTGGGTAAAAGGTTGGACTAGATGGACGTATGTCTTTACAACCTCCATACTAGTTACTATTAATTTTAGACGACATTATGGGTAGGGTATAAAGGTTGGACTAGATGGACGTATGTCTTTATACAACCTCCAATACTATGTTACTATGTAACTGTTATACAGACATTAGGGTAGGGTATAAAGGTTGGACTAGATGGACTATGTCTTTATACAACCTCCAATACTATGTTACTATGTAACTGATACAGACATTTGGGTAGGGTATAAAGGTTGACTAGATGGACTATGTCTTTATACACCTCCAATACTATGTTACTATGTAACTGTTATACAGACATTATGGGTAGGGTATAAAGGTTGACTAGATGGACGTATGTCTTTATACAACCTCAATACTATGTTACTATGTAACTGTTATACAGACTTTATGGGTAGGGTATAAAGTTGGACTAGATGGACCTATGTCTTTATACAACCTCCAATACTATGTTACTATGTAACTGTTATACAGACTTTTGGGTAGGGATAAAGGTTGGACTAGATGGACGTATGTCTTTATACAACCTCCAATACTATGTGTACTATGTAACTGTTATACAGACATTATGGGTAGGGTATAAAGGTTGGACTAGATGGACTATGTCTTTATACAACCTCCAATACTATGTTACTATGTAACTGTTAACAGACATTATGGGTAGGGTATAAAGGTTGGACTAGATGGACGTATGTCTTTATACACCTCAATACTATGTTACTATGTAACTGTTATACAGACATTATGGATAGGGTATAAAGGTTGGACTAGATGGACGATGTCTTTATAAAACCTCCAATACTATGTTACTATGTAACTGTTATACAGACATTATGGGTAGGGTATAAAGGTTGGACTAGATGGACGTATGTCTTTATACAACCTCCATATTATGTTACTATGTAACTGTTATACAGACATTATGGGTAGGGTATAAAGGTGGACTAGATGGACGTATGTCTTTATACAACCTCCAATACTAGTTACTATGTAACTGTTATACAGACATTATGGGTAGGGTTAAAGGTTGGACTAAGATGGACGTATGTCTTTATACAACCTCCAATACTATGTTACTATGTACTGTTATACAGACATTATGGGTAGGGTATAAAGGTTGGACTAGATGGACGTATGTCTTATACAACCTCCAGTACTATGTTACTATATAACTGTTAGACAGACATTATGGGTAGGGTATAAAGGTTGGACTAGATGGCGTGATTCTTTATACAACCCTCCAATACTATGTTACTATGTAACTGTTAGACATTATGGTATGGTATAAAGGTTGGATAGTGGGACGTACTGTCTTTATCAAACTCCAATACATATGTATAGGTACATGTATACAGACATATGGTAGGGTATGAAGGTTGGACAGAGGACGTATGTCTTTATATAACTTCCAATACTATGTTACTATGTAACCGTATACAGACATTATGGGTAGGTATAAAGTTGGACTAGATGGACGTATGTCTTATACAACCTCCAATACTATGTACTATGTAACTGTTTATACAGACATAATGGGTAGGGTATAAAGGTTTGGACTAGATGGACGTATGTCTTTATACAACATCCAATACAATGTTACTATGTACTGTTATACAGACATTATGGGTAGGGTATAAAGTTGGACTAGATGGTTGTATGTCTTTATACAAACTCCAATACTATGTTACTATGTAACTGTTATACGACATTATGGGTAGGTATAAAGGTTGGACTAGATGGATGAATGTCTTTATAACCTCCAATACTATGTTACTAGTAACTGTTATACAGACATTATGGGTAGGGTATAAAGGTTGGACTAGATGGACGTATGTCTTATACAACCTCCAATATATGTTACTATGTAACTGTTATACAGACATTATGGGTAGGGTATAAAGTTGGACTAGATGGACGTATGTCTTTATACAACCTCAATACTATGTACTATGTAACTGTTATACAGAACATTAGGGTAGGGTTAAAAGGTTGGACTAGATGGACGTATGTCTTTATACAACCTCCAATACTATGTTATATGTAACTGTTAGACATTATGGTAGGTAGGGTATAAGGTTGGACTAGATGGACGTATGTCTTTATACAACCTCCATACTATGTTACTATGTAACTGTTATACAGAACATTATGGGCAGGGTATAAAGGTTGGATAGACAGACATATGTCTTAAAGGGCATGTCCACCCCCAAAACTGAATTTAACCCACTACTGGCCCCCTGTGTAGTGTAATAAAATCCTTACCTTACATCCCAGCTCCATATGGTTCTCCTGTAATGTCCCTCCAAAGTCCCAAAAACTGTCCACCAGGAACCTGGCCGAGTCCATATAGGATTCTGCCTCCTGTGTCCCCTCCGGGAGAATTTTGCCATGTGCACTGCAGCCTTCCCTCTCCCACCCGTTTTCCTCTCCCTCCCCCTAGCACAAATCCCTTTTGGTGTAGTGTAGGGCTCCCTCCCCCAGCCTCAACCGCCATATTACTTTTAGCAGAAACTCCCCCGAACTCTACTTACATTACCTCTCTCCCCAGAGTTCTGATAGCCAGATGCTGCCGGTCCAGCCCCTGCTTGCAGTTTCATGCAAGCAGAGGGCCGGGACAGAACGCCGGAGGAGAGAGGTAAGGTAAGTAATGATCGGGGGAGTTTCTGTAAAAACTAATATAGCGGTTGGGGCTGGGGGAGGGAGCCCTACACTACACCAAAAGTTATAAAAAGGGGTGGACATGCCCTTTAAATAACCTCCAATACTATGTTACTATGTAACTGTTAGACAGACATTATGGGTAGGGTATAAAGGTTGGACTAGATGGACGTATGTCTTTATACAACCTCCAATACTATGTTACTATGTAACTGTTATACAGACATTATGGGTAGGGTATAAAGGTTGGACTAGATGGACGATGTCTTATACAACTCAATACTATTACTATGTAATGTTATACAGACATTATGGGTGAGGGTATAAAGGTGGACTAGATGGACGTATGTCTTTATACAACCTCCAATAACTAAGTAACTGTTATACAGACTTTATGGGTAGGATATAAAGGTTGGACTAGATGGACGTATGTCTTTATACAACCTCCAATACTAGTTACTATGTAATGTTATACAGCATTATGGGTAGGGTTAAAGGTTTGGACTAGATGGACGTATGTCTTTATACAACCTCCAATACTATGTTACTATGTAACTGTTATACAGACTTTATGGGTAGGATATAAAGGTTGGACTAGATGGACGTATGTCTTTATACAACTCCCAATACATGTTACTATGTAACTGTTATACCGACATTATGGGTAGGATATAAGGTTGGACTAGATGGACGTATGTCTTTATACAACATCCAATACTATGTTACTATGTAACGATATACAGACATTATGGGTAGGGATAAAGGTTGGACTGATGGACGTATGTCTTTATACAACCTCCAAACTATTGTACTATGTAACTGTTATACAGACATTATGGGTAGGATATAAAGGTTGGACTAGATGGACGTATGTCTTTATACAACTCCATACTATGTTACTATGTAACTGTTATACAGACATTATGGGTAGGGTATAAAGGTTGGACTGAGTTGAAGTATGTTTATACAACCTCCATATATGTTACTATGAACTGTTTATACAGACTTTATGGGTAGGATATAAAGGTGGACTAGATGGACGTATGTCTTTATACAACCTCCAATACTATGTTTACTATGTAACTGTATAACAGACATTATGGGTAGGGTATAAAGGTTGGACTAGATGGACGTTATGTCTTATACAACCTCCAAATACTATGTTTACTATGGAACTGTTATACAGACATTATGGGTAGGGTATAAAGGTTGGACAGATGGATGTATGTCTTTATACAACCTCCAATACTATGTTACTATGTAACTGTATACAGACTTTATGGGTAGGATATAAGGTTGGACTAGATGGACGTATGTCTTTATACAACCTCCAATACTATGTTACTATGTAACTGTTATACAGACATTATGGGTAGGTATAAAGGTGGACTAGATGGATGTATGTCTTATACAACCTCCAATACTATGTTACTATGTAATGTTATACAGACTTTATGGTAGGATATAAAGGTTGGACTAGATGGACGTTGTCTTTTAAAACCTCCATACTATGTTACTATGTAACTGTATTACAGACATTATGGGTAGGGTATAAAGGTTGGACTAGATGGACGTATGTCTTTATACAACCTCCAATACTATGTTACTATGTAACTGTTATACAGACATTATGGGTAGGGTATAAGGTTGGACTAGATGGACGTATTGTCTTTATACAACCTCCAATACTATGTTACTATGAACTGTTACAGAACATGATGGTAGGGTATAAAGGTTGGACTAGATGGACGTATGTCTTATATACAACCCAATACTATGTTACTATGTAACTGTATACCGACTTTATGGGTAGGGTATAAAGGTTGGACTAGTGGACCTATGTCTTTATACAACCTCCAATACTATGTTACTATGAACTGTTATACAGACTTAGGGTAGGTATAAGGTGGACTAGATGGACGTATGTCTTTTACAACTCCCATACTATGTTACAGTAACGTTATACAGACATTATGGGTAGGGTATAAAGGTTGGACTAGATGGACTATGTCTTTATACAACTCCAATACTATGTTACTATGTAACTGTTTATACAGACATTATGGGTAGGGTATAAAGGTTGGACTAGATGGACGTATGTCTTTATACAACTCCAATACTATGTTATATGTAACTGTATACAGACATTATGGTAGGGTATAAAGGTTTGGCATAGATGGACGTATGTCTTTATAAAACCTCCAGTACTATGTTACTATGTAACTGTTATACAGACATTAGGGTAGGGTATAAGGTTGGACTAGATGGACGTATGTCTTTATACAACCTCCAATATATGTTACTAGTAACTGTTATACAGACATTATGGGTAGGGTATAAAGGTTGGACTAGATGGACGTATGTCTTATACAACCCTCCATTATTTTACTATGTAACTGTTATACAGACATTATGGGTAGGGTATAAAGGTTGGACTAGAGGACGTATGTCTTTATACAACCTCCAATACTATGTTACTATGTAACTGTTTACAGACATTATGGGTAGGGTATAAAGGTTGGACAAGATGGACGTATGTCTTTATACAACCTCCAATACTATGTTACTATGTTACTGTTATACAGACATTATGGGTAGGGTATAAAGGTTGGACTAGATGGACGTATGTCTTATACAACTCCTATACTATGTTACTATATAACTTTAGACAGAAATTATGGGTAGGGTATAAAGGTTGGACTAGATGGACGTATGTCTTTATACAACCTCCAATACTATGTTACTATGTAACTGTTATACAGACATTATGGGTAGGGTATAAAGTTGGACTAGATGGACGTATGTCTTTATACAACCTCCAATACTATGTTACTATGTAACTGTTATACAGACATATGGGTAGGGTATAAATGTGGACTAGATGGACATATGTCTTTATACAACCTCCAATACTATGTTAATATGTAACTGTTATACAGACATTATGGGTAGGGTATAAAGGTTGTACTAGATGGACGTATGTCTTTATACAACCTCCAATACTATGTTACTATGTAACTGTTATACAGACTTTATGGGTAGGGTATAAAGGTTGGACTAGATGGACCTATGTCTTTATACAACCTCCAATACTATGTTACTATGTAACTGTTATACAGACTTATGGGTAGGGTATAAAGGTTGGACTAGATGGACGTATGTCTTTATACAACCTCCAATACTATGTTACTATGTAACTGTTATACAGACATTATGGGTAGGGTTAAGGTTGGACTAGATGGACCTATGTCTTTATACAACCTCCAATACTATGTTACTATGTAACTGTTATACAGACATTATGGGTAGGGTATAAAGGTTGGACTAGATGGACGTATGTCTTTATACAACCTCCAATACTATGTTACTATGTAACTGTTATACAGACATTATGGATAGGGTATAAAGGTTGGACTAGATGGACATATGTCTTATAAAAAACCTCCAGTACTATGGACTATGACTGTTATCAGACATTATGGGAGGGTATTAAAGGTGGACTAGATGGACGTATGTCTTTATACAACCTCCAATTTATGTACTATGTAAATGTTATACAGACATTATGGGTAGGGTATAAAGGTTGGACTAGATGGACGTATGTCTTTATACAACCTCCATACTATGTTACTATGTAACTGTTATACAGACATTATGGGTAGGGTATAAAGGTTGGACAGATGGACGTATGTCTTTTATACAACCTCCAATACTATGTTACTATGTTACTGTACAGACATTATGGTAGGGTATAAGGTTGGACTAGATGGACGTATGTCTTTATACAACCTCCAGTACTATGTTACTATATACTGTTAGAGACATATGGGTAGGGTATAAAGGTTGGATAGATGGACGTATGTCTTATACAACCTCACTACTAGTTACTATGTAACTGTTAGACATTATGGGTAGGGTATAAAGGTTGGACTAGATGGGTGTGGGTCTTTATACAACCTCCAATACTATGTTACTATGTAACTGTTAGACATTATGGGTAGGGTATAAAGGTTGGACTAGATGGGTGTGGGTCTTTATACAAACTCCAATGCTATGTTATAATATGTATCTGTTGTATTCAATTAGATCAACTGGACTTGAAATGTAGTTCTTTCAAGAACTACATTTCAAGTCCAGTTGATCTAATTGAATACAACAGATATACCATGACCTGGATGAATGAGAACCTTCACAAGAATGTTATAATATGGATCACAAGGTTTGTGGAACTTTGATATTTTCTAATAAAGTTTTATTCATCACCCGTTTTTAGTGGTTAAAAATGTTTCTGTTAGGCTGGGTAGACAAGAAGGGATGTTTTAATGTTTTATCCCAACCGAGCGCTCGTCCGGAACAAATTACTGTTGGTTGCCTGTGGTGATTTACCAACGAGTACCGACAACGCCCGAGCAGATATTTTGGCCGACTGACTGATACACGGAACTATCGGTCAATTGGGCCGAAAAATCTGCCCGTGTGTACCTAGCCTTAATTTTCAGCAACCAATCAGATGGAACCTTTTTACTTGTCTGCAACAGTTAAGAAAAATCTGATGAAAGGGTTGGAACTTTGGAATGTGATCCTTCCTGTTTCTGATTGGTTTAAAAATGTGCTGGGTAATTTCTCTTGCTTTTTCTCCTAGGTAATTGCTGGGATCCGGTTATTAACGTGGAGCAGGTCAGAGATGATATGGTTGTTAGTTTTGACGCCAGGCAGGACAGTTGTGATTACCGGATACGCATTGAAAACTCTGTTATAGTTCAACTAAACAAACCAGAAGAAATTGTTATTTTACATCCTG
This sequence comes from Hymenochirus boettgeri, assembly GCA_019447015.1. Taxonomy (NCBI): domain Eukaryota; kingdom Metazoa; phylum Chordata; class Amphibia; order Anura; family Pipidae; genus Hymenochirus; species Hymenochirus boettgeri. The sequence goes on along the minus strand of CM033471.1, from coordinate 22,996,297 downwards.
TAAGTGAATAAAAATTCAAATGACTACTGAACCTTTCTGACTACTGGACCTTTCTGACCACGGGACCTTTCTGACCACGGGACCTTTCTGACTACGGGACCTTTCTGACTATGGGACCTTTCTGACTATGGGACCTTTCTGACTATGGGACCTTTCTGACTATGGGACCTTTCTGACTATGGGACCTTTCTGACCACTGAACCTTTCTGATTACAGGACCTTTCTGACCACTGAACCTTTCTGACTATGGGACCTTTCTGACCACTGGAACTTTCTGACTACGAGACCTTTCTGACCACTGAACCTTTCTGACTATGGGACCTTTCTGACCACGGGACCTTTCTGACCACTGGACCTTTCTGACTACGGGACCTTTCTGACTATGGGACCTTTCTGACTATGGGACCTTTCTGACCACGGGACCTTTCTGACCACTGAACCTTTCTGACTATGGGACCTTTCTGACCACGGGACCTTTCTGACTACAGTCAGTTCGATACGGTCATTTTCACAAAGGATGATGGATAATGGTCCAGAAGAGGCAGAAAAAAACATTTTCCTTAGTTAATGGATTTGCTTTGTTTTGTTCAACATGTGTAATTATCTTTTTTAAAGGTTTCTCTTTAAATGTGTTGCTGAATTAGTTTTCATAGCATTGATATTTTGTCATGGTGCAATCAGTATAGCAGCATGGCATTTCTTTGTCGTTTCAGGTGGAGTGTGCGGGACGTTTGAATTACACTTTCCCTAGACTAGCGCGCCGTCCTCTCTGCTGGTACAAGATTCAGGTGAAGTATATTATTATATTTTTTTTATGGTTAGATAAGATCTGATTGGTTACTGCATATTTACACAACAAACGTTTGCACCTTTTATCATATCTGCCCCATTTGTCTCTTAAAGGGTGGTCTCCATAAAAGTGTCCTCTATTGAAAAGAGATCTCTCATACCTTTCAAACCAGTCTAGGATGATGCCTGTAGCTTCTCTGGATATTAAAATTACACTTCCCAGACTGCCCTGCTTCTGTGTCTCTGTGACAGGCATGTGTTATAAACTGTGTCATAAGCCCCACCCCCAAAAATCAATGAAGCTAGTTCAGCCTGAAAATAACTTTACAGTTTTTATAAGTTTTACCCCTCAAAATCCCACATTTGGTTAAAGCTTACCTTTCTCCGATGCTAAGTTATAGGTACTTACAAACAGCCAACCCCTTGTCAGAAGTCCCACCTCCTCTGCTGGAGCAGAGTGCACTCGTAACCACTTATTCCCAAATGGCTGTCAGCCATTGGCTGTGAAGTCACTGTCATTACCAGTAGGACAAGCAGGGATTGGCTGTGTGTAAGATCCTATACCTCAGCGTAGGAGTGTCAGAAAGGTAAGATTAAAACAAGTAGGGTTTTGGGTGGATAATACTTCTAAAAATGTTGTTTTGGGCGGAACTTTCCCTTTAAGGCCCCATACACAGCACCAATATTCTAATCAATTTGCCAAATTCAATCAAAATGATTGGAATATCTAAGGCATTTTTCTGTGTTTAAAGGAAAAACTCCGGTCAGGGAAAGGTGGAAAAAGGTGAAATCTACGGAAAATCGGCAGCACTAGATGGGGAATAGTTTCCTGCCGATTGTAAACCCAATCAAATTTTTTTTGGCCTGTGTATGGCTGGCTTTAACAGACTGTCAACCATGCTCTGTCCCTTTCCTCTATCTAGCGATCACCTATTTAAAACCGGCTTGTTCTGCCCTACTACTGACCAACCCTTTATACTACTGTAACTTTGGATAGACAGCAGCTAAGAAGCATTATCCTGGGGTCATTTAAAAGGTAGCATTGTGTTTATTTCATAAAGATCACTTGAATGGAGAGCGCAGTTTCCCTTTAACTCATCTCTCCAACCCAGTAACTTTGTGCCTGTTTCTACTTTACCAGGTATGGGCTGTCCTGCCAACCTGTAGGACTGACTGCGTTCGATATACCTACACCCCACTTTGTACAACGACCCCTGAACCTCCTCCACCCAGTAAGTGTTACTTTAACCCTCTTCCTATATAGTACCCAAAGTTGTGAATCGGAACCACTAGGATATTACATGAATTAGCATTTTATGTGCTGCCTGCTTGTAAATGAAGGCTGCAAAGTGATAAAATAAGTTCAAATAATCTAAAAAAACTCCAAAAAAACAGAAAGTTCAGGTTTATTGTGTATTTGATGCTTTTTTGATTTTCTGGTATGTTCCCTATAAATAGAGCCCAAAGTGCTTGAATTTCCCTGCTTTGCACAAGCAGAAAAAAAAATCCTGCCCAGTCTATAGTCCGGTAAATAGGAAAACGCTTTTGCAGAAAGACATTTTATAGTGCAACAGCACCACCAAGTGGCAAAACGTCGTACCCCTAATGAGGTCACTGTATTTGCAAAATTACTGCGCACCATCCGCATTAGTGGTTGTTTATGGCCTTTTATGCAGTTTGAGTTCATTGAGGGCTTTGTGCCCCAAGTATAGACTGGTCCTATTATCTAAAGTCAATTACGTTATGTTTCAGAATGCTTCCTACCCGAGAAAGGTATTTAGAGAAAAGTTGGTATCGGGGGTTTAACGGTACGGTGTGTACATTTCCCGAAAAAGCGATCGGCCCCCGAACGATTGGGTCGGCCAAACGCTCGTTTGGAAAAAGAGGGAAAATTTCCCACGGCCGAGGGAACACAGAGTCCCGAGCGTTCTCCCTATGCTTAGCACTCAGGACTCTGTGTGCAGATCTTTGAAAGACGACAGACACATGGGTAGATTTTTTTGTCCTAATTGACCGTTCACCACTAGTGACTGGTCAGACTAGATGATTCACTGTCAGTTGCGGCAAATGCCACCACGGCCGACAGTTCGCCACAACCAATCGTGCGGTCCGTAGGAGGCCGAACTATCGGCGGTGAGTTTGCCCAGATCACCCCTTCCTCAGATCCGGGCAACCGACATCGATAGCAAAATCACCTCAGGTTTTTGGCCTAACCGACCGATACAAGGAAGGAATCTGCTTGTGTGCACCAAAGCCTTAGAGATCAGATCAAATCGTATCATTGGAATAAGTCCAATGGGCAGACGGATTGTTTCCATTTTGATTCCACAAGGCGAGTTAATAGATTCCTTTATTAGTGGATGATTAAACCATGTTACTGTATTAACAGCACCAGACACCCCAAGGAGGATATACCTGTGTGTACTATCTGCAGCCCCTATAATCCTCATTGCCTTGTTCCTCTGGTGCTGCCAGGAGCCACATACACAGAAAAGTAAGTAAAATCCCTTATTTCAGAGGATAAACAGGGTTATTCAATAAATGTTCTTATCGTTTTAAATGGTGCTAATTTAGCCCCAACCAATCAGATGTTAGCTTTCAAATGTTAAATAAGATCTGATTGGTTGGGGCTAAATTAGCACCATTTTAAACGATAAGAACTTTTATTGAATCTCCCTAAAGGTTCTTTGGCTTATTGTGTTTTCCTTCCATTTCTCTCAGATTGAGCTTAAATTCTATTTCACAAAATGTCATGGGGGGGGGGGGGGGTGTTTCCAATGCACTGTGGGTAAACATAAAAAAGTCTCCCGGCCCTTTATATATTGCGATATATTGAGATAGTGGATCATGTTTACAATGATAGATGGAAATCCGTGTTATCCATTGTTTTGTGTCTTATTGACCATATAGTAGTTTGAGTCAGACAGACCTATGGGAATTGGGATACAAACTGTGAGTCCTTAAAGGAACATTCTAGTACCTTTAATATGTTGTTTTTTTATCTCTTTCTTTTGCAGGTTTTGAAAGTGTCCCAGGTGGGTTCTTGTGTAAATTGCATATTGAGAGGACGTATCGTGAAATAAGTTCTTAATTGCCACTTGACTTGCCCTTTAGCCCAATTCTGTGTATGCATTTCAGAGCAGGACTGGGGTTTTACATAATGGAGACTTATCTAGATTTATCTATACCAATGGTGCCGCACTAGTGGTCCCAATGCAGTCAGTGTAGCCCTGCCCCCGCTCCACCCAGGCCACACCCCAGAATGACCAAACCACACCCCTTGCCACCCCCACCTGAGGGTCTGTGAGTTGGGCATTACTGATCTATACTGAAAAAAAAAATATTTTAAATCGACCATCACTGGAATTGATAATTCTTCCCATCCACCATTTTTTGTTGTTGATATCCATCTTATATTTCAGCTGTCAGTCAAGTGCCTTATTACCATAAACTTTTCTGCTATAAGCAGTTTTGCAGTAACTGGAATGGTAACAGCGTTTTGACAGTTGCTGTATGACGTGTGCAGTTTTGACAGGTGTTGGAAATTCCCTCTCATAGTGCTGCCTCATAGTTATTACTGAGCATGTCTGCCCTCATAAAGAAGTCTGGTGGAATAGGAAATGGTTAAAAGAGGGAGGGGGGACACTGAGCCTAAGCAAAAAAAAAAAAAAGACTGGATTGCAGGCATTGCATGTGCTACTTACACATTCATTTCTAGTTTTTTTTATTTTTTAGTATAGTTGCCCTTTGAAATATAAGAGAAAATTCTAAATGAGATTAAACATCTCACAACATATTGTTTCCTTTCTAATTGTTTTCTGTCTCGTTATGTGCAGAACCAATTTCCCCTCCCCCACCTTCAGTTAAGAAGGTTTGGCTGGTGTATTCTGCAGACAGTCGTCTCTACCTGAACGTTGTGATAAAGCTGGCGGACTTCTTAAGGACAACATGGGGACTGGAGGTGATATTAGATCGATGGCACATTAATAATATTGGAGTTGTAGGAGTCGCAACCTGGCTGACCAGTCAAAAGAGAGAGATTGAGGAGACAGACGGGACAATCCTGTTTCTTTGTTCCCGAGGGACGCAGGAGAAATGGAAAGCCAGGCTGAACTGTGAGGGTTACAGGGTAAAGTTGAGAGAAGACAGAAGTTTTCTTGCGGGCGACCAAGGTGACCTTTTCTCCTGCGCCCTTAGTGTCATCATCCCAGACATAGAATGTGGGATTTTTGACCGTTACGTAGTTGCCTACTTTGGAGACCTCAGTAGTGTTCAGGATATCCCCGGCCTAGTTGAAATTTGCCCAAGATACTGCCTGACGGAAAACCTACAGGAGGTGTTTTTTCGAATACAGAGAATTAACCAGCGTCAACCTGGAGTGCAGTTAACTGTTCCCCAAAACGAAGCCCCAGGTTATAAGTTCTTGACAGATGCAGTGAACTTGTGTCGGGACTGGCAGGAGAACAATCCACATTGGTTTGAGGAAGAGTGTTTGCCCGGTACAGCCATAGAATCTGATATGGAAACTAACAGGATTAATGATGGTTTTACAAAAAGGATGAACCCCCTTGTCCACTATCCTGATCGGTCTATCTCTTTGTTGAACCCTGTTCTTGCCAAGCCAACGTCATCCTTGGCAGTAGACCCTATAATCAATGAAGGACCTTCCAGTCTCCAAGTCCAACCTTATCTGTATGAAGGTGAAACAACCTTCCAAACACTACAGCCTATTCTTAACAGTGGCGTCATCTGTAAACAGGAGCTGCCATTTGTAGATTCTGAGTACCTTAATGCGCCTGAAATGGACTCCTCTCCACAGTCCGACCAGGGTTACCTTTCCTTGGAACTGTTAAAGGAAGAACAAGTGAGACTTTTAATGCAGCTGCCTCAAGCCGAACTACTAATGGCCCAGGAGATGGATGCGGGGGCTGAATCGTTAGGACTTAAAGATGCGGTAATGCCGCAGCCATCTGACCAAGGCTACAGCACGTGGAACTCAGAAGAAGATGACGATATGGAGTATCTTAGGGCAGCCCAGAGACGTCTTCTCTACCAGAGTGGAGCATTGAGTTGATCGCTTCTCCAGATCCTTTCCAATTTCGTATATCCAAGTTCACATTCAAAGAAATACAATGAACTTTGTAGTAAGTTCAATATGGGCTAAAGACAGAGAAGACAAACAGGGAGATTCAATAAAAGTTCTCATTTAAAATGGTGCAAATTTTGCCCCAACCAATCAGATATTATTTAACATTTGAAAGCTAACATCTGATTGGTTGGGGCAAAATGAACACCATTTTAAACGATAAGAACTTTTATTGAATCTCCCTGAATATGTCATGGCGGCCTGATTTATAGAAACCTTTGTGATTCCTTCTCAGAATTAAAATTAATTGAAAATCTCTCACTTCCCATGAGCACAGAGGGATACAAAGTATCTAATCAGACAGTATCTTCAAGGGAGGAGTAAACTGAGCATGTCTGATTCAATGGCAAAAGGGGCAGGGAAAACCTTGTATGTCTGCCAGGTGGAATGATAAATACCATGGACAGGTTTAGAATAAAGGTCAAAGAAGGTAAAATCATTTTTTTTTTTTTAAATGGTAACGGCAAAAGTGTTAGACATTTTCTTAGATATTAATGGTTTGCAACTGTGACTGACTTCATAAGGAACACAAGAGACTCTATAAAAATTTAACACTGTTTAATCAACGTCAACAAATTAAATCACCATTTCAGAATGTACGGTACATGTATTATGTTTGCAAATACAACTTTATAGTAACCGGTTAAAATGTTTTACATTAGTTTTCCATGGTATAATGTAAATAATATTTCCTTTACCCCTTCATTGTATTCTGACCTATTGTTTCTCTGATTATGACCAGCTCAGTAAGAGATTTACTGAACCCAGACTTCAATCAACGTCCAGTAAATTCCTAATCGCAAACCTCCACCCACAGTCCATTCAAAATGATCTGTTATTAAATACACACAACAGACTCATAGCAGAACGTTACATATGTGCATGCACTGTACAGGACTTCCTCGTCATTTAAATCCCACAGATACGCATTGGCTTAAAATACTTCTCAGTACGTAGGTTAAAGGGCATGTCAACCCTTAAAACTAAAAATTCTGGCAGAGTAAGCTGGCTCCTCCCTCCATGCAGTCAATCAAGGTTGTGACAGCTATCACAACCAATGATTGACTGCAGTTTCCCTCCTCTGCACATGCTTGAGCTTATAAAAAGCTCATTGAGAAGAGGAAGGAGGCAGATACTTTTGTCAGAACATAAGAAAATTATCATTACATATCTGGTTACAAATGCATGTAATAAACTGATAAAAATAACAGACAGTTCACCAGATTTTTGTTTTAAGGGTGGACATTCCCTTTATCACTGCCATGTTGTTTGGGGCCGATAAACATGGCTATACAGCCAACACGTGCCCTTCCAGAAACTACATCTCTGAGCATCCTCTGACAGCCATTTTCCCAACATCTACACGTGAAAGTTATGTGATGGATATTGCTGGCTTAGAGGCAGATTGTATGTTGAGAACCTGATAAGAGCAGCCCTTGGTGATTTACAGTATAGAGTGTATAAGTGATATTTAGAGATGAAATCAAGTCCGTAAGAGGAGCCCTTTAGCAGAGTATTGGGATGTACAGAGATGGCCAACAGGAACACAGATCAGATATATTTATTCGGATATTTTACTATTATTAGTGGAGAACTGACATAAAAATTACTTTGCTAATAGTGTCCCAGCTTAATTAGGCCTTTATAGTTTGTAAGATGATCCTGTAACTACATCACTAGGGTCAGTTCTGGCCTCTTGGGAAAAACCATCTAGTTTAGATTCATTTATTGCATAATCTATGTTATTTAATAACCTTTCATGCCTTGCAATACGAATAAACAATGGTATTTGAACGTAACGTTTTTCAAGACAGGTAAATGTTTGCCTGTTACTTTAAACCACACCAACCAATAAAGTGTTTACTTTCTGAGTGGTTTCTATTGGTTAATAAGATTGGCAAGACATTGTCCAACTTAGTACAGATTCCCCAATATGTCTGAAATAAAAGGTAATACTGTTGAACCATTCAACCATTAGTCTCTGTTTCCGCGACTCTGTTGAGAAGGAGATGGGTTCTATTAGGGCTCTTCTAATGATTTAATATCAAAGGGTTTCAGGAGAAACATCTGCTCTACAACCTTACAGCCCAGTGAGCTCTGGGATAAGTCTTGCTGGTGCTGGATCAATGAAAGAACCCAACAGTTTCTATAGGATAGTGTAGGAAACTGGAGGGCTTACACGTCATCACAAAACTGCCCTACCATGCATTTAGTTCTTTCCATCGTACAGAACTGGTGCTAACAGACCAGAGCAGGAAATTGGCAAACCCAAGGTTTCTTCTTCAGGCTTAATACAATATTGAATTTGTGTGAACATAAGCCACCGATTTGACATTTGCAACTACAGGTAGTAGCCTATGGGCATATTTATTAGCCTGGAGGCTATGGTCGTACATTTACGTCTGCGGCCATACCTTTACGACCATGCAGCCGTATAAAACCATGCAGTACTAGAGTACCGTAATGGTATTGTATAGGCGATTATACTATTCTGCTCATGATCGTAAACTATGGCCCTAAATTTAAAGTCTTTACCCTGGAAGCTAGGCCATACAAGCACGTTTCTCCCAGGCTTATGTGATTTTGTTGCGCTCGCTGTGTTTTGCGATGCGTTAGTGAGTGAGAGACCCGTGCCAGGTTAACACAAAGTGGATGGCCAATCTCTATGCACGTCCTTGCGATCGGTCCTCAGAGCCCATGCGATCATCATTTTTTTTTGCATGCGCTCCGATAATGGAATATTAGCATAATCACGCTAACACGCGTGAAACATGCAACATTCCATTGGCCTGTTTCACAAGCTTTATCATGCCTCGTAGTGTGGCTGAAACATAAAACGGCATTAATATTCCCAGACAAAGAGAGCACAAATAATAATTCCCATTTACCAATACTGCAAATTTATAAATGTGACCTAAGGACCTTAGAATGCTCGGGCCTACAGGTAGAGCATGACAAGAGTTTGTTTACAAACAGAATTTCCCTGCATGTGTCTCGTGAACCAGATCACTTAGAGGTAGCAATGTTTGGGTTTTTTGTGCCCTTTATTTGTGATGAATATTTTAAGATAAATATTTTAGGATCTGTAAGGGGCCCTAATGAAGAATTAACGGACAACTTCCTGCTACTATTTCCGTTTCCAATAAAATACGGTAGCATGCAGACGTTCCTAATACCAAAAGCAGACATGAAATTCAATAGCTCAATAAGTTGCCGTGCTGCTCAATTGCCAACTTAATTGCAGTTAAATCTGCGCCAGCTCGTCTATAATGAATACCGCCCTTCCCCCAATTGGCCCAGATTCTACTCAATGAAACAAAAATATATCAGGAAGTGTCAGTTCTTATATGTCTGCAGACCGAAAGGGAAAATGACCGAAAGGGAAAATCTAGACTCGAGTAGAGTTTAAATTCAATTTCTTTTAAACAGAGCCATGTTACATGTTTACAGGTATGAGTGTTTGAAAACACTGCTATTGCTGCTATTCCTACTTACGGTATTATAAAATCTCTCAAAAGAGGAAAGCAATATGGCAGCTCTTGAAAAGTACTCTGGGGCAGGGAGGTAAGATTGGTTCTTTCTACGAGGATCGGCAGTATGAAGAAAACTGCTTCTGCCAGGCTTTCTGAGTGCTTCAGCAATATCTTTAATACAGGAAGGACCAGGACACTAACCTGGCAGATGAGACTATGCTGTAGCTCCTCAGAGAAGCGATATTAGGAGGTAGGAATAACCAATCTTACCTCCCTGCCCCAGATACTTTTCATTTCTATAAAGTGAGAATGAGGTCACAAGGACAATCCCCCCTGCTCAGTATAGTTACGGTAACTGAAATAAACAGGATAACGGTCAGTTTGATGTTTGACCCGCTACTCTCATGTAACCACATTATAAAATGCAATGTTTCCCGCATTCATATCAGATCACTGGCGGGACCTGGAAATACAAATTCATTTTTCAGCCTGTTTCATCCCAAACTGTGCTTGGCATATGCACCGGACCACGAAATTGTAATACAAACCAGGGCAATGTACCGAGAGCTGTTATCGGCTATTTGTGTATTAAAGTCACGTTAACCAATGTATGTACCAAGCTTTAACGGCACTTTAAGACTTAATCTCTAACGCTTTGCACTGAGAGCTCAGTGCACTGCCTAAAGGGGGCAATAGAGAGTGATAGCGATTCGATACATAGTCCTGTATGTTTGCCAAGGATGGGAATTAATCCAGAGTCAACTGCAATCCAGTCCAGGTATTTCTATGAATTTCTTGGGAAAAGACCAGAAATGGAATAATCAGGGATCTCTAAATGATCATTTAAACCAGCCCCCAAGCGTTACACAAACAATAGGACAGAGGGGTAAGCGCACGACTGTATGATACATTTGTCCATAGGTTTTCCCATTAGGGGAGACTCTTGGCCTTAAAGGAGAATTACCCCACCTTATTGCTAGCTCCTCCCCCTTGGGAATAGAGTAAACTATATAAGGAGATTAAATACCTGCTCTGGTCCCACCCCTTTGACAGGACCTATTTTCTCTTAGGAGCAAAAGTCCCCCAAATTAACGTGAACTACCATACTGCTTCCCTTGCTGCACTTTTTTCTACAGATGGAAAAACAACAGCACCCCTAGTGGTTAGAATTAGAATACACAGAATAAACTTTGCGATAGAGAAGAATACGATAAAAATAAACTCTGCTTATAATAGTATAGCCCCCCTTCTCCCCCCACATATTCACTTTCACTTAATAACTTTACCTATTAATCCTGTGGTTAATAAAAACTGGCCAATCAAAATATTCTTTGGTCTCACCGTAGTGATATTTGTCTCGTCGAGCTAAATTAGAGGATCAACCAGATCAGGACTCCACAGAGAGATTCCATAGACCCCATCTCCATATTAAAATCTAAATATTTATATACTTTATTTTGGTTATTTAATCCTAAATCTGTACTAAAATACCCTGCCTGGGGACCAAATGCTATGATAAATTATATAGATATATTTATATATTTTTTAATTAAAAAAAAACACTTACCAGCAAAAAGTCTGTTTGTGGGTCACCCTTCCTTTTTATAGACCATAATCCTTAGCGACTAAGGCTACATTGAATCATGTGATGTCCCTGGACAGTATCTTCTTTATAAATCAGGGGCATCCACCAATGGATCATTTTGCTGCTCAGCGTTTGTTTAAGATTTACTATAGTGTTTAAGGGCTAGGCCACACTAACGTGTTTTTTGCGTTTGCGCACACGATTTTGGTTAGATTGGAAATCGCGGGAACGTATGCGATTGCTCATCCGTTTCCGTTTTGCTCGCACCATTTTTTTACGCAAACGCATGCTTTTCTATAATGTTAAATTACCAAATCGCATGCGCAAACACGGAACAACGCACAGAAGTGTGCAACAACGCTCGCGATTGCATGCGCCATTTGATGCGTTGTAGTGGGGCCTCAGCCTAAGGCAGAGCTGGACAAAGTCCAAGGTTACAGGTAGGTAACGTACCTAAAAATTTACTAATTTTGTACAGGGTTTGACTACCCTTCCTCACTGGCTATCAATGTCAAAAATAATTTGCCCACCCCCGGTTCCCCGGTTTAAGGTTTGTAAAGGTGGTAACCAGGCTTTGATTAAATGAACTACAGTTATAGTTAAAGTTCAAGATTGGTATGAAAGATTTCCTTAAGGGTGATATCAGAGATGCTTCTATTCCTGAGATAATCTCCTTTTAATTGGTTAAGCGAGGACTTTTGCAAGTGGCAGTTGGAAAGCTGGACCATTGAATCTTCTGGCTGGACAACATTTAGGTGGCCCGGTTCTTGTCTCCTTGTGTTACTGCTGGCACATAGGTTTTGAGTTAGTTTTAAACTCCAAAGGAGTTGAGCGGTAAGGTAGATTAAAGTCTAGTAACGTATTGTACAACAGCTACAAACAGTGTCGGACTGGGCTGTTGGGGCAAGCCAGGAAATCTGAGACCAGGGGCCACCATGACAAGTTTAGGGGCTCACCTAACATTTCATAGCTTTCTTAGCACCCATTTACATATCTTTCTTACTCCTACTGACTCTTATTGTTTATTAAAATGCATTTCTTACTGTCCCTATGGCTCTGTGTTTACATTTTAGCAGTTTTCTCTATTTTCTTGGGTGAATGGGCTGTGGGCCCACTGGTGGATTCCCCTGTAACCCTGTGGACCAGTCCGACACTGGCTACAATAGTCCATGCTTCAATACAAAGACCACAATGTGTTTCCATTAGATGGAATATTGGCAAGTCTCAATTTTGTGAGGTAACAGCCAAAGTGTTGACATAGGCGTGAGGACCCATGTCATTCTCAGATACGCAATGGCTGAACTGTCCTGGTGGTCGGTCAGTATGGTCAGGACCTGGAGCTCTTAGAAGACAACATAGCTCTAACACCTCGAGCCAACGGCAAACTAAAAATAAGATGTTCTTCAGCATGAAAACAGTCACAGGTTGACCAGCTGGACCCAACATAAAAAAGCACCGTATAGCCAGAAGAGGACCATCCACCAATGACCCAAAGATAAGGCGAAGGAAGAGACGACAGCAGCCTGCAGGGACCCCAGAGTCCAGCTCTGATAGCCAAAGCACAGGAGATGCTAATGCCACAAAGTACACAACCAGAAGGGGGTAGCGCAAAAAAGGAGTGAAGAGGAGCTTCTCCCCCAGCATGAGTTCTAGAAGAGCATAGCTGTCCAGCAGATCCAGACAGGAGGCCAGAAAATAACCAGTAGCTCTTTGGTGAAGCCAACCTCGTGGATCAACACTGAGTGAGCGGACCAGCGTCCAAAGAAGCGGCACAGAGAGGGAGACGGTCAGCCTGAAACCAGTGGCACCAAAGGGCACTCCAGTCTCTATCTGATCCAGTATAGGAGTGCACAATATAAGGGCCACTTTGGGAGTAAAGGCGATGGCGTAGATAAGCCAAGCCAGGTGGCTGTAAGCAAATTGACCCCTTTTGTGCTGCTTCACTTGCCCATAACCAGAAGGATTAAGAGACCCTTGGCAAGCTCTTTGGCCTCTACTGTTTTTAGAATAAAATATTGCCCAGCCGACTACCACCACCAGGTCGGTGGCTATCCATGAACACCAGTAAAGGTCGGTGCCAGCTATCAAGTACAGATCAAGCAAAGCACCCTGGGCCAAGAGCAGCACCACCGAGAGCACCTTATAGCAGCCCCCTAGGGCGCACCCTGAGCTCCTTTGGTGCATCCTCCCAGGGCTACCCAACTCCCCAGCTGTCATCCCCAGGGTTGAGGTGGATGAAGACGCTAGGGAGGGGGGACAGGAGGTAGCCACAGGGATAGGGGAGAGTGGGGGGAGCAGGGTGCCGGATGGGTGGGTGCTAAGGGTGCTGAAGCCTTTCTAGGTGTGGGGGGGAGGCAGTGGTGACATTTAAAGTGCAGGTTAGAAGGTGGGTGGATTGGGATGTGGTAGGTTGAGGTTGGAGGTAAGGCCAAGGTAGGTGGAAGAGACAGTGACACCTTGTGACCAATGTAGGAATAAACCTCCAGGTGATGATGGGGGGACAGATCCGATAGTCCTAGGGCTGATGATGGGTCTCCCTGCAGGGTAGAGGCTGGAGATGGCTGACTCCCGGGGATTTGTGCTCTGGCTCCGGCCAAGGTAGCTGGATGAGTCCCGCAGGAGGATGCACCGTGGTAGTTGGAAGATTCTCCGTTGCTCCCTGCGGGAAGTTGGTGACCCGGTACCGGGGGGGAGGTAGGTGGACACGACCTGGGGTCGGATCCGCTCAGCTGTGAACCGAGCGCCGTGCAGCAGCCTACTCAGCACAGAGCACCGCCTCCTGCCTGAGAATGGGAGGCCGGAAAAGGCGGAGTGGGATGGGAATGGAGCGGGGAGAGCGTTGGGTGGAGGATCCCATGGAGATGGAGCTGTAAGGACAAGAGATGGTGTTTAATGAGGATGAGTAGGTATGACATCATCATAGTGGGGGATGGTATGACATCTTCATGGTGGGGCAGGTATGACATCATAATGGGGGGGAAGGTATGACATCATGGTGGGGCAGGTTTGACACCATCATGGTGGGTGCAGGTATGACATCATAGAGGGTGCAGGTATGACATCATGGTGGGTGCAGGTATGACATCATGGTGGGTGCAGGTATGACATCATGGTGGGTGCAGGTATGACATCATGGTGGGGGAAGGTATGACATCATCATGGTGGGGGATGGTATGACATCTTCATGGTGGGGCAGGTTTGACATCATCATGGTGGGTGCAGGTATGACATCATCATGGTGGGTACAGGTATGACATCTTCATGGGGGGGCCAGGTTTGACATCATGGTGGGTGCAGGTATGACATCTTCATGGGGGGGCAGGTTTGACATCATGGTGGGTGCAGGTATGACATCTTCATGGGGGGCAGCAGGTTGAATCATGGTGGGTGCAGGTATGACATCTTCATGGGGGGGCAGTTTTTAAACATCTTGAAGGGCTGCTGGTTGCCTATTCCTGACCTATAAGCAGAAGATCAATTCCGAATGGATATCGACTTCCAGAAAACACGTTTGGAACAGCCGGATCCAGTTGTAGCCTGTTATTTCCTTACAGATCGATCAGGCTGCAGAGAAATTGAAGTAAAAATCCTGATTATGGGAATTTTCTTTAACCTCTCAGGAATTTTGGACATGGGGGTGAAAACTGAAAAAAAGGATTGGTATAATTATCATATATATATATAATAGTAAGGATACATCCTGGTGGTGAAGCAGAAAGAACAAGAGAATATGGTGGTGGACCAATCAGGATAGGGAATGACATCTCCATGGAGCACACATCATGACAGCGTTGGAGGAGCCAAAAGAACAAGAAAGGACGAGGTTTGAGGTGGTGGACCTGTTAGGATGGGGAACGTCATGACTGTATACGATAGCAGTGGAAGAGCCAAAAGAGAAAAACAAGTCAAACCATCATAATGGAGGAGCTTGAAGAATAGATTGTATTTCAAAGTAGTAAAAAGAATAAGGACGGGGAGGAGATAATCATAGTGGAGCAGACATCATGGTGGTGGAGCCTAAAGAACAAAAGAAGATAGAAATGAGGGCAGGTAGGCAGGAGATCATCATAGTGGAACAAACATCACGGCGAAAAATAAAGAATCCAGAAGAGATAAGACTTTGTGGTGGCGAAACTAAAATGAAGTTTAGTTTCACCACTATGGAGTATATATCATGACAATGATGCCTAAGAGGACACCCCATACATTAAAGAGGCGGATGCTAAATTAGATTATCATGACAGAAGAGCATGAAGATGAAGAGATGTGATTTCATGGTGGTGGAGATAGGACGGCAGGACATTGTAGCAGTAGAGTTTACAGAAAAGAGTTTGTGCTACAATGCCTCAACACCGCACTTTCGGGAGCTAAACAAAAATACTATAAGAGGCTTATAGATAACAAATCAAACCCACGCCGCCTGTTCTCCATCTTTAACTCTGTTCTACGTCCCTCACCCACTGACTCTCCTCTGTCTTCACACTACCCACAAGACTTTGCTGACTACTTCATAAATAAAGAGTCCATCTGTACGCAGATTCCTAACCCTCACCATAGCTCTCAGATTCTCTTACCAACACCCCCTTTTACTGCTCTTGAATCTTTTAGTCCTGTGACCCAGTCAGAGGTCTCGTCTCTGCTTCAGTCATGTCCGTTCACTACATGTCCCCTCGATCCAATGCCCTCTTTCCTACTGAAGCACTGTAATCAGGCAGTCTCCCCTATACTAACCCACATATTCAACGCCTCCTTTTCATCTGGTGTTTTCCCTTCCTCTTTTAAACACGCCCATAATCAAAAAAGCCTCCCTTCACCCTAATTGCCTTGCTAACTACCGCCCGGTTTCTTTTCTACCGATAGCCTCCAAGCTACTGGAACGTCTTGTCTTTTCCTGTATCACTAATTATCTTAATTCTCATAACTTACTGGACCCCTTGCAATCAGGGTTTTGTCCTGGGCACTCTACGGAGACGGCCCTGTGCAAAGTTGTGAATGACCTTCAGGCTGCCAAAGGTCACTTTTCTATTCTCATCCTTCTTGACCTCTCCTCTGCTTTTGACAGGGTTGATCATTCACTCCTAATGCAAATTCTTCACTCCTTGAGCATCCGGAATAAAGTGGAATCCTGGATACGATCCTACCTCTCCAACAGAACCTACTCTGTGTCATATGATAAAACATCCTCTCCGGTTCCTCTTAATGTTGGGGTTCCGCAGGGCTCTGTTCTTGGACCCCTGCTGTTCTCCCTCTATACCATTTTCCTGTGTGAAGTCAATAGCTCATTTGGTTTTATCTACCATCTGTATGCCGATGATATGCAAATATATTTTTCCACTCCACGCTTAGTCCTGACACCCAACCACGCATCTCCTCATGGATGGCGCACCGATGCCTCAAACTAAACCTGATTAAAACCGAACTAATCGTTTCCCCACCTAATTCTGGTCCTATCCCACCGTTTACCATTTCTGCAGACAACACCCCCATTTACCCCATTCAGTCGGTACGTTGCTTAGGGGTTATTATTGCCTCCTCTCTCCTTTTCCAATCACATTAACTATGTTGCTAAAACCTGTTGCTTTTTACTTCGAAATATTGCGAAGATCCGTAGATTCCTTTCTCTTCTAACTACTGCTATGCTTATCCATGCTCTCATCCTATCACGTCTGGACTATTGTAACCTTCTGCTTTCTGGTCTTCCTGCTTCCCATCTTTCTCCTCTTCAGTCTATACTTAACTATACTTGTCACACGCATTGTCTCACTCTCTAACAATCGGGTTATTAAATCTCCACTCTGCCACACATCTCCCTGGCTCCCCATTAAACAGCACATTATCTACAAAATCCTTCTCTTAACATTTAAATCCCTTCACTCTTCTGCTTCTTCTTATATTTCTTCTTTTGTCCCTGCCCATACCCTCAGCTCATCACTGAACCATCTCTTATATAGACCCCCCACTCACACTGCTTCCTCTCGCCTTAAACCTTTTCCTCTTTTGGCTCCCGTCCTCTGGAATTCTATTCCCCTCTCTCTACGTCAAGAAACCTCAATAAACAAGTTTAAATCATGTGGAGCATAGGACTGTTAACACTGCACCAGTTATTACTATGGCACTTCCACCCTTTCCTATGTATCTGTATGTTACCCCCCTAAGTAGATTGTAAGCTCTAAGGGGCAAGGACCTCTTTCCTCATGTTACATGTTTTAAGCACTTGTATATTTAGTGTTGCTCATACTTATTAATATATTTATTTACTGTCCCCCTTGTGTGACTTTTTGTATTCTATATTGTACAGTGCTGCGCCCCCTAGTGGCGCTATATAAACATATACATACAGAAGACAAGCACAGACAGCAATCAGTGCAATTACCGGGGATCCTGGTAGTGTAGCTTTAAGAAGAAAACATGGTATTTCATGGTGGCGAGAGGCAGGACATAACCACAGTGGAGCATGCATCATTGAAAACTTAAACAAAAAGACAAATTAAGTTCAAGTGATTCCCCATGTAATGAGAACCTTATAAATTATTCAGTTGAATTAGTTAATCAGTTGAATAAAAATGAAAGTGATGTTCCTCCTCTTCTACCCAAGATCCTCTGCTTCTGCATGAGCCAAATCTGTATTTGGCACCACCCCTTTAAACTTAATAAGTCCCTCGTTATGTGGGGGATAGTGTTTTATTTATATGGGGGAGCCAAAAGTGAAAATGTAGGCAGAAAACCATGGCGGAGGAGAGCTATACTCTATTAGTGAATATTATTTTTGGTGAAATATTGGAACCAGATATTCCAATACATCTATAGTGCTGTTACTCAATTCACATATTGAGTACTTAGCCAGCATAACAAATCAAGCTTTTTCTGGCAATTTTTTATCTCAGATCCCAATAGACAAATACTGAGAACTAAACTCAGAGCCATTCAAGCTACCCAGCCAGAATTACTCAATAAGCTTATATCCCAGTACATGCCTTAGTGCAAAGACATAACATTTCAGATGAAATGCATAACTGAAACTAGCTCTCCTTACTGAACCTTCACTATTTGTAGTGACTCCTGAACCCACCCCCAAAACCAGATTGGTCCAAGATCCATGATCCAATCAGATTTAAGATTGTATCTAGACCAATCAGACTTTGGGGGGTGTTTGGGAGATACTATAAAAAGTGAGAGATCCAAGTTTCAGCTTAGTATAAGCTCAGCAGTTGTGCTGGCATGTCTGGTGGGACAGACTGGGTCTTTTTTCGAGAAAGATCTTCAACTTTCTCAATCAAGCTCTTCCCGGAGAATCCCTGGTGGCAGCCGAGAGTAGTATTGGTGTGCCCTCTGGCAAAGGGAGGCTCTACACATATCCTCTTGGTGGCTCCAGTTGCGCGCTGGAAAACTGAGGGGGGAAGATGGTCTTGACCACCATACAGAACACAGGCTTTCAATAAATAAAACATAGTAGATATAAGCTGTATAAGCAATGTGCTGCTTGTCTAGGGTACCTGACTGGGAAAACTCGCAGTCTCCAGCTATGGTGGCTCTTATGGCTGAATGGATACACGAACTGTTGGCCACGGCCACTTGTCGCGACTGACAGTGATTTGTCCTGGCTGAGCACTTGTGAGCGCTCGGTTGGGACAGAACAATCGTTCGTGTGTACCCAGCCTAAGGCATTGGTGAAAGATTCTAATTCCAACCACTGGTTATTTGGGGGACCCATAGGAAGACATTCTGTACAATTCCTTTTTTCATTCATTGGGCCATATTTATAAAGCCACGGTATAGTTTTTTAGCGATACTGCGCCTTTAATGATCGGTATCGCAAATTTACGATTGTTAAACCGATCGGAGATAAGTTTAACGATCGTAAATTTACGATAACGAAATTGTAGATTTACGATTCCCATAGAACACCATTCACGGTATTCTACTATCGAACGTTCGATCGTAAATTAACTAACCTGCGGTATCGCTAAAAAAGCGATATCGCAGCTTTATAAATATGGCCCATTACTCCCAGTATTCTCCTAGATACACTCCCACTAGTAGAGGAAAATCAGAATGGATTGTGGGAGTTGCTAATTAGCATAGAATTACTTTTTTAAGAGAGACCTGTAACATTGCACAACACTCTCTATGCTCATGTTTACACAAACACCTTCCAGGCATCTGTAAACCATTTAAAAATAACACTTTCTAAGGGACCAAGTAAGTTAGGGAAAGTTTTTACCACACCCCCTTTACTCATCATGCAAATAAGGGAAGGAGAGACTTGTGGTTAAAAATAGGTGGGGTAAATAGCCTGACTTCACTGCACATGCCAGAAACCTCAATGAGGAACAGATAAATGCAGAAATTAATTACACCAGGAAATGGCTCATACTCTTCACTTTCTGGGACTTTGAACCATAAGGAGCAGAGGAGTAAGGTAAGGATTTTAAAACATTATACGGTGGGGCCAGTAGTGTATTAAATTTTATTTTTAGGGCTTGACATGCCCTTTAATAACCGTAATCGTATAATTACAAATTTGATCTTACAATTATGATCGTGTAGTCTACCACTGCTTGGTAGTGTATGGCCAATCGATCATAAGTGTACGACCACGGTCATACATTAATGATAACCTACGGTACCCGTGGGTTTCTGATGCCACAGGTTACGGTAGTTTATATGATCTTCAGCAAGCCTTGCATAAAAAAAAAAATCCTTTCCAGACTGACCCGGTGCTAATGCAATAACTCAAGGCAGGCAGGGGGTTCATCTGAGAATCAAAGAAATTTAACTAATCCAAATATTGTAGATCGGTTAAATGCTCAGCCTACCATATTTGCCATTTTTGTAGACCTACCGGTATACTGATCTGAGCAATGCTGTGTCAGTACAGTAAATAGGCCAGTAGATGGAGCTGCTGCGCTAACGATACTCTTTAGGGCAGGCTAATGTTGTAGCAATTGAGAAATGTTTCCTTACCAGGAGCAAGGATTTAGGGCTAGGCCACTCCAATGCGATTTCACACGCGATCATGTGTTAAAAATTGCACGCTAGGGTTGGCTCTGACAATGCTAGATTGGCGGATCGCAGCTCAAACGTTCACGCACACTGTTCTGGTCCGCTCTAGTGTGGCCTCAGCCTTCAAGAGATATTTTTCAACAGAGGCATAAAGTATGGTAGATTCCAGGCAAATCTGTTGCATGTTTCGAACAGAAAAGTCCTTATTCAAGTGACACTTCGAACATGTTGTGTGTGTTTGTGGGTCTACAAGACTGTATCAGACAAACAGGCGGCCGGGCTCGGTCGTAGCTGGTGCGTACTAGGTACACACAGTGCAGATTTCTGAAAGATGACAGACAAGATCTGCAAGATCTGCACACACACAGTCCCTATGAACTTCATAAGGAGAACGCTCGGGACTGCGTGTTTCCATCGGCCGCGCTAGACTCCTCTATAGGGAGTCTAGCGTGGCCGATGGAAATTTTCGGCCTTTCCCGAACGAGCGTACGGCCGACCCTGATCATTCGGTGGCCGCGCGTTCGTTCGTGAAACGAGCGCACACACATAACGATAAAGCCCCGATACCATAGGATCCAACAGTTAGAGTTGTTAAGCTGAGTTAAAGGGCAACTATAGTGTCCAAATTCAAACTTTTAAAAACCTGATACTATTAAACTATACTTCATCCCATCCATCAACATGTGTTTCTCTTTCTAATCCGTCCACCATGTTTGTAGATATTAGACTTATAAGTTTTAAAGATTCAGAGGGAGGAACTGTCAATCAAAGTGAATGGCATGTATAGTCACTCCCTCCTACTGCTGTGAATTACCATATCCACGGACCTCCCTATGAAGTAAATTACCATATCCCTCTAACTATAAACAGTACAGACACTGCCACTATGTGTAAAGGTTAGTACACAGATGCGATTGCGGGTGCCGACCCGTGACGCACAATGTGTATGAACGGCCATTTCGGGTGATAAATCGTGCCTTGTATGGGCACTTTATCGGCCAAAACTGCTCTTCGGTCGGGGATCATTGCCCAACCGGCCGGGCGGATCTCCAAATGAGCGGCTGTTTTGCCCGATAAAGTGCCCATTCATGGCACGATTATCGCTGACCTGCGATCACATGTGTGTATAGTAAGCAGGATACACGTGTACTGGCAAATCAAGGAGAAAGTTCGAAGACATCTCTACCAGTACCCATTTGGATCTGGGATGTAAGGTAAGGATTTTATTACACTACAGAGTGGGGCCAGTAGTGGGGGGATTATAGTTTTGGGGGTGGACATGCCCTTTAATAAAGTCGATTAATCTTCAATAAATACTGAGTGAAACTCTCAGAAACTCGGTAATCAAAGAAAAAACTTTTTATCCCATCTCTCTCCACACACATGTAAAAGCCATAAATGAAAGTTATATGGTAACAAACCTTGTATTGTACAGAGCCTGACAGACAGATTCATGTAATTAGCAGGGCTGCATTATTGTAAATTGATTTTATACTGTGATCATTCTAACTCAGACTGGCTACAGGTGTTTTACCTGATTAACCTGTGGCTCTCTATATGTTTTCAAAATACAACCCCAACCATTCCCTGACTGCCCTCTGCTATTAGAGAGTATCTTTAGGGTAAATGGTGATAGATGTAATTCAACTACACCAACAATAACTTTGTTCAAAGCCAGTGAGTTTGATCAGGCACGGCAACTAAATTCTGAGAGAACTTTATGAAGACTTTTTTTTTTTATACATTAAGCACCAAACAATCATTTATGAGATGGAGCAAAACAGAGAGCAGCTACACTGCAACTACCAGGCACCAAAACTAATGCATTTAGAAAGCTCAGTTAGGCACCAGACATCTGATAGTTGCTATGCTTGCAGAACAAACTAGCAGCTCTGCTACTAAAACAGAACTAGGACTTGCTGAAGGCCTCTGGCTGTTTTATACTGTCTCCTTGGCACACCCCCAACATATGATTGGTCAATAATACAAGAGCCAATCAGATTTAAGATTTGTTTTGGACCAATCAGATTTTGAGGGTGTGTTTATGAGACACTATAAAACTTCATGAACTCCTCAGAGCAGCTCAGTTTGTAATCAGCAGTCAAACTAGCAGGTCTTGCCTTTGTATTTAGGTTAGAGATTTGCAAGTAAGTGGCTGGGTATTTAGTTGGACTATAGCAATGAATAATCTTTAGCTCCAAGGTTTATTGTTTATAGTGTTATTGTGTAGCAGTCCATAAACAGCACATACATGTTGATATAAATGATAAAAATAGATTTTTGTTTGCAGAACCTTAGTTTGCTTTACTTTAATCAAATAGTCTGCAAAATTGTGAGCAAGCCTAATAAATATGCAGTTGCACTACTAGTTCCACCATTCCCTGACAAGCACTCTCAAACAGCATAGGGCAGTTAGGGGTTGTACATGAAACCATGCGTCAAGGCTGTCAGAATCACTGCAATATAAATACAATCAGGTTGTAATTAACGCAGCCCTGTTACTTACTTTAATTATAAAAGTGTCCCCCAATTATGAGATGATCTGATAACTAAATATATCCACTAACAATTTAGTGCCCAGAGCAGGGATGTCCAACCTGTGGCCCTCCAGATGTTGGAAAACTACAACGCCCAGTATTCCTTGGTTTCTTCTGCAATGGAGGAATGCTGGGCGTTGTAGTTTTCAAAAATCTGGAGGGCTGCAGGTTGGAAATCCCAGACCTAGCTTGGCATAGCCAGGAAAAACCAACTACCGCATTATACAGAAAATGAGTGATTGGATAATGCACGGGAATGGCGGCAACGAAAGAGTTACTATGTTATGTACATTATGTTATGTAACATAGTAACTCTTTCGTTGCCGCCATTCCCGTGGCAGGACGCACATAAGTAAAAAGACCTTTCAAATGCAGCAAAAAAAAAATCAGTTTATTGCAAGCACTTTCTGTACATTCTCTTTAAGGTACCAGGTATAAAAGGACATCTATACTGAAACAATAGTTATCTTTAGATATCCAATCTGAACTATCTTCTGCTAGGTGCAGTTTTGCTATAACTGGAATGGACACAGTGTTTATGCAAATCATGTGAATTGCATGATGGGAAATTCCCTCTTCCAATGCTGCCTCTTAGTAATTACTGAGCATGCTTGCCCTTATAGACTGCCCGGAGGTCCGGAAGGAGGTGTCGGTTAAGATTGGGAGGAGAGATACTGAGCCTGAGCAAATCAATTACTGTATCTAAGGAATGCAGCGACACACAAACCTCAGAGTATGTGCTATTTACATGTATTAATTTATAGATTAAAATGAGGCAAAGTAATTTTTTCACTATAGTGGCCCTTTAAGCTGTTAGAGTTGTTAGACTACTTCAATCGTGATATGTTGTCGGGATGCCCAGGAACAAGGCCTAGGAGTCTACAAGACACAACTGTAGTAAGATAGGAACTGGAACACGATATATAATGAGATAGGGGAGCTGCTGACATCACATCCTTACATCCATGGGGAAATAAAGTAAAGCTGGACATACACAGCCGTACATCGACTCAACATTATCGGCAAATCAACAGGAACCTCATGTATTGCGGTGGTTTTACCTGCCCACATTCCCGCATCAGTTTCTGGCTGAGTCGCAGGGTATTAAAGTTAAAGGCAGTAATCTGGGATACTTAATTGCTGTATTCAGCTTAAAGGGCATCTATAGTGAAAAAAACACATTGCCCCTTTGCAAAGTTAAATTCATGTACTCTGTGCTGCCTTAATCCTATATCTGTCAGTGACTGTTTAAACATGGTGTCACATCTGTGTGCAGCACTCCCCCCTCCCTCTGTTACCTCCTCCATGTCTCAACACACCCACGCACAGTGGCCAATAGAAAGCAAGCTGTCCTGGAGACACGGAAGAAGGAGAACAGTACAGTTTACCATCTCTCACTTTGTGACCCATCACCAATCAGTGAAAGCTATTAAGAAGGGCGGTCAAGTGCAGCCTTATATCTAACATCAAAGCTACCTTTCTCCCCCTGCTAATGCTGTTATCTCTATGTTTATTACAGAGCAGGGAGGGGTGGGATCACGTCACAGGGATTTGATTGACAGTCCAAGTAGGAGTAGAGGAATGCAATCACGTATTCTTCTAATTGGTGTATTTCAGTACAGAGAGGGAATCTGAACAAAGTGATTACACTCTGGGGTTGTGGGGAATTATAGAACACATGGAAAGAAAGAAAAAAAAGTTCATTTTCCCACTATAGATGCTTTTTAACTTCACATATTACATATAGTTCACCTTTAAACAAAATTCCCCTTCACGTTTTTATTGGCTGTGTGTATTTTATGTGTGCACACGCATAACATCTATTACAGTAGATTACACACACACAGCTTAGAGGGAACCTTGTTTTGGGGCTGTACATGGTGACTGTACGTAGATCACATGACATCCCTGCATCTATGTCGGTTGCAGTGCGGTTACAGAATGACAATTAACAGACACTACTCGAAATAGTTTTATTAACAGAATTTGTGAATACAAGCGAAATAGGAGAATTACACCCTCATTTCCCAGTAGCGTTAAACCGCCTCCCTGTCCCCTAAATGTGCTTTGCTGCTTCTTACTGTAAAGAAGTAAAATGATGTAGAACTGGAATACGAGGCCCCTACTGACTGGGGATCGAAGCGTGTGACAAGCTATGGTTAGATCCAGACTCACCTCGCTGGTAGGAAGAAAGCCGAAACCCACCCCATGAGAACTGAGGTGATAAGGCAGGCAGTGTCACCCTGAAAGACAACTATAAGAATAGCGTGTTTGGAAAGGGGGGGAGGGTAATAATAAAGAAAGTGTTTTTATTATGTTTCGACAGAGGCCATTGGGTGACCTGACTGTACAGGTCAGTGATATGCTGATTTATTAAATGCTCTGACAGTAAAGCAGATGAATAAGAAATAAACACAAATATCAGCCATGTGCAATGCAGATCCTTACACCCTCAGACCCATAACAGTGCTGCCCAATCAGTGAAGACGGATCCACCGCATAGAAAACACCCGCCACCTTCTGTGGATTAGAAACAATCATAGGCTCAAGTGATTGAAGTTAATGTCCATAAAGCGTCTTTTTAGGTTCCATGAAGCATCGGGAAAAAATGAAGAGCTGCGTCTTAACCAAAACCCCAAACTCATCGGTAAGAAGATGGATATGATCATTGAAAACACCAGCAGTACAATTCTGTGTTCCGTGGGTACCACATCTGATAGGAGGTCATGAAAGGGCGAGTAAAGGGGGGATAAAGTTTTCTTTCATATTAATTTTAGCATTTGCTATGGTAACTCCCACATCCCATAGTTCCATGTTTCCAGTCATTTTGCAAATCCGGCCCCTAATGCAGCAATGCAATGGTTAATACTGTTTAATCTAATACTCTTAAGTTTTTCTGCAAACTCTTCCCAACTTTATCCCCCTCTTTGCATCTGGCCCAAAGCATTTCACATTAACTGATCTAATAATACACCCAGCTGTATGAACTGGCCTTCTTATCTTCTATCAGGCCTAGTTCGAGGGAATAAAATTCCCATGTGTCTATTCGATACCAAATCCTACTGGTCCTGCCACAAACCCTCTATGTGATTTTGATTTTTAAAGAGACAGAGTTTTAAATCAAAATAAAACTGAAAGTCAAGTTAAAGCGATAAAATAAATTAATAAACCCAGAATATTCTAAAGTGATATAAGAGATTCTCTGCTTTGACCTTAGGAATCGCTCCTTCCCACTCAATACCATTTCGCTTATTTGCTTATGATGCTTAAGTCCTTATCTTCTACCTATTGCCAGGGACATTTAGTGGCATGTCCTAAAGACCCCCTTTAAATCAGCCTTGGTGGAGCAGATTTATCCACCGCCACCCTTCAAAGTGCTTTTACATCAGATCCATGAGTCAAAAATAATCACTAGTTATATGGAGGAGTTTTGCATTATGAACCCTAAGCCCCTCCGTAGTTGTGCAGATATTTCCCAGAAAGGCAAGGAAAAAACAACCCGAGACAGTCTATGGTACTGAACAGAACCATCTGATCGGAAGGTGTTGTATCTGTATGACCAAGTGTCACTTTTTTAATTTTTTTTTTCTTTATCTTTAATTTGTTTTTCAAAAATGTATATCTCTATATTTTATTTCCCCTTTGAAACAGAACATTATAAATTTTTTTTTTTGTTCTTTTTGATTAACTATTTACACGAAAAAAATCCGTTAACACCTTCCCTCTCAGATTTCCGTTCCCTTCCCCCGGAAGATAATTGAGGCTACGGTCAACACCGTTGAACCAATAGTTAAAGGAATTTAAAGGGATTTGATTATAAGGATTTTCCCCCACTCAGAAAGAATCAAAAAGCTAGAAAAATAAATAGACGCCACTGGAGACCCGCAGGTTTGTGTCGCCGTAGGAGACTCGGGAGGCAAAATAATTTAACCAATCACTTACGAAAAGACCAAAAAAAAACCACACCCCCATCCAGTCCAGATCTGAAAGCGTTAAAAGGTACGCGCATCCCGCCCTCTGAATAAATTAACACCGTATACTTGGTAATAAATTGCTGAGGTAAGATTGTTTAGTTGCACAGTCTGTCTGGGATTTGTAGGGGGGACCTTTTTTTTTTGCAGTCCATGTGTTTTTCCAAGCTTCCGACACACGGACGCATTTCCTGCTGTGCGTTGAGTTGCAGTTGGACTATGCTGTGCTCTTCTCTTAGATGACATGGAATTTGTGTGTTACAGCACTTCCTGGGCTGCACAGCCTCCGCCCACCGTAAACCGGAACTCCTGAAGGTTGGAAACTCCGTGAAAGTGAACGAATGCTCCGGCCACCACAAAGATGTGGAATAGCTGATGTGAATGGAACTGTCAACAGATAAAAGAACTAGGTAAGAAACACGATTGCTTTACAGCTAGTGTCCTTAGTAAATCATATCACTCAACCCAACACTGTCTACCAGAGACGCAACTGCCCATGAACAATAAATCATACACAGACTGTACAAAACCTCCCACAATCTGCTGTATCAACCCCACACATTCAGTTACATTATCTCTTTCCTGCATTTTTACACACAGACATCCAAGTCACCCATAGGAGCCGTCCGCATGTTCTGATTGGACTGGAATATAAACATTGCACCTGGAATTAACCATGTCCAAGATGTCAAATATAAATCATGTCCTTTTAAAGGATATGCACACTGGAAATTTTTTTATTTCCCATTAGTGGAAACTAATTCATCCCAACTATCACTGTACCGTTTTTTTGTTGATCTGCCCCTATTTCATTAGATATCCAATATGAAACATCTTACGGTACTTTTTAGCATTTCTGTAAGCAGTTTTGGTATAGCTGGAATGATTTGACAGTTGGTGTGCTGTATTCTGTATGCAGTATTGACAGTTGGTATGTGGGAAAATAGTAAGGTCAGTTGTCAGAGCCTGAGCAAAACAAGTATTATATTGAAGGCATGCAGCAACACACAAACCTCAGAGTAAGTGCTACTTACATGTGTTTATTTATAGATTAAGATGAAACAAAGCCATTTTTTTCAGTATACATACACTTTAGGGATTAAGACACACACTCCAATGTTTGGCCTGATCAACCACATGGATAGATTGTGCCAAAATATTAGCCATTATTTTCAACCCAAATGCTTTTTAAGCAGTCGGTTGGTGTAAGCGATCAGACATCAGAAAATCACAGCCCGTCCTGCAGTCTTTAACAAACCACAAAATCAGTTGGGATGAAATACTGGTGGCACTATAAAGGACAACTAAAGGCAGAAGACCTTGAAATAAAAGCATTAATCTGTGTCTCAACACTCCGTTTGATATCGGTGATGGGAAATTTACCTCAGCAGCATAGGGTTTGAACTTTACTTCCTAGCATTCCACAATCACAGAGTTTGGCCATTGACCGTTATGTTAAACAGGTCACACCCACTAGTAGTCTCTAGCCAATTCTGTTACAGACCAGTACAGGAACAGAGGTCCAGAGGTGTGGCCAGACAGTGCACTAAAAAATCCTCATACACACTGACAGCGTGCTTTTGTATTGAAACAGGAGGCTATTTCAGTTACATACCCAAATGTCACACTTTCCCGGGAAGAAACGTTCTGGGATTCGTGCAGCATAGAGAGCAGCCCCTGTGATGTATAGACAGGCCATAAGAACCAGCCACCCAATCTGTCCCATTGTGGCTGCTTTTAGGAATCCTTCAGAGAATACAAAATGAAGGGTGGGGATGATTCCACTCAGGCCGAGGCCGACAAAAACACCTGTTAGGAGAAATACGACGGGTCACATTAGAAGTTCAAATAGAAAAGAACATTTCCTAAGATTTTAAATATACGGATAAACAGACAAACAATATTGATGCAGAATACAAGATCTAATCTGATTTGTGTACAACTGGCCTCCAATCAGAAAAATGAATTTAATTGAACAATTTCCAATCAGGTTTGCAGCCAATCAATGATGACTGTCCACAGTCACTACAGGATTCCATTTAAATTATACAGAAAAGAATTCTGGGTACAGATGTGATAAACACCCTGAATCCCATTACTTGTCTTACCAGCTCTGACTCCTCTGTACTCCGGGGTGGCAAACAGATCCCACTGAGACACTATAATGGCCGCAATGCCCAGCACGCAAATGATGATCAGGTAGATGAATCGCGGCTGTGGATTACAGTAAAAGGAGTAGTACAGCCAGGGGACAAAGCTGCCCATGATGAGAAGTGCGATGCCAGAATAGTCCAGCCTATAGGGAACAAGGGAATTGAGATGTGCTCCTTGTGGAATAAAAATCCCTAAACCTAATAGAGGGACAGAAATTAAATGTAAAGATTGTTTTTAAAGGGTATCTCCACTCATAATTTCAAGGTTCTATTGAAGAACGGGAGGTAAAGGAGCTGTGCCTTACCTCCCGTTCTTCAATAGAACAAGCAGGAGACTGGAGAGAAGGTAAGAAACTTACCCACTCGCTCGCTCCCCCGGCTCTTAGTCTGAAAGGTCCCGACGGACCTTGTCTTCTATGCGCATAGAACGCGCATGCGCATAGAAGACAAGGTCCGTCGGGACCTGTCAGACTACGTGCTGGGGGAGCGAGCGAGTAAGTTTCCTAACTTCTCACCAGTCTCCTGCTTGTTCTATTGAAGAACGGAAGGTAAGGCACAGCTCCTTTACCTCCCGTTCTTCAATAGAACTAGATGCCTAAACCTTGAAATTATGAGTGGAGATACCCTTTAAAGAAATCACTTCCTGTTACTTCGTTGTTTCACCTTATGCTGCTTTCCTAACTGGAGCTTTGCCCAGGTTTAGCAGAACTATAACCCACGTAGGACGGAGTGGGTATATTTTAACCATAAGACTCCCCATAGAGAGGCAGTGCAACGGACTTACTTGGAGAAGACCCGAGAAACGCCCTCAGAATGACAATAAACGGTGTGAAACAGCCAAGAGAATGATAGGCAGAGGATCGCACCCAAGAAAAACATCCCGATAACCACCTTCTCCTGGACTGGGGCTATAAAGGCCATGTTGGATCGGAACATGTAGAAGATTCCCAGACAGAGGAATAAAACACATCCTGTATGGGGACAGAAGAGTCTATTGTCAATTACATGTAATGAAACATTGTTATATGGTAACAGGGAAACCCCTAGCACCATAGAAGAAAGGTCAAAAAATGTGTTTAAAAAGGATAATCAAGGTCTCAAATTTACCACAAAGGTTCTGATTATATAAAAAGCCTTCATTACTATGAAAATAAACCCTCAATCACTTATTGCTGGAAAGGTTCAGCAATAATACTTCCTTCTTAAACACTTCCTGTATTCAGCCATAAGACCAGCCTCTGTCTGCATTCATAGGCTTCTCTGAATGTCCACCAGTGTATCTTAAAGGAGCCCTGCTCTAAAAAGAATTTACCTCAATCATCAATTACATCTATTTATAAAACAAGAAGCAAATGTTTAGGAACGGAGGATACAGGATACCTGCTAGCTATGAAGTTTATAGCACTGGGCAGCACGGTGGCTCAGTGGTTAGCACTGATGTCCTGAGCTCGATTCCACCCTTGGACACATCTGCAAGGAGTTTGTATGTTCTCCCCGTGCTTGTGTGGGTTTCCATTGGGCACTCTGGTTTCCCCCACAATCATAAAGATATACTGATAGGTTGTATGTGTCCAATAAATGTGTTAGATTGTAAGCTCTTCGGGGCAGGGCCTGATGTGAATGTATACATGTAATTGTAAAGCGCTACGGAAGATGTTGGTGCTATATAAAAATAATAATAGCACTAACAGCTGTGCAGCAGCAGTAACTGTAATTCCAGATTCGTCCATGTGGAGGTGTGATAAGACCTTTTAGCAAAATGTTTATTTATGGCTACGTGATGGGGTTTAGGGATAGTGAAATCAACCCGCACAGAACTTAATAATTTCTCTCTCACCTTCCTGTCTCCCAAGAGCTAAGTAAGGAGACATTATGTAGGCTATAAGAATAAAGGTGGCCATACACTGCAAAAGGTTTTTGCAATCGGAAACCGACAGATACTTTGATAGACAAATGTACAATGTTAATACCATACATATTGTTCGACATTCAATTTGTTTGGCGATTATTATCGAATGTCGTCTATTGTGAGGTTACATTATATTTACATTTAACTGAAACATCAAAAAGTACTACGATCATTTAACAAATCAACTCAATCAACAATCAAAAAATGACTTTCCCGATCATATTATGATCCAAGACGGACATAATAAGATCGGGAAAACTTACAATTTTTGGTCCAATCAATGGAAACATCTACTCACATGATGGATTGATTGCAATAGTGTATGGGCACCTTAAGACAGGTAGATTGTTTAAAACAATAACAGTTTGCAGTATACACACTACCAGGTTTTTGGGCAGCACGGTGGCTCAGAGGTTAGCACTTGCTGAGTTCGATTCCACCCTTGAACATATCTACAAGGAGTTTGTATGTTCTCCCCGTGCTTGCGTGGGTTTCCTCCGGACACTCCGGTTTCCCCCACAATCATAAAGACATACTGACAGGTTGTATGTGTACGTAAAGTTATTAGATTGTAAGCTCTTTGGGGCAGGGCCTGATGCGAATGTATACATGTAATTGTAAAGCGATACGGAAGATGTTAGCTCTATATAAATCCATAATAATAATGTTTAGTTCAACATAAATCTACCATGTTAAGTCTTAAAAATCACGACATTAAGCCTCTACAAGTTTTGCAGCCAAGTTAATGGACGTGTTGTATCTGCTAGCAATGCAGTATGGGAATATTCGGTGAATTGTTTTCTAATTCAACATAACACAGCTACACCCCCCCCCCCCCAATAAATGTAAACATTCCGAGATGCAGCCAGGTGGGAAATTCAGTGTCTGACAAATGGTGGGATAAATGATCAGGAAGTAGTTTGTATGAAGTGTGTACTGTACCTAGCAGGTGGGTCCAGATGTTCCCAGTCTCTGTGTGTATCCTGAAGATGCTCCTGAAGCAGGCTCTGAAGGAAGGCATGGGTGGCCGATGGCCGTGTAGTAGATAGTCATTATCTTTTAGCCAGTCTGGTAGAACATCGTGGGGTATGACGCGCCACCTCCCTTCCCACACCTGCCGCCAGGAGATACAAAGGAACAAATGGTCACGTAGAGGAAAGAATTGTAAAGTAACTCACATACCGCAAAGCCTTGTCCACATCTACCTTTAATAACAAGAAGTTGTGAGGTTCTGCCACCTACACAGAGTAATAAATAGGACTTAAGTCCAGGACAAGCTCCAGTCGATATAAATGATGAACGAGAGCAGTTTAGATTATCCACCTAGGACCAGGCTACTTAGTCTCCACCTTCAAAACCCTATTATGTCTTTGGCCCCAGTACAGAGACCACAATACATTCATAACAAAGCACTCAATGCCAATGAATTTACCTTGCAAACAAATTCCTCCACCCTCTCCATCGCATGGTGTGCCTGCAGGAGGGGCACCATACCCATGAACCCTTCATCTTCATGGGCTGGTTCTTCTGGGCTGGCTGTGTCCTCTACATTCTGTAACAGAAAGAAATAAATATAACCCTCTGTATGTTCATGTTGGTTATCAAATCAATGGATACAATGGAAAAGGTTAAATAGATTTCTCAATATAGCCTTGATCGCCAGCATTTCCCCCATCAGGATTCCTGACATCCTTCTCTACTTAGAACACCCTCTGTCTAATAATGAGGTGAGGGTGGCTCCGGGAGAGATGGCATTTTGCAGTGGATGCAGTATAGAAGGATGGGTTACAAACAGGACAAGGACGTGAGGAATTTCCATCTGCTCACTACATTAACTCCCACAATCCTTAGGGAACCAAACCCTGTTTCCAAGAATCAAACCAATTATAAATGAGTGACACTTGTACCAACTTTGAGTTACATTATTGGGAACCGCCATCTGTTTCTATTGCAAAACATGCAACTACCATAGAATTATAGGTCTCTTATTTAGGTCACCATGTGTTAAAGAGGAAGATATAGTGAAAGAATGACAATACTGCCCTAAACTGTTCCAACACACTAACTCCCTACCCAGGTTTAGGACATGAACTGCTAGATTCTAAACTCAGGCTTTACTGCTGATTGTGGGCAATCTTCCTTTTAAAGCTGTGATCAGCAGTCTGATATAGCTCTGACCCCACCTTCAGTTCAGGATCTAGCCAATGGGAAGATGCGATTCTTGCAGAGCACTTCTTTCGATTAGTCAGGCCCTGGACACAAACAGGGGGGCAGGGTTTACTGGTACAGCAAACAAAAATGTGAAGAAAGATAAGCCACAATCAAAGGTAAAACCAGGGGTGAGGATCTAGCGGATTATAGGTAATTTTAAAGGGGGAGTGGGTTGAAAGTTTTGCAGTTCTTTAAAAGACTTGCTGCTTGTGATAGAGTTCACTATTTCCCTGGAATTAGAGCGTTTCGATTTATTGCCTAAATTTAACTTTTGTTTGCAAAATTAAACTCTAAAGAAATCTCTCTGCTTTCCGTATTGCACAATCCTTAGCTACTGAAAGACAAAGCTCACGAATGGGTGAAAAAAAATACCTGAAATTACATTTATTATCCTTGCAATGTTCCTTAGGGATGTTATTTCCCTTCCGCTCTGACCTCCTACTGTAAAGTCACAATAGAAACATGGCAGGATAGGAATGTAGAAAAATATATTAAAACCTGCAAATGGATTTCAAATTCCTTAAAGAGAAAGTACACTTCCCCATTTGGTTTACCCTTCATGAATATTAAAGGCCATATTCACCACTAAAACACAAAATTGGTTTCATGTCAGTTATCCGTCTATAACCCCAACTGCTATTTTTACCAGCATGTATTACATGCATTTGTAACCAGATAATTAATGAAAAGTTCTGTATCTTTCTGTCAAAAGTATCTGCCTCCTTCCTCTGCTCAATGAGCTTCTTACATGCTTGAGCATGTGCAGAGGAGACAGCAGGTGAAACAGCAGTCAATCATTGGTTGTGATGTCAGCAGTAACAGCCTTGATTGACTGCATGGAAGGAGGAGCCAGCTTACTCTAGACAATAATTATCCTTAAATATCTGGTTAGTAATGCAGGTAATAGAGTGCAAAATATATCGGTTGGGGTTGGGGGCAGATAACTGACAATTGACCAGTTTTTTATTCTTAGGGTGAACATGCCCTTGAAGTAAAATATCACTGCATAATGATCCATAAGCCTATAGGGCCTCCTGCATAGACCCTGCTACCCCCTAGTTATTGATTAGCGTAGATAGCTGAAGACGTGGTTTAACACATATGAGAATATAAAGGACAGTATAGTGTATAGATGTACAGTAAAACACGTTATTCTTCAAAACATTCTCCCTACCCTATGTATTTGCATACACAGCATTATTTAAAAACATTAATGCTACTCTTCAATAAAACAGTGCCCCCTATAGGCAAATGATTACAAATCCAATACAATGCATCCACTGAGAAATAGGTTTTGGGTGTGATCTCTGGCACCAATGGGGTTGTACCAGTTTGAGTAATGAGGCCTTACATTGGATTTTATTTCGCAATCTTTTTAAAACTCCCAGCATGCCATATTCCTGCTTCAACAGAAGTTTACATTGAACGAATAATGTAATAATGGTGGCCATGGAGTATAATCGCTGCCAGACGATATTTTTTCCTATCGGGACAGTTTTGTTGGTCAACCCGATCGTATGGTCTCCGGATCATAGCGTCTATGGTCAACTTTAGACTCAACAGTAATGAACCCCTCTGATCCACATAGTATAATCCGGTAATCACATACATAACCAAACTACTAGCTCCTGCCCTACACACAGACTAAGATCTCAATGAAATTTGCTCTCCAGAAGGTGTTAAGTCTCTCACACGGGTGCAAAATTTTTACCACATTCCAAAGGAAATCCACTATTACAAACAAGATCTGGTTCAGCAAGAAATTCTTGACAAAGCAAGTAGCATGGCAGCTCCCGCTAAAAATGAACATAATGTTGCAGCAATGCTACGCTCTCATTCTCCCCTGACAAATGAAAAGGTGATAATCTCTATGGGAAACAAGCGATGGGGGCCTTTTACAAGAGAATGACGTATCAGTAGGTACTGAGTGCTGAAATGGAATTGGTTAATTACAGGAAAGAAGCCTCCATTGGTTCTAGTTAATCGACACCCAATACAAACAGTTTATACGTCCCACACGTCCCCCATTGTTTGTTCCTCTACTACAGAGAGATCTGCCTGCAGTCTTTAGACAGTAACATCATTCCAATTAAACACTCTGCTGGCTTCAGTGGCTGTGCATTGTAAGGGGAAGCAAACAACGTGATTGGGGTTTTGATGACGGTTGGCTTAATAATGGGACAGGCCCAAGGTTACAAAGTGTGGTGGGATTCGGAGCTTTCCTACCCACTGCAGAGAGGTTAAAGTAATTAGGCTCGGACCGCTTGGCTCTCGGTGTATGACTGATATTGTTCATTTATCAGAGTCCCTTGTGAACACAGATATTTACAGGAGGGAAGCAGGGAATAACAACCTTGCAATTCAGTATCCCTGTGAACAGACGCACTGCAAAGGGCAGTAGGATAAGATATTGAGGCATCGATTCTATTTACCAATAATCTAACATATAGAGAAGGGGAGATGGCATCATATCTGGTTGAGAGGGGGAGGAATAAGCAGAGTGTGATAGTCCTGGGCAAGAATATCAACTCCCTGGCTCTGTTTAAAGTTGTAGTTCGCTCTAAACATACTTATTTTCCAGCCCATAATCTGCGGATTATATAATATATATAACGTATCACTTGCCTTTCCAAGTTTTATCTACACGGAACTATTGTGAGAATTAAAGTGAACTCTAACTTGACTTCCTCTCCCACTGGTCTGGGCATGCTTGGTGTATGTTTTATCTAGCATGGAGCAAAAGAAGAATTGTCCAGTGAGAAACTTTGTATTTCGTATGGGGAATGTTTAGTTAGGAATCACTTCGAGAGCAAGTCATTAAGCATCTGCAATTCGTTAGGTTTTCTAAACTTATCTATTAGTTAAAAATTAATTAAAAAAAAAAAAACAATGCAGTCATTTGATAAACCATTATTATGTTCAGTTACGTTATCGTCACATACAAAACACAGCTCAAGGCTCTGTGAAACACACATGGGAGATGGACGGTATTCGGAGTTACATTATAAAAATGGTTCTGGATCAGAAAGGTAACGGCGCAACCAGAAAAATGAAAGAGAAAAATAGAAACAGAACTAACAATTCCCTTGTTATTTCACAACAGTTCCACTTCTCTTACAATTCTACACAATTTTTTTGTAGATTATTGTTCCTATTTGCTTCCTCTTAGTCAATGTCATTTAAACATTAAAGGGGAACTGTGGTCTCCAAACATGCACCCTCTATTAGAAAGAGCACACCCGTACCTTCTAGCTGCAGTCTATCCAAACTTACAGCAAAATAAAGGATGATGATTCATACTTAACACAGTGAGCTGCAACATCAGGAGTACCTGCAAGCCTCTGGCTTGAGCATGCTCTCTTGTATCTTACTGCTGGGACAGAGCCCCATCCATTTATTATTTTTAAAGCTAGCCACAAGCCTTAAAATAAATATCTGTCTATATATATATATTTATTAATTATATTATTATATATGTTACCCTGACAACAGATCACAGACCCTGGAAATCAACATCAGTGGTGCGAGACCAATATGAGACAGAGAGAAATACAGCAGGGAACCGACAAATCACTACAGAGGCATATTGATGTTCTAGGCTTCTACAGAAAAACAGTTCTCCAATCACTTTGCACAGCACGATACATAGTGACATCTGCTCACCAATCATTTTATCCTCTGATAGAACATCTTCTTTCTACGCGGTTCCCTTTAAGGGTGCATGTTGATGTTTATGTTAAAGGCTCAGTAATTCACTGACAAATACTTCTTTCAGAATCCAAATATCATCCATAGATTACCCTATCATAGCACATGCGGTGCCCACCAAAAATGGCCCCAAGCGCAGTGGCATAGTGGGACCTCGCAAATTTACGTTACATTGTCGTGCGCTAGCGCAACACAAATGGGGGTGAAATTGCCTTAAAATAGCCTAGTGGGGCCTAGCCCGGAGACATTATCGTTAAATGCTTATTTATGGATGTGCAACAAATAAGCTTATTTTATTTCTTTCGCCCATTGCTTCTTTTTCCAACCTGTTTTCGGGCCTCCAACTCCCAGCATTCTCAGAAACCAGGACGGTGTGTTGTTCTTGGAATTAAAAAATAAAAAAATAAGGGACAGGGCGTGCGTGTTTTCAAACAGGATTATTAAGGGTGCGGCACATTTTCATCGTTTCATTCCACAATGATGTTTATTTCACCTAAATGCAGATACCCAGAATCCCTTCCTGCAAACAAGGCAGCAGGTCCTGGTCACATGACACGGGCTGGGGTTACTGTGTACAAGGGTTAGTCAACTGCAACAGTATAAACAAATTCCAGAGGACGGACCAGTCCCTTCTACTCTGTCTGTGTGCAGGGGGAATTGTAAAGACCCCCAAGACCACGAACTCTCACAATGATTATAATTTAATGTCTCCGGGAACATTTAAGAAAACAAACTGACAATTTTATGAATTAAAGGGAAATTGTATGATCAGCACAGTCTGTTTTAAAAGCATACCGTTTCTTTAAGAAGCCTGCGTGGGTCTCCTATAATTACTGACAATACGGGTTCTACCATGAAGGGATACTGGGAATTTCTGGTTTTTTGCCAGGGAGAGTTTCAAATCGAGGGCCCCAAACTCCTGCGACACATCTGGGCTACAGACAGAGGCAATTTGCACAACAAAGTCCCCCCATTTACTCAAATGCTGTAATCAAGATAATAACAGGGTAGGAGGGATGGAAAGACCAGCCAGGGTCATATTACAAGGACATCGTGTTCGCCTTCCATAATGAATGGATTCTTTTTAAAGGGACTATTCATACAAACAGCATCCACAAGCTCCCTGCAGTTCTGCAGTGGTTGAATATAAGCTATATGTACAGAATGGGACTTTTAGGCTTCGATAGTCTTTAGGTTCGTACACACATAGGATTTTGCCAACAATCCATGATCCCCGCAACGAACGCCCGTTTTGGCTGAGAATCGGCCATGTGTATGCGTTAGGTCAGGGGTCATTTGTTGATGCGCCTGGCGGATTGGCGAATGACCCCCAACTGAACGCATACACACAGACAATTCTCACCCCAAATGCCCGTTCGTCACGGGTAGTGCTCGGTGTCGGGATCGTGGATCATTGGCAAAATCGCACGTATGTACAAACCTTTATACTAAGCGCGATTTTGACAAAAATGGACCAAAAATCCTGATCAAGCAGATTGCAGCATCCTACATCCTGAGATTTGCATTAAAAATAACATTGTGGATTTAAAATGGTTCGCAAAAAAATGCGCTATTGTGGCCCTGCCTTTAATGTTTAAAGGGGCCACAGGGAGATGTTGGTTAGAGCCACCCACAGGAAAGCACGAAGCACTAAAGAACTAAGGTAGAACGATTAGTGAAACATAATTTTTCAAGTAAACATGCTCCTATCCCTACTCAACTTGGCACTGGAGAGAATTGTCTGGGGTTGTATGGCCACATGGCAGCAGATTGCAGATGGATTCCATCCGTTGAGTTGCTGTGAAATGGGCAATGTAGTTTAATTACGATGAAGAGTCTTTTGCAGTGAACGTAAAGAGACTCTCTTTCACAAATGGGTACAAACTTATGTAACAGTGACATTTAAAGGGCAAGTTTACCCAAAAACTAGAATTGGTTTATTGCTAAATTACCCCTAAACCCCCAGATTGCAATATGTACCTTGCTGGGCAATATTATTTCCACCCAATCTTCTGCTTCGCAGCCATCACATACAAACTCTTTTGTGAGCTTGAACATGTGCAAATCAGGCAACCCGGGAAACTGCCAACACTACAGCCAATGACTAGAGTTGGTCCCCAAGCATTCTCTTTACTGATACATCACCCAGCAAGGTAAGTATTGTGGGGGTGGTATGGGGGGGTTGGGCTAATGAAACACTTGGAGGGAGACCTTGCCCTTTAAATATTTTCCAGACATTTAGAAGAATGTTACAGCTATTTGAAAGGTTTGTAACAGAGAATCCCCACACTGTACAGTTCTATGGGTTTGGGGATAAGAACATGGAGTAAGGGACAAGGCAGAAGAAAAAAGAAATTACACATCTCCCCGCAATCAGTTTCATTTTAAGTATAGTATAATATATTAGTATAGTATAGTATAGTAGTATAGTATGTTAGTATAGTATAGTATATTAGTATAGTATAGTATATTAGTATAGTATAGTATGTTAGTATAGTATAGTATGTTAGTATAGTATAGTATGTTAGTATAGTATAGTATATTAGTATAGTATGATAGTACAGTATATTAGTATAGTATAGTATGGTAGTATAGTATAGTATTTGAGGTTGAATAAAGACATATGTCCATCCAGTCCAACCTATCTAGCAATATCCTCATTTCCTGCCAAACTGTTGATCCAGAGGAAGGCAAAAAAAAACAAAAAACACCAGAATTATGAAGGGGACAAAAAATTATTTCCGACTCTAAATGGAGGCCGTTATATACATATACCATTATCACAAGTCCACACTGCCCGATTATCTGAATACTCATTCAAGAACACATTTTTAATTATTGTTCATATTGAAATGTTAACATAGACAGACGGGTGACAAGGAGGGTGTGAGCAGCGAGGGAATCTTAATTACCAGGCACAGCAAATAACACAGAGGTAACGATTTGGGTGGGGCACAGGGAAGGAAAGGTTTCACCCCCAACCCGGACTCATTTACATATATTTAAAGGAACATTATCATCATCCGAAATGTACCCTCTTTTTTACACTTACATTCTATTAAAGTTTAAAATAGCAGTAGCTTCTACACCAATATCATTCCATCCTTCTAGATAATTATATCTATTGCAGGTTTTTCCAACCTGCAGTGTCCACAAAAAACATTGTCATTGACCTGATGTGTATCTTGTGCCATAAAGCAAGGAGGAACTGCTGTTCATTGCAAGACAGAAAGCGTCCACTTAGCACCGGTGAATCATGGTTTTATCAAATTCCCAATTACACCGGAGGAATAACATGCCAGTTCATTAGGCAGATCAATAGGTCAATTATTATGTTACACGGAGATCTATTACACAGAGAAACCCAATACTGGAAGGGAAGGTAAATTAGACACCCCTTGATACTGGGTCTATCAAACACATGACACCACAGCGGTTTCCGTGCAATCGTAAAAGTCATTTTATACCTGGCAACAAGGTGGTATCTGGTTACATCAAATGCAATATTGGTTATACCTCAGCCCCACATTAAACGTCTCCATAGCAGAGACAGACATTTCTTCCAACTCTAATTAACTGCCTGAGATTATTTAGACATCACTCCACCTTCATCAACACACAGCAACTAATAACTCAACTTATCACAAATGTCAAATAGACAATTACATATTTGGAGTAAAATCTTAAAGTGGAAAGTCCACCCCGCAAATAAAACATTGTATATAGGTGAATCACCCCCTTCCCTTTAAACACTACCCTGAAATGCTTCCTGATGTTCTGTTACCCCTCTTTGTGCTTCCTGGATATGACAGATGACATCACTGACACAGACAATGACTGAAGGCTATTCCCCCGCTTTCCTCCGAGCACGTGCAAGCTTGTAAAATAGCCTGTAAAGGAGGCAGAGACCTTTTCAGAACATTTTGTGGCAAACCAGGTTGGCCCTACATTTTTAAGCTCACTATAGAGCTCTGGGGTGATTTACCTATATATTAATTTTGATTTGAGGGCAGGTACTGGTAGTTGTAGTTTGCAAACACCTGGAGGTATACCAGTTAAGAAGCCCTGCTCTAAATGACCTGTTGTTAAAAGGACCAAGGGTGGGATGCAGAATAAGGTGTGAAACAGAGTAGAGGATTCACACAATATATAGCCCCCCCCCCCCCCCCAAACAACAACAACAACAAAAAAAACTGGTCCGATTTTCTCTGCATCTTTTTTAAGAGCACAGAAACCACTGCAGGTTCTGAAAGCCTCATAGCGCTATTGTAAGTGGTCAGTCAATAAGTTTAATGGCACTGTGCACCCAAAACATGCCTTATGTTTAAAATAAGCATCTCTAGGTGCAGCCTGTGAGGTCAGGGTGCTGAAAAAGACAACCTAAAGCCAACCCATAGTCACACAATCGCAATTACATCTCTAGGTGCAGCCTGTGAAGTTAGGATTCTGAAAAACTTGGCACTTCCTGCTTTGGGCAGATTGAGGTTCAGGAAATCTGGGATGAGCATTGGTGACATCACTGATCAGCTGTCAATGCAGGGCCATTCTCTCTTTCTCAGCAGCACGCTTTCAATGCAAAGGCTTCTGCCGCTGGTAGAGAGTGGAGCAGAGGGTGCAGATATTACTCAAACTACTGGAAGCAGAAAGTAATAACCTTTTGCAGTACCATAATTTCTGTCAGGCTGCCCATAGAGATGTGATCCAGGGCTTATTTTAAAGTTATAATGGAGCTTGTTTGGAGACACAGTTTCCCTTTAACCAACACTGTATCACATTATTCTTAACAGATGGATACATGTTAGAGACAAACAAAAGGACAGAATAAAAATGAAAATGGATCTGCTTGTTTGGTGATGGGTTTAGACAACCAGATTTGTCCATGTGTGACCAACCATAAATAAACCCTGTAACGTTATCTCACAGGATACTGGCACAGAAGTGACATCTGAGCATGTGAGGGGTTGGGATGATCGTAAATAACTGCAGGGTGATCGTCTTCTGCCTTTTCATGTTGTGATGCATTAATGAAACAGAATGTTGTGGAGGAAATATCGCTAATGGTAGATAAAAAGAGGAATATGCTGGACAGGGTTTTTTCTCTACACACGTCCTTTCTGCTGCTGAATCAGCATATGGCCTTAAGC
Source organism: Hymenochirus boettgeri (assembly GCA_019447015.1). NCBI lineage: Eukaryota > Metazoa > Chordata > Amphibia > Anura > Pipidae > Hymenochirus > Hymenochirus boettgeri. Next base: position 22,954,668 of record CM033471.1, on the reverse strand, counting down.
AAGGAAAGCAACTGTGATTCCGGCTGTAAAACGTAATTTCACCAACAAAATTGTACAGAGAAGCACAAGGCAGCCGTCCAAAAGATCAGATTTAGTGGAGGGTTTGAAAAAGCCTGTTCATTTCTCCACTTGCTGGTAATAGACAGCTCAGTGTTCCTCTTGTAAGCAGGGCCGATTGCCCCCCAGATAAATACAGTGAAATACAAATCATGGTACTAAACAGACACAAGGTTCTACGCAGTCTCCAACATTAGATTTCCTGTCCAGAAAAAAGGGCGCAACTACTCAGGGGCCTCATATTCTTACTCTTCCTCCCAGATGCAGCCCAATAGGCAACTGCTGAAGATGTAGTAAAGTTTACAAGCAACTTTCAAAGATGACAACCGAGATGAGAAACACAATCAAAAACTGTTTATTCCTTAAAGGGCATGTTCACCTTTAAAACAAAAAAAAAATGGTTACCTGCCCCCAACCGATATATTTTACACTTTATTACTAACCAGATCTTTAAGGATAATTACGGTCTCCATTCTGACAGAGAAAGATGGCCCCTCCCTCTATGCCATCAATCAAGGCTGTAACTGCTGACTTAACAACCAATGACAATTCATCTGCTGCTTCCTCTGCACATGCTCAAGCAAATAAAAAGCTCATTGAACAGAGGAAAGCAAAGACCTTTGCCAGAAAGGAATACAACTTATCATAAATATCTGGTTACAAATCCATGTAATAAACTGGTAAAAATAGCAGTTGGGTTTGCAGACAGTTTAATGTTTTATGGGTGGACTTGCCTTTTAAGGGTGGACTTGCCTTTTAAGGGTGGACATGCCTTTTATGGGTGGACATGCCTTTTATGGGTGGACATGCCTTTTATGGGTGGACATGCCTTTTATGGGTGGACATGCCTTTTAAGGGTGGACATGCCTTTTAAGGGTGGACATGCCTTTTATGGGTGGACATGCCTTTTATGGGTGGACATGCCTTTTAAGGGTGGACATGCCTTTTATGGGTGGACATGCCTTTTAAGGGTGGACATGCCTTTAAGGGTGGACTGCCTTTTAAGGGTCGACATGCCTTTTAAGGGTGGACATGCCTTTTATGGGTGGACATGCCTTTTTTTTTTATGGGTGGACATGCCTTTTAAGGGTGGACATGCCTGTAAGGGTGGACATGCCTTTTAATGGGTGGAAATGCCTTTTTAAGGGTGGACATGCCTTTTAAGGGTGGACATGCCTTTTAAGGGTGGACATGCCTTTTAAGGGTGGACATGCCTTTTATGGGTGGACATGCCTTTTAAGAATCATTTAAACATTCTGCTGTCTACACAGAGCAAACCTTGCACCAATTAATCAGGACCCAGACACAGAACAGAACACAGTGATTTTGAATGTCAAGCAGTGCCAGGTAGTGATACGTTTATCTACACAATAAAATAAACATCATTATCTCTTGTTATGACTGAGATGGTTATCGGAATAAGACCTGTCATTATAGTGCACCTTGGAGCGGTCATACGAGCAGGAAGATTATAATCTTATCTCACAAGTCACCAATAGACTTTTAAACTAGCATCATTAAACTGCAGGTATTTGGTTTTTTAATTAGTCGAATTTCAATAGTGCTCGATGCAGAAACAGTATTAGAGGTCCAGTATGGCAACTCCTCATCCTATGCACAGCTAGGATATATTATGAAGGAATATTTCAGGAAGGAACCTTTAGTTATGATAGAATTATTCTTTACTTTCAATTCCATATCCCAAATTAAAAAAAAAAAGTAAAAGGAATAGTTTACTTGAAAAGTGACCGATTCCTTTAATGTATTGCTTGAATACTGAGAGGTTAAGGAGCTATGTCTTACCTCCCGTTCTTCAATCAATATCTCAGAAGCCAGGGACGAAGATAAGAAGAAACTTACCTTTCACGCAATCCACCACAGCAGCACTGAAAACCGCTTCCTGGTTCTAATCAACTATAGCACACATTATTGCAGAGGCGCGCTATAGTTGATTGGAACCAGGAAGTGGTCGGGATCTGTCAGTTCTAATGCGGTGGATCGCGTGTAAGGTAAGTTTCTGAAATGTTCTTCTCACCCTTTTCTCTGCCTCTAAAAATGTATCAACCTACTCTCAAAGCTTTCCAAACTCGTTATAAGCTTGCACATGCTCAGAGGAGGCAGCTAGGGGATCAGCATTCAGTCCCTGACTGTGATATCAACCGTTATATCACTGATAGTTGCCAACCAGGAAGCAGAAACAGGGGTAACAAAACATGGTCTATCATATTTATTGCAGCATTGGGGAGTGATTTTTAATAGGATCAAAGCATGACATAGTAACAGTTTGTGGCCATAGTCAGGAAGGAAGAGATTATGACATGACATCAGAATAAGAAGATAGCCTTTTTGCGGTTGAATATTTATTCAAATATGCATTTAGTTTTAAGAACTTTAAACAGGTTACACACACACAATGGTCATTGATAATTATACCTCAATGTTGGATCAATTTATTTAAAGGGTGTCCATCTGTAAAAACAAAAAAACTGGTCACTTGGCATTTATATGTCCCTAACCCCAACTTTCTATCCCTTTATTACATGCATTTCTAACCAGACATTTAATTAAGTATTGTCCCTGTTTTCTCCATTTCTGGCAGAGGTTGCCACCTTCGTCCTCCTGCTCAGTGAGTTTTTAGGAAACTGAGCATGTGCAGTGGAGGCAGCAGGGAAAGCTGTCAATCATTGGCTCTGATGTCATCAGTCAGCCTAATCTGGTTAGTAATACATCTAAGAATGTGCTGAATATATTGGTTGGAACTGGGGGCAGGTTACGGACAATTGACCATTTATTTTCTTTTAAAGGGGAGAAGTCCTTTAAAGGGTATCTCCACTGGTAAAAACCCAATGTTCCTATTTAGATTTATTGAAGAACGGGAGGTAAAGGAGCTGTGTCTTACCTCCTGTTCTTCAATAAAAGTTTCAGGAACCGGGAACGAAAGAAAGGAACTTACCGACCGCTTGCTCCTCCGCCACGGACTCTGTAATGCTTGCCCGTGGAGGAGTGAGGGATCGAGTAAGTACCTTTCCTTCTCTCCTGGCTCCTGCAGGTTTAATTGAAGAACGGGAGGTAAGACACAGCTCCTTTACCTCCCGTTCTTCAAAAAAAACTGAATAGAAAAAAGGGGGTTTTACCTGTGAAGATACCCTTTAAGTGGGAGATCTATAGCAACTATTGGTCATTTTTTATCAGAAAAGGCCTAATCCTGTGGCTGATTATCGTGCATGCGCGCTAGTTACTCTGAACCAGGTAGAGGTTGGGACCTGTCACTGATGCGGATCTCGTGTAAGGTAAGGCAGAGCTCCTTGACCTCGCGGTCTTAAATCAATACATTAAAGGAATAGTTCACTTTTTGAGTGAACTATTCCTTTAAAAGGATGGTTACATAATGACAGCATTAAGTCTAGCTAGCTTAAAGGGAAAGTGGCCACCTTGATATGAATTCTCCTTCATCCTTTGATTCATCCTGTCGGGTGGGTCAAACATGCTCAGATCTCTACTGAGCAACTGAATCAACCCAGGCACTGGGTCAACAGCAAGACCATAACGGTCTCTATTGGGGTCCTGCAAACAGGAAGTCAGTATTTCGGTTACATTTATTTATACACAGACACAATGCTGAATGGGCAGGTTAAGGTCATTAAGATGGAAAAATACTGCTCTTTTTCTTAAAGGTTATGTATTTGCACTGAACTTCCCCTTTAAAGGGCAACAATAGTGTCCGCTCCCCCATTTGAAAGTGCCTTCCTATTGGTTAGCTCACAGACTGGGAGTAGGAAGTGAGAACGAGTGAAAGTTAAAGAGGTATGTGCGGGCATAAGCAGGTCAACCCAGGAGCGAGGACTTAGCAATTTAGGTTCTCACCCTGGGTACTTTCTAATAAAGGAGCGGATTAGGGCAGAAGGGAGTATAGTTGTCCTTTAATACATCATTATAGAACATAAAATAAGGATATATAAGACAAAATAAATCAACTAGATACTAGATTATTATATGTAAGGTTACAATCCTGGTTGGCTTGTTCAGACTTTAAGAAAACGTTCCTTGAAGGGCATGTTTGCCCCCTACAAAAACTTTAGATCACTAGACATTGATTACATCGTTTGAACCACAGATCACAATATATTGAGAAACACAATATCATTTCTCACAGGCTCCAGGACTCATTTTTAAGGACTGCAGGCTTTTATTTAACTTGTTTGGAGACCACAGTTGCACTTTTAATCTAAAGTTAAGAGTTTTTGTAGAGAATGAACATGCCCTTTAAAACATTTAGGCTGCATACACACGGGACTATTATTTGTCCTGACCGAGCATCCGATCCAAGCTCGGCTGGGACAAATGACTGCCGGTCGCGATCGGACTAGATCGCCCGGTTGTCCGAACGGGCGTCCGAGCTCGGTCGCCCTACCAACCGATCCACGGCACTATCAGTTGGTCGGCCAGAAATATCTGCTGGTGTGTACCCAGCCTTATGGTTAGAGGTGAAAAGGTTTTCCCGAGCCATTCATTTTCAACAACCAATCAGATGTGAGCTAGTTACAAATCTAATGAAAATTTGATTGGTTCCTGTAAATTAATGGCACAGTCAAATATTTGCTCCACTTACCGGTATTACATACATATTCATCATGTTATCCTAAGTTATGCGATTGTTACTACAAACATTTTTTTACATTTTTGCTGACTATAAAGAATTGACTTCTCGGCTGCTTTCATAGTATTTATGCCAGTTCATCAAAACATTTCCTAATAACTACTGACCCAATTTACGTCTCTACGCCTCCACTCCCTTTCATGACATGGTGTGTTTAAGTGCTAGAACACGGACAGGGATTAAGATTACAAATGGGAATTTATTTTCAAGTCACGTTCAGCTGTAGAAGATTTTTTAAGCCTGAGGCTTGTGAGCACGGACAGGAAAGCAGGGAATCCAGCAATCAGAAGATAAACGTTTTCTCGACACTAGCACACAATTTGTGCAAACCAAAAATACAGAAGAAAAGCCTCAGCTGTAAAGGGATTTTTTTTTTTTTTTGCTCAATCCAATTGCCTGGCACAAGGCAGTGTCATTGTTAATACGGTCATGTGGTTGGAAGAATAAAGGCTTCTAACAAGAAATACAAAACTTTCAATTTGCAGGAAGAATAATCAGGAAAGGGGAAGTGAAAAGATTGGAATCCATGCAATATTTCTATACGCTGTGATATTTGTAATGTATCCCAAGTCAATACTGCAAAATCGGGTGGCAATTATTCTGGTGAAATTAATAATGGTATGATCACTGTAGGATCAATTGTCTGACAATCAAAAGACCTATTAGATGTTGGGGAGCTTTAAGAAAGCTGGGTACATCCAATAGAGAGAGGGCTCTGCTACCCCGCGGCGTCTTACACATATAAATCCAAGTAGGTTAAAATCAGAACTTTATTGCATACAGATTAAAAATAGGCTAGACAGGCTAACATGACCTGACGCGTTTCGTGTCAGTTATGGGTACACACCATACAATATTTTCAGCTGACCGACCAATATTACTGTGTATCAGTCAGTCAGGCAAAAACATTGTATCGTATGGGTGCCAAAAGTTGCGAACGATCTCGGTCACCTGTTCGTCTGTATTGGACGAATGGGCTATTGAGAATGCTAGCAAATCACGAGCAATCGTATGGTTCCCTATGGGATCACACGATTAGTCGCAGGGAACAGCTCGCTAGTGGCAAACAAATAGTCAGCCAGGACTAATGTCCAGCAATGTGTACCCATCCTTAGATTGCCTTATCGATGACAACATTTATCCACAAGGTAAATTATAATGGTGTACTACTACATAGCAGCGCGTCAATTATAACAAGGATGTAGATATTAACAAAAGGGCTGGGTGTTTACTAAGGGATCGGTTATGGGAAACCACATCGGGGGGGGGGGGGGAATCTGTAAAAATTATAAGAAAGATGGGGGGGTGGAATGTCAGAAAAAACACACAGGGAGGGAGAGGATTATAATGGGTAGTGTACCCCTACTGTAAATTATAAGGCTATTATTAGCCACCTTCGGAATTCGGTGACCTTTATACAAGCACTCGGCCTGCAGCCATATGCTTTTACATGGCCAAGAAATTTCCCAGTAACTTCTGATATCCTTGTAATTTATGGTAGAGGGTCCCTAATCCATTATGTATTATATTCATGGTTATTCTACTTTTTTTAAAAAACGGTTTTAAAACTACAACTCCCAGCATCCCTCCACTACAGAGGGAATGCTGGAAGCCGTAGTTTTCAAGCATCTGGAGGAACACTGTTTTAAAAATCCCTGCCTTATAGTGTCCATGCATTAGTCTTAGTTCAGACCATGTTTGACCCATTCAAGAACAAATCTATAGAAACTATTGTTATGAAGGAAGTGTGCATTCTGGGTAAAGAGAAGGACTGTAACAGAACCCATCACTGACCACTGCAAAGCATAGCAAAGAGTATGAAATCAATTGATTACAATTAAGACAATATGCAGAACACCCAAGTATGTGTAAATAATAATTATGACTTTTTTCTTCAAATGAACTTCCCCTTTAACCATACTACGCATTCAAGATCTCCCAATTCTGGATTTAGAGATTGTATGCTGACAACTAGATTGTTTACACAAATGGGTAAAATAATACATAGCAGGAACATTTACTGAACAATGGGAGGTACAATGTGTCCAGTACAGGACTCTATCATGTGACCGATTACAGAACGCCTGTGTTCCAGCAGACAGAGGATAATATGACACAACCCACATGAGCTTAAAACTTTGGCCACAGCCAGCATTCCAAAGAACATAAAACCAGTCATTTAAACAGATTATCAAATTAATTTGCTTTATTACAACAGGGGAAAGGTCATGAAATGATGTCTGAGGCAACAGACTCTCTATTGCTGAAATCGGGTGACAACTGGAATTACTAAATTATGAAATTGGCTTTCAACCGTTTCATACACAAGGTGAAGGATCACCCCATGGGCCCAACCACAATGTTGATGAAAATTGGGGCTACTTAATGAGGCCTGAACTTTCAAAGTAGATTGGAATGTGCGCCTCTTGTGGTTAGATGAAAAACTGCCTTTCCACAGTTTCCACTTCGTACGTTATGCAGCACCCCCCTAAACCTAGAGTTTGTTTAGGTTACACTTTGTAAATCTGCTTCCAGCTAAAGCTCTCGTACTTACAAGCTCCGCGCTCCACCTCCCAGCTCTGCATTTCGCTCTCCACTTCCACGTAAGGCAGTCACTCTCGGCTGTGACAGTGATGTCATGGCCAGTCACTGACTGCCATTCCCGGACGAACCTCCATTGCTGCTGCTCGGGAACAGAAAAAGAACACAGCAGCCGCAGTGGAGAGGAAGTGGAAAGACAGGAAGCGGTGGTGGATCTTGAACTTGTAAGTATGATTCTCATGCTAAGAGCAGATTTAAAAAATGTAACCTGAACGAAGTCTAGGTTTAGGGGGGTGCTGCATAACATACACATTTATCTCCAGAGGGGTGGACCCTTTAATTAATTCACCTAGGTAAAGACACAGCAATAATGTATTTTCAATCTCCTCTAGTCCACATTAAAGGAGAACAATATAGTTAAATTACCCTACCCCTTTTAAAGAGTGAGGACCTAAAACGTGTAGTTTACTGAGCCCCAAGCTGAGGTCATCAGAAAGTGCGAGGGACATTAGTCTTATAAAGGATTAAATTGAATAAAGCCAAGATGTTAACAGTTTAGGGACAGGTGTGACCACATAGAGTGATAGAATCCACATAATGGCCCAAATGTGCACTTGTCACCGTCATGCTTATTTTCCTGGTACCAGTTTTAGCATGGGGCATAAGAGAGGGTTAGTATAACATTATAGTTCTCCTATAAGTAACTTCCTGGTACCAGTTTTAGCATGGGGCATAAGAGAGGGTTAGTATAACCTTATAAGTAACTTCCTGGTACCAGTTTTAGCATGGGGCATAAGAGAGGGTTAGATAAACCTATAGTTCTCCTATAAGTAACTTCGGTACCAGTTTTAGCATGGGGCATAAGAGAGGGTTAGTATAACCTTATAAGAACTTCCTGGTACCAGTTTTAGCATGGGGCTAAGAGAGGGTTAGTATAACCTTATAGTTCTCCTATAAGTAACTTCCTGGTACCAGTTTTAGCATGGGGCATAAGAGAGGGTTAGTATAACCTAATAGTTCTCCTATAAGTAACTTCCTGGTACCAGTTTTAGCATGGGGCATAAGAGAGGGTTAGTATAACCTTATAAGTAACTTCCTGGTACCAGTTTTAGCATGGGGCATAAGAGAGGGTTAGTATAACCTAATAGTTCTCCTATAAGTAACTTCCTGGTACCAGTTTTAGCATGGGGCATAAGAGATTCTCCTATAAGTAACTTCCAAACTACTACCACAACCTCCTATCAACAGACATAATTAAACATCCTATTACATTACCACTTGCCAATATCTCACACCCCTTGGTACTTACATTATCCTGCACAGGACATGGAGGGGGGTCCGCCTGAAGGGGACACAAATGGTCAAACAGCTTATTTTGAGAGTCTGTGTCCTCCGAGGTGACTGGCATGTGTCCCTTGCGCAGCCTGAGGACAGACTCTGGACTAACGTTTCCCTGTTCACCTTCCTGTGTGTTCATGGGATAATGTGAGCAGACTGGATCAGGAGCTCCTCTCCAGGAACTGACAACGTCACAAGAGGATTCTGCAAACAAAACAAATAGTTACACACACACATATGTAAATATATATTGTTTGTTTAAAAATGTTTTTGGGACTGTTAAAAATATCCCTGTAGACAAATATATATTGGCCTAAACAGAAAAGAAAACCCCAAAAGGTCCATCAACATCTTTAAATTAACCCTAAAAATAATTTCAGCCAGTTAAATCCCAGTCCGGGACCATCAAACCTACGGGGAATGGAGTCGGCCATATTGTGTTCTGCTTTGTTCCTGGTCTACTCAAAAGAAGGAAAACTGGGTGACTGTACCAATTATATTCACAGAACAAACATAAAACACACCCTCCTGAAACTATTGGAGAAATGGACGTTGGCTGATAAAGATAAACAATTGCAACATAGCTTTAGTTATATTGTTAATAACTGATAGTAAAAAACAATAAAATACAATCATTTACCAATAGTATGGGAGATTTCCTAACTAGTTATATCAATACAAAGAAACCCAAAATATGACAGCAATCGTGTTGGTTAACACACAAGATCTATAAATAACATGCCAGCCAAGCTTACCCATCTGGATGCTGGTTAAAAGCAGGTTCGATTAGGTTATAAAAATAAACAAAATTAAAAAATATATATGTATATATCTAAGGTTCTAAAAAAAAAACAAAAAAAAAAACTCAGAAAAGGCTTATAAAATGTTCACCGCGAAGTCATACTGAAAGACTGAAACTTCCGACTGGTTGTGTAAGAAGCATTCTATCAGCTGTGTGTCGGCCCAGAAGCAAATCTCCAGGGACATCAGAGTACATATTCTGAGAAGTGCAATCTTCTCCACACACAACTGCTTGGGACAGTATAACCCGAAACAGATCTTGGCAGACTGCAAAAAACTAATTCTACAGCTTATTTCTTGGTACAAGATCGGAACTTTAAAAAAAAAAAGAAAACAAAACAAAGGGGGAAAATTAAAAAAAAAAAAAAAGATCCTGCAACGCTAGCAGAAACATGCCCAAACAAATGACACTGTTAGAGGGACAGGATCACATGGCTGCTGTAATCAGGAGCTTAAAATGCAAAAAGTGCACAGCATTAACAAGCTAAGACGCTCAAGGCTGATTAGCCAACTGGTAGAGCAGGGCAGAGCCTATGAAATGAAGGGTAGATATCCTGTAACAACCAATAATTACCAACCAGACAATAAGCCTGCTGAGAGATCTGAGTTACAGGGGGATCCATATAATGAATTTACTTTGCATTCACATATTGCAGAGAAAATAAACACATCTAGGAGTTATTAAAGGGAATGTAACGAATTGGCTTTAAAGGATGACTTTGGATGTACATGAAAATAGAAAGACTTTAAAGGACAACTATAATGTAAAGATTTACAAAGTACCTTGGGCAGTAGGATTGATTGTCCAGCACGTACAGTTTCCATCTGCCAGGTTAGTGCCCTGGGCCTTCTTGTATTAAAGATAGTGCTGAAGCACTCAGAAAGCCTGGCAGATGCGTTTTTTTGTGCTGTCGCTCCACATATAAAATTATATTGGGAGGTAGAAAGTTCCAATCCTACCTCCCTTTATCATTTAAACTGTTTTTGAAAAAACTTTATATGCACTATAGTTACCCTTTAGGCTTAATGTTTTTATTTGCTGAATGTAAACAAAGATCATAGTATCCATGCAAGCACAAACATTAGATCATGGGAGGTTCCATTATTTTGTATGTTTCCTAAATGTGACCTTTTATGACCCAGTACACCACCAGATAAGAGTTCATACTCCAAAGAGATAACACAAACACCATTCCCACTAACAACCACAAATAAGGAACAATTACGAGGCTGTTAAAGCCTGAGGATTCACAACAACAAAAAAATGCGTTAAACCTTTAATTTGTGGATCTCCATGTAAAGTTGTCCTTTAACATGTTTCCTACATTTACATGGGGCCTTTACAATTATTAGAGCAGCATGTTCACCCCTCAATTGAAAAATTGTATACAGGTAAACCACCCCGCTTCACAAACCCCAAAACCAAAATAGTTAGAATTCTGAGAGATGTAAGACTAACCTAAAATGCTGTCCATTGTTTTTTTACCCCTCTTTTTTGTTCTAGCAGCTGTCAGTCATGGATGTGGCAGTTGACATCACAGCCAATGACTGAATGCTATTCCCTCAGCTGTCTCCTGTGAGCATGTTCAAGCTTGTAAAAGAGATTGGAGAAGAGGCAGAGGAAAGGGTGAAAAACATTTTGCTGCATAATAAGTTTAGTCTTAAAGCTAAGTAAACCTACATTAAACAGTCATCGTAGGAATATCAGAACATTTTGGCCAAATGCCCTTCGAAATGGAAGAAAATCCCCAAAACATTACGGAGCGTGTCAACTCAACCATAAGCACTGAAATAGTTTAACTGGCTCCCTAAAGCCTATTAAAGATTCACACTCGGGTCATTATAGGAAAAACCTAGTCAAAAAAAAAACAATGCCCCATAGACTATAATAAAGATTTACCAAGGCCATCACAAGGAATGTCTTTGTTTTTATATGGCGCCAATAAATATTTCCAGTATTGTAAATTTCACACAGCCTATTTTGCTATTGAGTGTTTTGGGCGAGTTTAATGATTGGATATTCTGACCCATATTCTGCCTAATCACAGTCCAGAAAAAGTGAAGACTAGGAGCCTTCCTATGTGTCATTTTTCTTTCCCCCTCTGGATCCCTCGAAGCCGTTTTTAATCTTTTTTTTTTAATTTACTTTTCTATATTGTAGGGGACCCCCCTCCAACCCTAACCTCCAGGTTTAGAGCTTTAAAAAAAGTGTCCAGAAATACTTACCTAACCTCGTTCCCTCGGTTCTCTCAATAGCCAGCAGCCACGTCTGTGATTGGCTGACTCTCAGTCAATCACAGATGCGGCTGCCGGTCCAGCCCCTATTGTTTCTCCATTCCCGGCAACAAAGGTGGGTAAGTCTGTTTCTGTGCACTTTATTTTAGTTATTAACCTGGAGGTTAGAGTTTTGGGGGGGTCCCCTGCACTACAGAGAAAATTAGATAATGGGAAGGAGATACCCTTTGTGGGATACATTTAACACTCTAGTGGGAGTTTACACTTTATTGGCAGGGATATTTTTAGATTAAAGTTCTCCTTTAAACTGACTGCAGTAGCTCCATTAATAAAGGTGTTTGAATTGCACCGCGATTCCAAATGATCATGGTGTGACCTGGGTTTACTCCTTGTCTATACACTGAAATAGTTAAGAAAATGTCCCTAAAAAGAGTCTCCTTGCTGTCTAGCAACCTTGAACACAATGTCCACCAGTTATATTTATAGCCTTGAACAACTTCCAGAGACAAATGCCCTTTTTATGAAATGATTCGATCGGCAAAAGTTAATTGTATAGAATATATTTAAAATCAGGATAACCAGATAGAGTTCCCTGTTCACAAAGTAGTTTGCCCCAAATGACTTATTACTGGTTAATTTGGCTTTCTTAAAGGGCAATTCACTCCCATAGTAACATTTATTTATATCATAGGGCGTACCCTCCCACCCCCAACCGTTAAGTTAAATTATTAAAAATCGATTCCTAACTTTACTTACAGCTCCTGGTTCCAGCGTCACTCTGGTCTGGCTCCCCTGCCCGCCGGATCTTCTAGCAGGGGGCCAGACTGGCAGCTGCGGCTGTGATTGACCGAGAGGCAGCCAATCACAGCCGCGGCTGCCAGCAATGGAGAAGACGCTGGCAGCTAGGAGCTGTAACTACAGATTGGAAAGGATTTTTAAACTTTTAACTTTGGGGGTGGGAGGGTATGCCTTACAGTATGGATAAAAGGTTTTAAGGGGAGATATTTGAAGAGAGGGATCGAGAGGGAGGGAGGGGGTGAAAGGGCTCCTGTGTGCATGTCACCATCCCTCCCGGAGGAGAGACAGAAGACAGCAATGTTTGGACAGGAAGACAGCCTCTACTCTGCACTTTCCTGGACTTTGGACATGGATTGCAGGAGAACCATAAGGAGCAGGATTGTAGGGTAAGGATTTTTTTAAACTGTACAGTGGGGCTAGTATGGGGTTAAATTTTAGTTTGGGGGTGGACATGCCCTTTAATAGCTTGAAAATAGTCTCCACTTGCCATTTATGGAACACATATAAGCGGGTTGTTTAATAGGAAAATTACAGGATCTCTCTCTCTGGAACTGATTGGACATGAACACATTTTAAACACTTTAAGCAACAGAGTCCTCTGTTGTCAGGTTTAACATTTTGTCCGCCACATTTTCCAGCCTAAACCCCTTCTGTCAGGAGTAACTTGCACCACAACATTTTGCAAGAGCTGGGAATTATTCACAAAAAAACACAACAACAAAGAGAGGAATTATAATCCTACACAAACTGAGACTTGACACGAAGGTTCAACAAACAGCAGCTATAAGGGCCAGGTTCCCCTACATCAGATTGAAAAACGCAGTGTCCACTTTTACTATCCACTACTCTATTTCCTTTCTCTCCTGTTTAAGGAACGGTAGGTAAGACATAGCCCGTTTACCTCCCGTTCTTCAATTAAACTGAAAAACTAAACTTAAAAAAATGAGTGGAGATGCCCTTTAATTGGTAACATACAGCACTTAAAATGCTAAATGATGCTTTTATTCTGCCATGTGAAACTCATAACCTTCACAAGATTTCTGACAAGCCAGGCAATTATTTATTTTTTTTTTAAATATAGATATATTTAATGATTTGTTATATTTGTATGAATGAAGTATAACAATAAATTAATGACCGAGAAAAAAATGAACAACAGGTTTTTAAAGACATGAAAATGGTTTCAAGGGTTCCGCAAGGATAAAAAGGTTGAGAGCGTGATTAGAAACAAACCATTGACAGTCTTTTACAGCAGAGGCATTCTGAGCTATTTGAGTGGTTATTAAGTTACTCATACATTGAAGTGTTTATTAGATTACCTAATATTTTGTCTACCCGCTGCATTTATTGATTTTGCACTGAGCGTTAGAGAAAACGTACAGACAATACTTTGCTTGCCTAAAATTCTCAGTGGCAGCCAACATAAAACTAATTCAGAAATATCCAGATTTAATAGAGGGTCATTGGCTCAAAACATCGGTCCTGATCCCAATACATGCAGATACTTCTCAGCTTATAAAGTTTAATTGGCTTGAGTGGATTTTATAATCCGTTAAATCTGTTCTAAGATATTAATGTCAAGGTCTTGATTGAAATCGGGAACGCTATTTACAGCAACTGCATAAAAATATAGTAATAATAAACTTCTCCGTACGACACAAGCATTGATATTTTCTTTAAAAACAATCAATTCATTCTGACTGATCTATAAGATTATCTTGTTCCGTTGCTATGTTGATAGAGAATAACTGTTTGAGCTGTAAAAAACTAAATAATTCAAACATAACCAACGACTTGTTCATCCTGATACTTCTCTTTTTTTTTTCATATATTCAAGTATTTATCTCGGCAGTTCTGAGTACAAGATGTTGCAGAAACAGGTTCAGCTGAATTGCAGCCTAAATCTGGCATCTAATGTTTTTGCTTTTGGGATCAGTCTCTTAACGGACAGTCTCTTGGATATGTTAGACCCTCACCCTCTGGCCAGCCCTTTTGTGCTGTGCTAGTTGGAGATATACAAATTTTAATGCAATTTGCCAATCATAACACATACGTAACAGTAGGAAAAAACAGTTTAGGGTGTTCACCAGCCAGCATGGCTTTCTCATACTTAACACACTGCAAGTAGAGTGAACTAATCCCACCCAACTTGTCAAGCCAGCATGACACACCATGCAAAACTGTAGCTTGAAGCCATCACTGTTTTTACCAGCAAGCACATTCAACAACTACTGACCTACAAACTGTTTCACCCAAAGCAGTAATACATCAATGTGAGATTGTACCCAAGTGCCTGGTCTATGAAGCTCACAGTGTATGCAAGTACAACTTAGAAAACTATTTAAACACCAACAAACGGATGATATATTTTGCAACACAAGTACTACTCATAGTTCTACAATTCAAATTATGCAACAATGGCTGATTCACAAAGCGGACAGACCCTTTAATCTGATCTCAACAGTGCTGGACTTGTGTCTTCTTGAAAGGGACATATTGCTTGATAAAGTTCATTGATATGAGAAGGTAGACCACGTCAAAAACTTGTTGAGCAGAACATAAGCTATTAAAGTTACAGTAATAAAAAGCCTTGAAGACACCGGAAGACTTGTATCAAATCAAAAAGATTTCAAACAGGATATAAAATGATGAATTAAATAGTAAATATCTATTCACTTGGGCTTGAGACACTTGTTACTTGTTAAACATGTGTTACTGGTTAGAACTGAAATATTACACTGCATATGTTTACATTGACCAAAAAGGAAGGGAAGGGGGAGTACAGATGTTATTCAGTTTGTGTAGACACTGATGTTTTGTCTGAAGACACAAACAGCTTTTCAGTTAGGGCTTGTTCACACTAGATCCATTACTTGTGTGTTTTTCTGAACGGACCATTTTTAAAAATGCAAGGTCACATTGAATTCAATGGTACCGTTCAAACTATTGCATTAAAAAAAAAAAACACTGCATGCAGCATTCCTGTCTGTTTTTTTGCATTAGTTTTCTATATTAACTTACGGAAAACGCATTGTGAAAAAAATGGACACAAATGCATGGAAAAAACGTACAGAAACGTCTAGTGTGAACGAGCCCTTAGCCAATCAGCAAGGATGGTGGTTCAAAGGTTAAAGCTACCTCTACACAGGCTCGACAATTGGAGTGATTTCAACATTACAATTGGACCGCTCCAAACTTCGAAACCCGTTTTAGGTTTTTTCCGCTGGACAATGTTGAGAGGTTTATCGGAAAAACAATGATCAGGCATGGCGAAACATTTTCTGCCAAACCCACCTTCTGGCCCAAACGCTCTGCAAGTTTCAAGCTGAAATCTGCAGAAAGATTGAGAAGGACTCAAGATAGGGAAGGAACGTTGAGCGGTTCTTCCAATTGTTGACCTCGATTCATAAATCCGATCACAAGACAGTCCCATGTATGGCTAGCTTAACCCTGATATTTGGGTTCAAATTTATTCTTCGCTACATCTGCATATATTCCGTATGTTTCCCCTGTGCTTGTGTGGGTTTCTTCGGAGTACTGTGTGGGTAACTGGGTAGCCTGTGGGTGCTGGGTACTTTGTGGGTACTGTGTAGGTAACTGGGTACTGTGCAGGTAACTGGGCTACTGTGTAGGTAACTGGGCTACTGTGTAGGTAACTGGGCTACTGTGTAGGTAACTGGGCTACTGTGTGGGTAACTGGGCTACTGTGTGGGTACTATCTAGGTAATGGGTACTATCTGGGTAATGGGTACTATTTGGGTACTGGGTTCTAAGTGGGTACTGAGTACTATGTCAGTGCTGTGTACTATGAGGGTACTGGGTTCTAAGTGGGTATTGGGTACTGTGTGGGTGCTGTGTACTGTGTGGGTACTATGAGGGTGCTGTGTACTGTGTGGGTACTGAGTACTGTGTGGGTACTATCTGGGTGATATGTGGGTGCTACGTGGGTACTATGTGGGTGCTATCTGGGTACTAAGTGGGTACTATCTGGGTACTATGTGGGTAATATCTGGGTGATATGTGGGTGCTATCTGGGTACTGGGTACTATGTTGGATTCTACGTGTAATCAAGTTGCATGGAAACCCCATTTGATCCCCTGGTGCTATTAGCGGTATAAGGGGCTGGGTTCGCCAATGTCCCTTGTAGCACCACCACATAGTCAGTGACATGACATTCCCGCTGGAACAAACCCCAATACGGTCTCTACCTGTGTCCGCTGTCCCGGATCGCTCCTTCAACGTCCCGGATTTCCAGCGAAGTCCCGTTTTCCTGTTGTGTCCTAGACCACGGTGTCAGGTATGAATAAAGTTTTTTTTTTTAAACGGAAGTTCCTTTTTTTTTTTATACTTTACTCATAAATGACACTGCAGACCGGAAGCCATAGCACAGTCAAGTACAGGGGGGGCAGTAACAGGTATAGAGGGGGAACAGTACAGTAACAGGTACAGAGGGGAACAGTAACAGGTACAACGGGGGGAAGAGTAACAGGTACAGAGGGGGGACAGGTACAGAGGGGGGAAGAGTAACAGGTACAGAGGGGTAACAGTTACAATGGGGAAACAGTTACAGGTACAGAGGGGAAACAGTTACAGGTACAGAGGGGGGAACAGTAATAGGTACAGAAGGGGGAACAGTACAGTAACAGGTACAGAGGGGGGAACAGTAACAGGTACAGCGGGGGGGGGGGGGGGGAAAGGGAGAGGGGGGAAAAAGGAGGGGGGGGGGGGGGGGGGGGGGGGGGGGGGGGGGGGAGTAACAGGTACAGAGGGGAGAGCTGGCTGTGGCCAAAGAGCTGTACCGGAATTATAACATACAAGAGCTGAAATTCCAAGTTAGTAACTGACATTTGTGGAACAACAATATGACCACCCTGACAGCTGGGGGCACAACAATGGAGGGAGCACCCTGATAGCTGGGGGCACAACAATGGAGGGAGCACCATGATAGATGGGGGCACAGCAATGCAGGGAGCACCCTGACAGCTGGGGGCACAACAGTGAGGGGACCACCCTGGCACCTGGGGGCACAACAACTAGGGGACCACCCTGACAGCAGGGGGCACAACAAAGGGACCATCTTGACTACTGGGAGCATAAAAAGGGGGACCATCCTGACAACTGAGGGCACAACAAGGGGACAATCCTGACAACTGGTGGCAAAACAAGGGGACCACCCAGAGAGCTAAGGACATATAGGAACCAACACTGGGACCACACTTACAACTGGGGGGCACAACAAGGAGACCATCCTGACAACTGGGGGCACAACAAGGGGACCATCCTGATAGCTGGGAGCACAACAACGAAGGAGACCATCCTGACAACTGGGGGCACAACAAGGGGACCAGTCTGATAGCTGGGGGCACAACAATGAAGGAGACCATCCTGACAATTGAGGGCACAACAAAGGGACCACACTGACACAGTGTTCCCTCTAAGCTGTGCGCTTGTGCGCACGCACACAACTCTGCAGGCCTGCGCACACAGATTAAAGGGGTGCGCACACAAAAATCTTCTGAAATATAAGTGCTGTAGTATGGAGAGCACAAAATTTCATTTTTCATGCGCACAGAAAAAATATTTCTGCACACATTGCTGATTTGAGGTTAGAGGAAACATTGCACTGACAGCTTGGGGAACACCAAGGGGACCACACTGACAGCTGGGGGCAACACAAGGGGACCACACTTACAGCTGGGGGCACAACAAGGGGACCACACTTACAGCTGGGGGCACAATAAGGGGACCCCACTTACAGCTGGGGGCACAATAAGGGGACCACACTGACAGCGGCGGATTAAGAACACCCAGACTGGCAGGGTGAGGGGTGACAGCTGGAAGTTGACACAATAAGGGGACCACACTTACAGCTGGGGGCAAAACAAGGGGACCACACTGACAGCTGGGGGCAAAACAAGGGGACCACACTGACAGCTGGGGGCACAACAAGGGGATCACACTGACAGCTGGGGGCACAACAAGGGGATCACACTGACAGCTGGGGGCACAACAATGGGACCACACTTACTGCTGGGGGCAAAACAAGGGGGCCAGACAGAGATAAGACCCAACAAGGGGACCACACTTACTGCTGGGGGCAAAACAAGGGGACCATGCAGAGATAAGACCCAACAAGGGGACCACACTTACTGCTGGGGGCAAAACAAGGGGACCACACAGAGATAAGACCCAACAAGGGGACCACCCTTACAGCTGGGGGAACAACAAAGGGAGCTCACTGACAGCTGGGGCAAAACAAGGGGACAATCCTGACAACTGGAGGCATAAAAAGGGGACCATCCAGACAGCTGGGGGCACAAACATTGAGGTACCATTCTGACAACTGGGGCCACAACAAGGTGACCATCCTGTATAGGAACCAACAAGGGGACCACACTGACAGATGGACCCAACATGGGGTCCAAACTGACAGCTGGAGGAAAACAAGGGGATCACACTGACAAATAGGACCCAAAAAGGGGACCACACTGATAGCTGGGGAAACAACAAGGGACCACAATGACCATTAGGGGCACAACAAAGAGGACACACTGACAGCTGGGGGCACAACAAAGAGAGCACACTGACAGCAGCACATCAAGAACACCCAGACCGACACAACAAGGGGACCACACTTACAGCAGGGGGCACAACAAGGGGACCACACTGATAGCTGGGGGCACAACAATGAGACCACACTGACAGCAGCACATCTAGAACACCCAGACCGACACACCACAAGGGGACCACACTGACAGCAGGGGGCACAACAAGGGGACCACACTGACAGCTGAGGGCACAACAAGGGGACCACACTGACAGCTGAGGGCACAACAAGGGGACCAAACTGACAACTGAGGGCACAACATGGGAACCACACTGACAACTGAGGGCACAACATGGGGACCACACTGACAACTGAGGGCACAACATGGGGACACACTAACAGCTGGGGGCAAACAATGAGACCATACTGACAGCAGCACATCAAGAACACCCTGACCGACACAACAAGGGGACCACACTGACAGCTGAGGGCAAACAAGGGGACCACACTGACAGCTGGGGGCACAACAAGGGGACCACACTGACAGCTGGGAGCAAAACAAGGGGACCACACTGACAGCTGGGAGCAAAACAAGGGGACCACACTGACAGATAGGACCCAACAAGGGGACCACACTGACAGCTGGGGACAAAACAAGGGGACCACACTGACAGATAGGACCCAACAAGGGGACCACACTGACAGCTGGGGGGCAAAACAAGGGGACCACACTGACAGATAGGACCCAACAAGGGGACCACACTGACAGCTGGGGACAAAACAAGGGGACCACACTGACAGATAGGACCCAACAATGAGACCACACTGACAGCAGCACATCTAGAACACCCAGACCGACACACCACAAGGGGACCACACTGACAGCAGGGGGCACAACAAGGGGACCACACTGACAGCTGAGGGCACAACAAGGGGACCACACTGACAGCTGAGGGCACAACAAGGGGACCAAACTGACAGCTGAGGGCACAACAAGGGGACCAAACTGACAACTGAGGGCACAACATGGGAACCACACTGAAACTGAGGGCACAACATGGGGACCACACTGACAACTGAGGGCACAACATGGGGACACACTAACAGCTGGGGGCAAACAATGAGACCATACTGACAGCAGCACATCAAGAACACCCTGACCGACACAACAAGGGGACCACACTGACAGCTGAGGGCACAACAAGGGGACCACACTGACAGCTGGGGGCACAACAAGGGGACCACACTGACAGCTGGGAGCAAAACAAGGGGACCACACTGACAGATGGGAGCAAAACAAGGGGACCACACTGACAGATAGGACCAACAAGGGGACCACACTGACAGCTGGGGCAAAAACAAGGGGACCACACTGACAGATAGGACCCAACAAGGGGACCACACTGAGCAGCTGGGACAAAACAAGGGGACCACACTGACAGATAGGACCCAACCCAACAAGGGGACAACACTGACAGCTGGGGGCAAAACAAGGGGACCACACTGACAGATAGGACCCAACAAGGGGACCACACTGACAGCTGGGGGCAAAACAAGGGGACCACACTGACAGATAGGACCCATCAAGGGGACCACACTGACAGCTGGGGGCAAAACAAGGGGACCACACTGACAGATAGGACCCAACAAGGGGACCACACTTACAGCTGGAGAACAACATGGGAACCACACTTGTATATAGCCTGTGTTGCCATGAAATGGACATATTCAATACAGATGCACCCAACACAATACAACAAGGCACAGATACGGCCTGAATTTTAACATTAATGACATTACAAAATAGGATTCAAACCAGGCACTTTTTGTAAAATTAACTTTTCATGGCTAATGGATGTCGTTCAAAATATTTGAAATCTGTGTATCCCTACATGCAAATAACATACAGGGTGTGTTTGCGCTAAACGCAGTGTCCTGTGTTTGTCAGTGGTGCAGAGTTACTGTATCAGCTTTAAAGCCATGTTAACCAATGTACCAAGGATTAACGTGGCTTTAGGGTCGCTCAACTGCCACAACCAATGCACCAAGCTGGTACTGACTTTTTAGAGAGGATTGGAGCATTGCCTTATGGGGGCAATAGAGAGCGATAGTGGTACGCAGCCCTGTAACGGTTTACTTTGTTCTCTTTTACATTGAGCCAGTTCATTGTATATTGGTAAACAAAACCCTGTCAGAATTTGAAAAAGGATAGGTCATTGGTTAACGTCTGTCTGAGCGAATCATACAAAAGCTTCTCCTTCTGTTTTGCGTATCCAGAGGAACCGTGACCTAGGATATGACAACATAATGGGAATACAACATCTGCTAGGCAGAGCGAAGGCCGAATCTCGCTGATAGAAATCTGACGACACTGAAAAGGATCCAGTCAAGAACATTGTATACAGAATGTTAAATCATCTTAAAGATAAAGCTACCAGTAAACCAGTTTGTCAAAAGCTGACTATGCAACTCACTTATCTCAGTGATCAGGTGGGTCTAACTGGTTTTACAGGGATGGGCACAGTTTTTAAGCTGAGCTGGGCTACTTCTGCCCTGACCCCTTCCCATCTAGAAATATCTTACTGGACATCCATAGCTCTCATGCATTATATTTGTTTACACAATCAAATGCATGTAAAGTTCTGTAGTCTTGCGTATTTACTTCTCCTTTAAAAATCCTAGTCCAGTGATGTTGTAGTAAAACTACAACTCCCAGCATGCCTTCTTTGCATTCTGCAACCAGGGCATGAGTCGTAGTTTCCATTTTCGACATCACTGTCGTAGGCCCTATGATGTAATCCAAACTTAAAATATTAATGAACGTTGCAAATTCCCCTCAGGCCAAGGTGTGAAGTAAACTTCCAGAAAGAGCTCAGGTCTAACAAGTGGCGTTCAGGACACAACCGCCAAGAGACAATAATTAAAGTTGCAGTGCGTGAGAGCTGACATATACAGGGGCAATGCAACTATATGGTAACGGAACGTACTTTGACTAATTAATCTCAACGGAAATTCACAGGTTCATTACCAGGGAAGCCTCTGAGGACCTGAACAGGGAACACTTCAATAAAGAAACAACTGCAGCAGCCCTAAGTTTAAGAGAAACTAGAGACAAAATAAGTTTCTGCTGTAATAAAGAATGATTTATATTAGAGATCATGTAAAAATCATTTTCTCCTGGCCCCCTATTGTAAGGCTATATTAAAACACAACTGGGCTTTTCTTTATGGGATCAAAATGAGGTTGAAGTTTCTGACAATTGGTAAAGCTAAAATGTATTGATTATAGAGAGGACACAGACAGGTTAATAGCTCTAAGGGCTAGGCCACCCTGCTGAGATTTTTCTGAGTTTGCACTTGCGTTTTTTCAAACCATTGAAAACGCTCGTTTTTGGGTGCGATGCGCTTGCGATTTGCGTTCCGCATTTTAAATCGCAGTCTCATGCGTTTTCCAATACTTAATGAAAAAAATGCATGTGCAAACGAAATTGCACATGAAATCTCATGCGATTCCGTGTGCGTTTGCTTTGCAGCGTGGCCGTGCCCTGAGAGTTTTTTTTTTACTAAGAATGTGCAACTGGACCTGTGGCCCTCTC
Organism: Hymenochirus boettgeri; assembly: GCA_019447015.1. NCBI lineage: Eukaryota > Metazoa > Chordata > Amphibia > Anura > Pipidae > Hymenochirus > Hymenochirus boettgeri. The sequence continues at coordinate 22,932,099 of CM033471.1, read as the reverse complement.
TGGGGAATTAAATTGTTAGCCCAAATGCTGCTGATTTTAGAGGTAAAAGACAAAGCAAGTTAGTTAGTAAGGCCCCCCTGTAAAGAAATATTAAAGGGCAACTATACTACCCATATGGTGTCCCCCGAACACACATTTGCATCTTAAACTACATTTACAAGGGAGGTAGGAAACCTTACTCCCACCTTCCATTTTGCATCCTAAGCCTCTGGTGAGCTGTTAAAATAGCCATTCATGCAGCAGCTCACAGCTGAACATTCCTCTATTCATGTTTGACTGGTTATGTGGAAACTCATAGGAGTCAGCAGGGTGAGGAGCACTGAGCTGTCAGTCACTGCATGAGTGGCCCCCAAACCACACCCACTGCTACTTTTGGAGGGTAAACAGACTATATTATGCTGAAAATTGTGAGCTGCAAAACCACGGACTGGTTGACAATATTAACTGTACAACGGTGTGTCAAATTCTTTATTAAACAGGTGTGCTGCAAATTGTGGAGGATCACAAAGCAGGAGATATTGCCATAACTAGCCCATGCTGCTATTAACTAAAGATGAAGTGACTGGCTCTGCATCCTGAATCGGATGGTTTATAATGAGTTGGCTGACAACACTGTCTAATGAACTAAAGGGCTGACAACACTGTCTAATGAACTGGAGGGCTGACAACACTGTCTAATGAACTGGAGGGCTGACAACACTGTCTAATGAACTGGAGGGCTGACAACACTAACGAACTGGAGGGCTGACAACACTAATGAACTGGAGGGCTGATAACACTAATGAACTAAAGGGCTGACAACACTGTCTAATGAACTGGAGGGCTGACAACACTGTCTAATGAACTGGAGGGCTGACAACACTAACGAACTGGGGGCTGACAACACTAACGAACTGGAGGGCTGACAACACTGTAATGAACTAAAGGGCTGACAACACTAATGAACTGGAGGGCTGATAACACTGTCTAATGAACTATAGGGCTGACAACACTGTCTAATGAACTAAAGGGCTGACAACACTAATGAACTGAAGGGCTGACAACACTAATGAACTGAAGGGCTGACAACACTAATGAACTGAAGGGCTGACAACACTAATGAACTGGAGGGCTGACAACACTAATGAACTGGAGGGCTGACAACACTAATGAACTGGAGGGCTGACAACACTAATGAACTGGGGGGCTGACAACACTAATGAACTGGGGGGCTGACAACACTGTCTAAAGAACTGGAGGGCTGACAACACTGTCTAATGAACTGGAGGGCAACACTGTCTAATGAACTGGAGGGCTGACAACACTGTCTAATGAACTAAAGGTCTGACAACACTAATGAACTGGAGGGCTGACAACACTGTCTAATGAACTGGAGGGGTGACACAAAAGAAAAACATGACTTAGCTTTAAAACCGGGACATTTAAGAATCAGGACACAGATAGAAACCCGTGGCAATCCGGGACAGTTGGGAGCAATGATGATGGGGATACCCTGGTCCACACTGTGTCCCTTTCTTAACCTCAGGTTGCTAACTTTTAAAGTTTATCATTTCAGTTGCCATGACTGTAGCTTGTCATATTCTGGGAATAGTGTGGGATCAGGTAAGTAGTGTGACAAGCACCATAATAAGACCCCAGTGGGTTACACGTTGATTTTCACACAACTGGGTAACACGCTGATGGCATAAATGTGGTTTATTTGTAGGGATAAGTAAAAAATGATGCCTTTTAAAGTTTGACGCATGTAGTTATGCCCAACGTTATGATACAGGGTAAGGCTACACAGTTATACGGGGCCGGTTTACAGTCTGTGGGTCCCCTTGGAAAAATACTGTGTTAGCTGTCATTACTCTGGGGCTTCAAGTTTCAACACGTGTGGTTTTGGTGCCCTATTTGCTATCACCTCAAAAACAGGCCATGCTGTTAAACACCCTCATGATTCTGAATGGGCGGTAGGTGTCACTTTAAGTTCTTATGTTATTAACTAGTTGACATCTGGTTAAGAAACATTTTCTAATGGTTAGTACCAGGAGCTCCAAAGCATTGCAAGAGAATCATCGCCACCTGCTGGAATATATGTTATATTCAGTTAGATCAACTGGACTTATGGGGAGATCGAATATCTAAAGCCACGTTACTTACGATACAATAACTGACATAAACGAGATTACGCAAAGAAAATAGATACAAAAGTCACCCCCTCTATGACACCTTCCCAAATGTGGCCGACCAAGGTAAGTATCAAAATTAAAAGTCGCAAAGTTTATCGGGTATACATTAAAAACGTGCAAGCAAAGTTAAAATCAAATGGGGCACTATAATCCAGATACGCAAATGGCGGTAATAGGAAATGGACTTACATCAGTCCCTATGTATCCTACTAATCAGATTAGAGTGGGAGAATCCTCTCCACTCATAAAAGTCCACCAATACACAGAGACCCACTGGGGTAAATATGGCTAGTGTAATCACACATATGGTACGCTGGATCCCAAATAGTTCTATTATCCCCATTTACCTTTCCGTAACTTTCTGGACAATAGTGCATCACACCTTACTCTATTAGTAAATGCGATTACGTCAGGTATTGCATCACGGGATCGGTCTAAGGTAAGGAGCCACAACACTCCACAACCTGTACCGTTAAGTTTCGCTCAAAACTTAACGGTAGGGGTTTTGGATCGTTAGCACAGCGCTATTTCCAAAAACATTTGGAAATGGCGCTGTGCTCTAAAACCCACGTTAACCTGAAATTTCTTCGGGTTAATGTGGGTTTTAGACGGAATTGGGCCATATTGGATCTCCCCCTTAAAGTTTAGTCCATGAAGACTTTTCACTAGCCGCCCGACTGGATCTTTCAATTCAGAATGACTTAATGACTTGTACAAGAATCTGTGGCAATTTTGTACCCTGGAAAGTCCCAATTAGCATATCACAGCCAGGTGTTAAGGACCTTCTGATACAAGGTGTGGATACACTGTGGCTAACGGGTTGTTATCGAAACTGCCCAGGGTAAGGTGTCAAAACAGCATTGTACACGGCAGACAGTTGGTGTCAATATTAATACAATATCTGTGATATTCCCCTAATAAATACTGTCTGCTATTCTGTCCTTTAAAAACAATGTACTGGATGAATATATATATATATATAGCCCTGCACAGAGTGCAAACGTGATTAAAGTGCTAATATCGTGCAATGGAATATAAGTACAGTGTCTCAGTAGAGAGAACTCTGATCTCCCACGTGATCCTGTAGTAGTCTAATGTCCATAAGTGTAAGTTCAGAACTTGAATAAAGTTCATTGATATGAGCTCAGTTTGTGTATTTCCCTCTCTCTCACCTGCTCTTGCCGGAGGGATTAGGGAGATGGGGGCTGCTTGGCCGTCTGTTCCTCTTGTTTCCCCAGATGCTATACTGCCTATTAGCACTTTCAGTCCCCAGCCTCAGTGTATGGCAGGATGACAATCCTCTTTCTCTGCAAACGGACCCACCACGCTGAATTCTCGCTTCCGGATTCAGTCTAGTGAGGTCTACAGCCACCTCCTCCTCCCTCCAGTGGTCAGAGCTGGCAGATTCAAGGGAAAGTACACCCTACAGTTCAACAGTGCTTTAAAGGGAAAAGTTCTTTTAAATAACTAATAAATATACTATTGTAGATGTAAACGGTGTCAGGGAATTCATTCATCAACTGCATTGCAATGTGCACGGCCTCTTCTACCTTTAATATATCTTGGGCTCGAGGATGGCAAAAAAAATTCTATCTATCTATCTATCTATCTATCTATCTATCTATCTATCTATCTATCATCTATCTATCTATCTATCATCTATCTATCTATCTATCTATCTATCTATCTATCTATCATCTATCTATCCTTCATCTATCTATCTATCTATCTATCTATCTATCTATCTATCCTTCATCTATCTATCAGCTACTCTCTTATTATCATTATCGATCTATCTATCGATTGTACTATTTATTCTTCATTCATCTATCTATCTATCTCATCTATATATTAGCTAATATCTATCTATCATCTATCATCTATCTATCTATCCTATATCTATCGGTCATTCTATCTGTATCTATCTATCTATTATGATATCTATTATCTCTCATCCATCATCATTATATATCTGTAATTATTTATCCTCATCTATATATATGATCTATCTATATCGATATCTCCATCTATGCTATCTATCTACTATCTATCTATATATACTATCATCTATCTATCGATCTGTCCTCTATCGATCTATCTATCTATCGAGTCTATCTATCTATCTATATGTCATCTATCTCTCTATCATATCTATGCCTATCTATCGTATCTATCTATCGATCATGATCTAGTCTATCTATCTATCTATGTATCCTTCATCTATCTATCATCTATCTATCCTTCATCTATCTATCAATCCTTTATCTATCTATTAATTATCTATCTATCATATATCTATCAATCCTTCGTCTATCTATCTATCTATCTATCTATCTATCTATTATCTATTAATTATCGATATCTTTCTCTAATCCTCTCTTCTATCTATCTATTAATTATCTATATGCTATTATCATCTATTATCTATCTATTATCGATCTATCTGCTAGCTATCATTATCTAGTTAGTTATCTATTATTGATTATCTATCATCTATCTAATATCCATCTCTTATCTATATGTATCGAATCTATTGTCTTCAGTTATCGATCTATATATCCTTCATTTCATCGATAATCTATCTATCTATCTATTATCTATCTATCTATCTATCTAATCTATCGAATTAGCTATCTATCTTCATCTTCTATCATCGGATCGATCCTTATATATCTATCTATCTATCCCAATCTAGTATCATCTATCGTGCGTATCTAGGCTAGCTATCTTATTATCTTTCATTTATCAAGTCATCTATCTATAAACCTTCGCAGCTAATCTATTATCTCATTACTATATCGATCATTATCTATCTATCAACTTATCATTATGTATTATCTAGTAATTAATCATCATTCTATATCTATTCGAGGGAGAACGATAGCTATCTATTATTATCATCGAGCTACTCAATAATCTATCTAGTCCTCTATCTATTATCATCCTTCGTTATTAATTATCTATGCATCTATAGTTAGATTTATACTATCATCTATCCATCTATTATCTATCTTCTATTTATCTATCATCTATCTATCATCTATCTGTCTATCTATTATCTATCTATCTATATCATCTATCTATCTCAGTGTATGGCAGGATCACAATCCTCTTTCACCTTTTCAGGAGAAACTTCACTTGATGGCAATGATACTTTAAAAACATTTCAACCTGCCCCTTACCTTAAAGCTACCCATGGTTTATATTAAATATAAACATCAGTTATAATCAGCGTTTAGCTTGACCAGTTTAACAGTGTTAGCTTGTCATCCGTTATATCGTGCCTTAGCTTGTCAGCTGTTACATCAGTTTTTAGTATCAGTGGTTATCGAGTAGTGTACCAGTTATAACTCAGGCCGTTTAGCTGTTAACAGGTTTCAGTCCGTAAAGAGATCCGTATTCGTGCGTAGCTATGTTATCAGTTTATAATCAGTGTTTAGCTAGGTCATCAGTTATAATCAGTTTTAGCTTGTCATCAGTTAAATACGTGCTAGCTACGTCATCAGTATTTATTCACCGTGCTTTAGTATGTCATCAGTTATAATCAGGTTTAGTCATTATCAGTATAACAGGGTAGCACAGTACATCAGCTTAGTACGTAGTATGTCATCAGTTTATAATCAGTGTTTAGCTATGCTCATCTCAGTTATAATCAGTGTTTGCAGTAGTATCAGTTATATACAGTGTTTAGCTAGTTATCAGTTATAATCAGTGTTTACGATGTAATCGTTTATAATCAGGAGAGATGTTTTTTAATGATAGTATGTCATCAGTTATAATCAATGTTTAGCTATTGTCAATCAGTATAATCAGTGTTAGCTATGTGTTATCAAGTGTATCGAAGTCCAGGTGTTTAGCTATGTCATCAGTATAATCAGTGTTTAGACTGTCATCAGTATAATCAGTGTTTGGTATGTATCGAGTTATTAATCAGTGTGTTAGCTTTATGTCATCAGTTATAATCAGTGATTAGCTATGTCATCAGTTATAAAACTGCTTAGGGGGGTCACACACCAGACATATTTTCGACCCATATCACAGCACTTTCGGTCGAGTCGGCCAAAAATATTGGCTAGGTGTGGAGCAGGTGGCCGGACACGAACTCGATCGTCCGGATCACGTCTGAATGGACGGTCGGAATAAGTCACGATCAATGTGCGGTTCCCTATGGGCAGCATGGGTGGTCAGTTTGTAAATTCGCCCGGCGCCACGAATTTGCCGAGAACCGAAGGACATTTGTCCCGGCACGAGGCAACGCTGGGACCAAATTTGTCCCCCATGTGTACCCAGTCTTAGATGTTGCACAATTACCAATCAGTGTTTAGCTATATAATCAGGTTTAGCTATGTCATAGTTAACGTGTTAGTAGGCTTCAGTTATAATCAGGGTTTAGCTATGTATCAGTTAAATTCAGTGTAGATACTTAATCAGGTAGCCATTCGTTTGAGCTATGTCATCAGTTATAATCAGTGTTAGCTATTGTCAATCAGTTATAATCAGTGATTAGCTATGTCATCAGTTATAATCAGTTTAGCTTGTCATGCATTTAATCGGTGTTTAGCTATGTCATCAGTTTATACTTTACAGTTCAGTTTAATCAGTGTTTAGCAGTTTATCGTTTTATAGATCAGATAAGGTTTAGCTATGTAATTAATTGATGTATTAAAGATCCGCAAAACGAACTCTAACAGCGTAAAAAAGTGAAGGACAGGCGATGACTGCCATTATAATAGTCTAATGCCATGTTAACTCTCAGTAAATCACACAAAGGGTTTAATGTGGCCTTAAACTGGTCATACATCAAATGAATTTTAATTCAATTCAACGTGTGAACATCAAATTGATCTTTTATCTGTTACTCGGGACAAATTGTCCCTCCATGTGTACCCAGCCTTAGATATACCATTAATTACAATCAGTGTTTAGCTATATAATCAGTGTTTAGCTATGTCATCAGTTATAATCAGTGTTTAGCTATGTCTTCAGTTATAATCAGTGTTTAGATATGTCATCAATTATAATCAGTGTTTAGCTATGTCATCAGTTATAATCAGTGATAAGCTATGTCATCAGTTATAATCAGTGCTTAGCTATGTCATCAGTTATAATCAGTGCTTAGCTATGTCATCAGTTATAATCAGTGTTTAGCTATGTAATTAATTGTATGTATGTAAAGATCTCGCAAAAGAACCTCTAACAGCTCAGTACAAATGTTGAGGCACAGGCGATACTGCCATTATTATAGTCTAAATGCCATGTTAACTCTCAGTACATCACCACAAAGGGTTTAATGTGGCCTTAAACTGGTCATACATCAAATGAATATTAATTCAATTCAACGTGTGAACATCAAATTGATCTTTTATCTGTTAATACGGTGGTTTTACCTTCTGATTTTCCCCCGGTCTAGCCCATTTTTATTGGAATCGCTCACAAAATGATCAGCCCAGGTGATTGTTGGGACATTGCAGACATTTTGGTGGAAATGTCACATAGTGTATGGCCCACATTAATAAGTACTGCTTAAAAGCAATACGTACCTCCCCCTACCCTCCAATTTATTTCTTTCCCTTTTTTGTGTTTACACAGAAATACAAAAAAGATAAAAGTTCAAGTGAAACTAGAAACAAATCTTATTTTATCAGGAACAGATCTCTCTCTGTTTCAAATGTCCATGTTATAATTAATATGGCATCTCAGTCTCACATGGTGTCCTGGGAATATCTTAAATTTATAGAGAACAAAATGCCAGGAATATCAAGAGGACAAGGAGCATTAGAAGACCAATGAGATACCAGATCCAATTAACAGATTCCTGAAAAGCCAATAATAAAAGAGTAAAATATACATTTCAACCAATAGAAATCAACCATTGTCAAAGAAACGAATCAGCTAACGTACGTTAGGTGGGATGATCAGAATATTTAAAGGGAAAGTCCACCCCAGTATACCCGGCCTCAGTGTCTATACCTTGCGCTCTAAGACCTGGGGGTAACTGTGTACAGTGAGGCACAACAAGTCTCTTGACGATCTATAGGTGTCTATAGATGAAGACAGCGGCTGTAGATTGTGGTATAGGCGCTGATGGTATACTCAGGGACTCCGGCATCACACATGGCCTTTAGGGTGCCCATACATTAGTGAACATTTCTCATGATTTTCCTATAAATAGTAGGAAAAACTTGCCAAGTCCAGATATAACCAAACTGATACAATGCTAAACACCCGAGTGCTACAATAAAATCAACAAGTGTTCAACAAAGTTTAGGGGATGTGACACTAATAGATTTCATAGTATTTCTTCTAATTTCTTTTTAACTTCTTGCCTTTGTTTCTTTTTGTATTTCACAAAATACAAGTTCACACCACACACACATATATATATATCATTCTACATTAGCAGTGATAAGTTCAATTTCAACCAATCCTGGTTTCAAAAGTTGGTAAATCTGGTTGACCATAGAATTGCGTCAAAATGATGTAGAAAATTCCAAACACGATGATTAAAAATTCCATTCCCATTAAATTCCCATTTAATTGGGTTTGAATTTCCAATAGCAGAATTGATTGAATTGGTTTTGTTCATCTCTATTAATGACAATGTAAATTATAATTCAGGGATGTTAACAAGACAGTGTCTATAATTATTATGTATTTGTTCTTCCCCAGGTGCTGAAGGAGCCCCCCCTAGTGGAAAAGCAGAAGAATAGATTTTGGATCCCTAAACTTTTCTGAAATCAATCAATTGGATCCAATGGGATTTGCTGAAAATGTAGTGTCCATGTGTATGTGTATCTAAATGGCAGTAACCCAGTAAAAAGCTAACCTCTAATTAGTTGCAGCACAGTAATAGCACAAGTAGTGTCCTTACTACTGCCACGTAGGGGGCCAGGACGGTGCCCGTCACAAACCCACAACCTCTGCAATCATCTGTTTTTAAACAGCTGATCGCACATAAGTTTCATTCATACTCGCAATCAGCTGTTTAAAACCATAAAAACCGCACGGAGGAATATGTAGCGCTATATAAGAAATAAAATACATACATACATACATAAAATCTCGGTGGGGGACCCAGTCCCGGGCCCCTGCAAATGTTAACGTCAAATCAAATTTTACCTACATACACAGCCGACTTAATGAACATTTTTTACTGTGGAATTAGACAGAACCTTCAGTAAGCTGCCTGTACCTTTAAATGGGGATCAACACAGAACGCCACTACACAGTAGTACTGGGTAAAGACGAAATAACCCACCAGGCTTTGTTCCACTTACAGGTCCGCCCATGGATCAAATGTAGTTTTAGCTCTGAACATTGTTCATGGATGTAACAGATGATATCACAGCCAGTGACTGGTTGCTGTTCCCCTAGCTGTCTCCTCTGAGCATGTGTGAGCTTGTAAAAAAGCTTGTAGAGGAGGCAGAGGGAAGAGGGAGAAGAACATTTCAATATATAACAGGTTAGTCATACATCTGTCAACTTTGTAACTATTGGTGTTTTAGGTTGATTTACTAAAGGTCCAAGGTTTTCAGTCCTATCAGATCTTTCACCCAAGGCATTATCCAGACATTGAGATTTTAAAGTGCATGTCAACCCCCTAAGCTAAAATTTAATCCACTACTGGCCCCACTGTGTAGTGTTCAAAAATACATTACATCTCTGCTCCTTATGGTTCTCCTGCAGTGCCGTTCAAAGTCCCAGAAAGTGAAGAGTAGGAGCTGTCAGTGAGTCCACGGGAGCCCTCCCTCCCTCTGGATGCTACATCCTCTACCTATAAAAGCCCTTTTTTGTATGTGTAATGTACCCCAGCCGACCCCCAACCGCCATGATCATTTTATAAAACAAGCCCCAGATCAAAGCCAATCAAAGACGTGGCTGCTGCTCTGGCCCCTATTTTCTACTTCTGGCAAGCAGAGAGCCAGTAGCAGAGAAGCAAGGGAACAAACAGTGTTATTTCTGGGGCTTGTTTTAATATGGCAGTTGAGGGTGGGCTGGGGTAGAAAAATGTAATTTTGTTCATGGAGATACCCTTTAAACCAGTGGCATAAACTCTGATTAAGATTTGAGTTACCAGTGGGGATTTACCTTTTAAATTGCAGTTTACTAAAGATAATAAATTATATGTTATAATGGACCTATAGCACACCAGTATGCATAACCCTCATTATCCTAGTTTATGCCAGCCCAACTCTGGGGAAGACATGTATTACAGTATTACAGTATTACAGGTTGAATAAAGACATATGTCCATCCAGTCCAACCTATCTAGCAATATCCTCATTTCCTGCTTAACTGTTGATCTAGAGGAAGACAAAAAAAAACAAAAACACCAAATTTATGAAGGGGAAAAAATTCCTTCCTGACTCCAAGTGGCAATCGGAAATTTCCCTGGATCAACTCTACTTTATGTATCAATACCAGTAACTTGCAACATTCCTTGTTTGCAGAAACTCATCCAGCTTTTTATTAAACTGACCAATGAACCTGCCATAATAACGTCCACTGGAAGACAGTTCCATAGCTTTACCGTTCTCACAGTGACAAACCCTTTCCCAACTCTACTTTATGTATCAATACCAGTAACTTGGTTATAATCAGTTCTTAGCTATGTCATCAGTCATAATCAGTGTTTAGCCATGTTATCAGTTATAATCAGTGCTTAGCTATGTTTTCACTTATAATCATGTTATCAGTTATAATCAGTGCTTAGCTATGTTTTCACTTATAATCAGTGTTTAGCTATGTCATCAATTATAATCAGTGTTTAGCTATGTCATCAGTTATAATTAGTGTTTGGCTATGTCATCAGTTATAATCAGTTCTTAGCTATGTCATCAGTCATAATCAGTGTTTAGTAAGTAAAGTTTGGGGCACTTTCTAATAATATAAATAGAGCGGTTGGGGCTGGGGGGACAGGGGGAATGTTATACAAAACATTCAGTTATTGACTGTGATGTCAACTGTCAAATCCATAACTGACAGTTACTAACTGGAAGAACCAGGAAGCAGAAACAGGGGAAACAGGACATTGTGCAGGATTTCAGGTTAGACTTATATATTTCACATTTCAGACTATTACTGTTCAGGGTTTTTTGGGGGGTGATTTACTTACAGTAATAAAAAGGAGTTCATCCCTCACATTACTGTAAATATTGTATTCTATCATTTCATTAAGATATGTCCAAAGTCTGCTTAGCTTATGCAGACTGTTTGTGGGCTTTCTTGTGCATCATCTTTATGGGGCCCATCCTCGCACCAATCCCGGTCGTACGTTATTCGGATATCCCGATTTCATGTGATTGATGGTTCGTGTGTGGCCAATCGTATAATGATCGTACAATTTTATCTGTTATTAGGACAACAGGAAAATTTAAATCGTAAGATCGATCGACCGTGGTTTGTTCATGTATGTCTTTAGATTTCTCTTTACCATGAGGTGCCATGTTCAACTTCCAGTGACCATTATGAGTGTGAGAGTGATTACACCAAATTTAACACACCTGCTCCCTGGTATCCCACCCATCCTGGGAGTCACAGGAGTCTCCTGGATATTTGGGTGGTCTCCCGCACTTCCGAGAGACCATCCCAAACTCCCGCAACTTAGTTGTGTTATCCCGCGACTGTGTTGAGTTATTTTGAGGGGCAGTGAATTTACACTGTTATACAATTTGTACACGGACTACTTTTTCATTTTAAAGTTACCCTTTGTAAAGGAATTAAATGTTAACCCATGAATTAAACTAGGGATCACTATTAAAATGGATTCCATTATTGCATTAACCATAAGTGATCAAGATTGTGTGTAGGAGAATTAATCGTATTTTGGCTAGTCGGGTTGGAAAATTTCAATCGATTGTACCAATAATTGTATTAACACTTGATTTGAAAATCAGTAACAAATCACAAAATCCGATTTATAAAAGAATTTTAACTTCTGTGTGTGGCTTTGTATTCGCTTGGAAATCTAACACAAATTGATCAATGTATGGCTAAGCCTAAATAGCATCTATACTGATAAAATACTGGAGTGAAGACATGCAGCAATACATACACATACAGTAAGGGCTACTGGTATTTACACATGTTTTTATTTATAGATTAAGATTAGGAAAAGTCAGTTTTTCAGTGTAGATGCCCTTTAAACAGCAACTGTGGTCTTCATAAGCTACGCCCTCAAATGTCTTCATCATGTTTAAAGCACACCACAAGTGTTTCACTCACCTAAGGTGTCCATGGGTAGAGGAATGAACAAAGAATGGTTACAGGACTTTAAATAGTTTTTTAAGGGGAGGGGCTTCTTTTACAGCACATCATGTGACTGTCACACACTTCCTGGTTTATACTGAGTCTAAATTTACAAGCCTATAACTTAAGATGAAGAGAAGCTAGAGACATCACCCTACCCTTGTTTGACCACAGTTACCCTTGTGTTTATAGATTTTGGGGTATTTCCGTTATAACAACAAGGTATTACCTGTTCGGATAGAAAAGGAAAATTTTCTTTTGGCTCAGTGAAATCTACAAGAAAAACCTTGTTCATGTTAATATATCAAACCCTATGATAGGATAATGGAAAGTCTGCGTCATATAATATTGATGTTGAAACCTGATGTAAACAGACAAAATTTCAGCAGTTTAGTATCACCAACATTGTGGTACACCCTTTCCCTACGCATTCATACCATTATGGTACATCCCTACCCATTCATACCATTATGGTACATCCCTACACATTCATACCACTATGGTACATCCCTACCCATTCATACCATTATGGTACATCCCTACCCATTCATACCATTATGGTACATCCCTACCCATTCATACCATTATGGTACATCCCTACCCATTCATACCATTATGGTAAATCCCTACCCATTCATACCACTATGGTACATCCCTACCCATTCATACCATTATGGTACATCCCTACCCATTCATACCATTAATGGTACATCCACTACCCATTCATTTACCAGTATGGTACATCCCACCCATTATACACATTATGGTTCACCTACACATTGCATAACAATGGTAAATCCCATATCCATTCTACCATTATGGACATCCCTACCATTCATACCATTATGGTACATCCTACCCAGTCACCCTACCACTATATGGTACATCCCTACCCATTCCATATACCATTATGGTACATCCCTATCCATTCATACCATATGGACATCCCTACCCTTCATACCATATGGTACATCCCACCCATTCATACCATTATGGTACATCCCTACCCATGTCATCAATTATGGTTACATTCCCTACCACATTTCATACCATTATGGTACATCCCTACCATTCATACATTATGGTACATCCTACCCATTTATACACATTAGGTACATCCCTACCATTCATACATTATGGTACATCCTACCATTCATAACCATTAAGGTACATCCATCCCATTCACACCATTTGACATCCTACCCATTCATACCATTATGGTACATCCCTACCCATTCATCACATTATGGTAAATCCCTACCCCTCCTACCATTATGGTACCTCCCTAAACCATTCATACCATTAAGGTTAAATCCTACCCTTCAACCATTATGGTACATCCTACCCATTCCTACCATTATGGTACATCCCTACAAATCCATACCATTATGGTACATCCCTACCCATTATACATTATGGTACATCCTACCATTCATACAATATGGTACATCCCTACCCATTCATAAACATTATGGTACATCCCTACCATTCATAACATTATGGTACATCCCTACCCATCACTACCATTATGGTACATCCCTACCCATTCATACCATTATGGTAATCCCTACCCATTCATAACATTATGGTACATCCCTCATTCATACCATTAGGTACATCCTACCATTCACACCATGGTACCCCTACCCATCATACCATATGTACATCCCTACCCATTCATACCATTATGGTAATCCTACCCATTCATACATATGGTACATCCCTAACCATTCATACCCATTAAGGTACATCCCTACCCATTCACAACCATTATGGTACAACCATTATTAGTCATCCTACCCATCATATCATTATGGTACATCCCTACCCATTCATACCATTAGGTCCATCCCTACCATCCATACCATTATGGTACACCCTACCCATTCATAATTATGGTCATCACTCACTATGTACATCCTACCATTCATACACATTATGGTACATCCCTACCCATTCATACCATTATGGTACACATCCCTACCATTCATCCATTATGGTACATCCCTACCCATTCATACCATTATGGTACCATCCCTACCCATTCATACATATGGTACATCCCTACCCATTCATACCATTATGGTACATCCCTACCATTCATACCATATGGTACATCCCTACCCATTCATACCATTATGGTACATCCCACCATTCATACCATTAAGGTACATCCCTACCCATTCACACCATTATGGTACAACCATTATAGTACATCCCTACCCAGTCATATCATTATGGTACATCCACCCATTCATACCATTATGGTCCCTCCTACCAATCCACCATTATGGTACACCCCTACCCATTATACATTATGGTACTCCCTAATCCTTCATACATTATGGTACATCCCTTTTTTACCCATTCATACCATTATGGTACATCCCTACCCATTCATACCATTATGGTACATCCCTACCCATTCATACCATTATGATACATCCCTACCCATTCATACCATTATGGTACATCCCTAACAAACCATACCATTATGGTACACCCCTACCCATTCATAACATTATGGTACAGCCCTACCCATTCATACAATTATGGTAAATCCCTACCCATTCATACCATTATGGTACATCCCTACCAATCCATACCATTATGGTACACCCCTACCCATTCATAATATTATGGTACAGCCCTACCCATTCATACAATTATGGTACATCCCTACCCATTCATACCATTATGGTACATCCCTACCCATTCATACCATTATGGTACATCCCTACCCATTCATACCATTATGGTTCATCCCTATCCATTCATACCATTATGGTACATCCCTATCCATTCATACCATTATGGTACATCCCTACCCATTCATACCATTATGGTACATCCCTACCCATTCATACCATTATGGTACATCCCTACCCATGTGGTTTACAGCTCCTTTGTACCTGGGTCTGAGGAAACCAATGTTGATTCCTTGCCAGGCGCAGTGCTAATTAGTCCTGTGGATAACAATGTATAATATTAAAACAGTAATGTTACCTTGTGCGATTTATTCACTTCGCATTACTACAAATATTTTTTTTAAAAAAAAGAAAAATAATAGGATGGGATCTCTATTCTGGGCACAATATTTAATATTCATGTTTCAATCAATTTTGATTTATTGGTCATCATGTAGCTTATCATTAAAGAGCATCTGTCATCTCCAAACACATTAGGGTTAAATAAAAGTTAAGGTCGGCACCAGATTTTGGATGTTGTGTACCCAGGTAAGACTTACTACTGAGGAGGACAGGAAGTACCTGCACATGTCAGTCTGATGAAAACACCAGTAACTTTTCACAAGTTTTACCTACAGATGTTTTTTAGGGATCATTTTGAATGTATGACGGGGGGTTCGGACTTGTTTGGAGTCCACAGTTGCCCTTTAATGGAAAATGTGTGGGATCTACGTACATCACTCCACTAGCCCAGTAGAACAGGCCCCTTAAAGGGGAAGTTCAGTGCAAATACATATGCCTTTAAGAAAAAAGAGCAGTATTTCCCCATCCTAATGACCTTAACCTGCCCATTCAGCATTGTGTCTGTGTATAAATAAATGCTTCCGAACTACTGACTTCCTGTTTGCAGGACCCCTAATAGAGACCGTTATGGTCTTGCCCTTGACCCAGCGCCTGGGTTGATTCAGTTGCTCAGTAGAGATCTGAGCATGTTTGACCCATCCAACAGCCAATCAGTAGAAATTACTGTTAGGACCATTCCAAGGTAGTGGTGCATTCTGGGAAGAACCTGAAATGTCAGCTCACTAATGTCAACAGCAGGGAACAGCAAAGGGAATGAAATCAACTGATTTTTCAAAATGGGAGAGAATATGTAGAATAACTAAGAAGGCATCACACTAACTAACAATTTAACAAATATTGATCATTTCCACTGAACATTCCCTTTAAAGGAGAACAATATTTACCTCTCCCCCACTATCACTTTTAAAATCCCTAATTCCTCATCAATGTTCCCACTAATTTTAAAATCATCTGTGTGCACAGAATTAAATTGTCGGCACACACACGAAATGGAATTGTGTGTGCTACATGACGCAGCTCTTATTTTTAAGAAAATGTTTGTGTCCGCATCACTTTAAAGGCTATATCCATTTCAGTTTTATTAAAGAATAGGATCTTAAAGGGATGCCCACTCTCTTTGAAAACATTTTACATCTTGCAGGGAATAACCTCCCACCCCCAACACTTATATAATCACTTCCAATATCTACTTACACTTCCTCGTTCCAGCACTGGTCTGGTCCGGCTCCCCTTCCCGCCGGAACTGCAAGCAGGGGGACGGACCGGCAGCCGCGGCTGTGATTTGCTGAGAGGCAGCCATTCATAGCCGCAGCTGCCATCAATGCAGAACAGCGCTGGAACGAGGAGGTGCCAGTAGAGACTGGAAGAGATTTTACAAGTATGAATATAGCGGTTGGGGGTGGGAGGGTACGCCCTTCAAGATGTTTTTATAGATGGAAGACTGCCAGCCACGGAGGGGTTGAGAGGGAGGGAGGGAGAGGGGGGAAAGGGCTCCATTGCGCATGTCTCAGACCTTGCTGAGGTTAGCTAAGATACAGGCAGCAGATGAGGCACTGACAGCTCCTACCCAGCAGTTTCCAGATCTTTGCAGAAGCATAACAGAAGAACCACAAGGAGCAGGGATGTAAGGTACAGTGGGGCCAGTAGTTGGTAAAATTTTAGTTTGGGGGGTGGAAATGCCCTTTAAAGAGCTGTTTCTTACCTCCCATTCTTCAATAAAACCTGCAGGAGCAAGGAGAGAAGAATTGGAACTTTCCTGATCTCTCGCTCTCCACCCCGTCCTCTAACAGGTTCCGACAGATTTCGTACGCTATGCACAGCACAGGGAGAACGCTCAGGACTGTGTGTTTCCCCTACAGGAAAGCTGCTACACACAGTGCCGATAAAGCCCCGGATATCAGATCTGAAGGTATCGGGGCTTATCGGTTCTGTGTGTACCTTGCTTAAGATCTCCATGTAAAGAAAAGTACAACTGGATAGACAGTAAACCTGATAGCATTTTATAAACGAATTAAGGTAAAGTTAATGAAGTTTGATTTTTATCTCTCTTACCTGCAGTGGAGCAGACGGGTGTAGATGACGTTAAAGATTGTGAATCATTTGGTGTTGCTAAAAAAAGAAAGACGTAATATATAATTCATCATGATTAGTATAAATCACCTAAAGAGAAACTGGCCAGTGAGCTACTCTGTATGTCTTCGTGCTATGGGAATAGGGAAGGGAAAGTAATAATAACTGCAGGGCCTTGGGGGTTTGTGTGATGCTTAGTCTACTTGGTCCTCATCCCTGGGTTCCATATAAATGTCCCATAACAGGCTGTCAAAGGTCCAGACCCTACCACAGTGCGGGACTGTTCCCCAATAGAGATAGGCGAACTTTTGAAAGTTCGGTCCACTTTTGAACTATATGGAAAGTTCGAAAGTTCGAAAACGGACCCGTTAAAGTCAATGGGAGTCAAATAGTTCGAAAAGTTTGAATGAAATACAATTAAATATTAATTGTAACTTAATGTAAATGGCTGTGGGACCTGGGAAATATGTTATCAGTTATAATCAGTGCTTAGCTATGTTTTCACTTATAATCAGTGTTTAGCTATGTCATCAATTATAATCAGTGTTTAGCTATGTCATCAGTTATAATTAGTGTTTGGCTATGTCATCAGTTATAATCAGTTCTTAGCTATGTCATCAGTCATAATCAGTGTTTAGCCACCTCATCCATTATGGTACATCCCTACCATCCTACCATTATGGACACCATCCCTACCAATTCATACACATTATGGTACACGCCCTACCATTCATACCATTTATGGTACACTCCGCGACCCATTCATACCATTTGGTACTCCCTACCCATGTGGTTTACAGCTCCTTTGTACCTGGGTCTGAGGAAACCAATGTTGATTCCTTGCCAGGCGCAGTGCTAATTAGTCCTGTGGATAACAATGTATAATATTAAAACAGTAATGTTACCCTTGTGCGATTTATTCACTTCGCATTACTACAAATATTTTTTTTAAAAAAGAAAATATAGGATGGGACTCCTATTCTGGGCACACATATTAATATTCATGTTTCAATCAATTTTGATTTATTGGTCATCATGTAGCTTATCATTAAAGAGCATGTCTCCTCCAAACACATTAGGGTTAAATAAAAGTTAAGGTCGGCACCAGTTTTGGATGTTGTGTACCCAGGTAGACTTACTACTGAGGAGGACAGGAAGACCTGCACAGTCAGTCTGATGAAAACACCAGTAACTTTTCACAAGTTTTACCTACAGATGTTTTTTAGGATCATTTTGAATGTAGGACGGGGGGTTCGACTTGTTTGGAGTCCACAGTTGCCCTTTAATGGAAAATGTGGATCTACGTACATCACTCCACTAGCCCAGAACAGGCCCCTTAAAGGGGAAGTTCAGTGCAAATAAACCTATTAGAAAAAAAGAGCAGTATTTCCCCATCCTAATACCTAACCTGCCCTTCAGCATTGTGTCTGTGTATAAATAATGCTTCCGAACTACTGACTTCCTGTTTGCAGGACCCCTAATAGAGCCGTTATGGTCTTGCCCTTGACCCAGCGCCTGGGTTTATTCAGTTGCTCAGTAGAGATCTGAGCATGTTTGACCCATCCAACAGCCAATCAGTAGAAATTACTGTTAGGACCATTCCAGGTAGTGGTGCATTCGGGGAAGAACCTGAATGTCAGCTCACTAATGTCAACAGCAGGGAACAGCAAAGGAATGAAATCAACTGATTTTTCAAAATGGGGAGAAATATGTAGATAACTAAGAAGGCATCACACCTAACTAACAATTTAACAAATATTGATCATTTCCACTGAACTTCCCTTAAAGGAGAACAATATTTACTCTCCCCCCTATCACTTTTAAAATCCCTAATTCCTCATCAATGTTCCCACTAATTTTAAAATCATCTGTGGTGCCCAGAATTAAATTGTCGGCACACACACGAAATGGAATTGTGTGTGCTACATGACGCAGCTCTTATTTTAAGAAATGTTGTGTCGCATCACTTTAAAGGCTATATCCATTTACGTTTTATTAAGAAATAGATCTTAAAGGGATGCCCACTCTCTTTGAAAACATTTTACATCTGCAGGGAATAACCTCCCACCCCCAACACTTATATATCACTTCCAATATCTACTTACACTTCCTCGTTCCAGCACTGGTCTGGTCCGCTCCCCTTCCCGCCGGAACTGCAAGCAGGGGGACGGACCCAGCCGCGCTGTGATTTGCTGAGAGGCAGCCATTCATAGCCGCAGCTGCCATCAATGCAGAACAGCGCTGGAACGAGGAGGTGCCAGTAGAGACTGGAAGAGATTTTACAAGTATGAATATAGCGGTTGGGGGTGGGAGGGTACGCCCTTCAAGATGTTTTTATAGATGGAAGACTGCCAGCCACGGAGGGGTTGAGAGGGAGGGAGGGAGAGGGGGGAAGGGCTCCATTGCGCATGTCTCAAGACCTTGCTGAGTTAGCTAAGATACAGGCAGCAGATGAGGCACTGACAGCTCCTACCCAGCAGTTTCCAGATCTTGCAGAAGCATAACAGAGAACCACAAGGAGCAGGATGTAAGGTACAGTGGGCCAGTAGTTGTAAAATTTAGTTTGGGGGGTGGAAATGCCCTTTAAAGAGCTGTTTCTTACCTCCCATTCTTCAATAAAACCTGCAGGAGCAAGGAGAGAAGAATTGGAACTTTCCTGATCTCTCGCTCTCCCCCCCGTCCTCTAACAGGTTCCGACAGATTTCGTACGCTATGCACAGCACAGGGAGAACGCTCAGGACTGTGTTTCCCCCTACAGGAAAGCTGCTACACAGTGGCGATAAAGCCCCGGATATCAGATCTGAAGGATCGGGGCTTATCGGTTCTGTGTTACCTTGCTTAAGATCTCCATGTAAAGAAAGTCAAACTGGATAGACAGTAAACCTGATAGCTTTTATAAACGAATTAGGTAAGTTAATGAAGTTTGATTTTTATCTCTCTTACCTGCAGTGGAGCAGACGGGTGTAGATGACGTTAAAGATTGTGAATCATTTGGTGTTGCTAAAAAAAGAAAGACGTAATTATAATTCATCATGATAGTATAAATCACCTAAAGAGAAACTGGCCAGTGAGCTCTCTGTATGTCTTCGTGCTATGGGAATAGGGAAGGGAAAGTAATAATAACTGCAGGGCCTTGGGGGTTTGTGTGATGCTTATCTACTTGGTCCTCATCCCTGGGTTCCATATAAATGTCCCATACAGGCTGTCAAAGGTCCAGACCCTACCACAGTGCGGGACTGTTCCCCAATAGAGTAGGCGAACTTTTGAAAGTTCGGTCCACTTTTGAACTATATGGAAAGTTCGAAAGTTCGAAAACGGACCCGTTAAAGTCAATGTCAAATAGTAGTTCGAAAAGTTTGAATGAATACAATTAATATTAATTGTAACTTAATGTAAATGGCTGTGGGACCTGGGAAATGGTCTGGGAACATGTTCGAATATCCAGGACTTTCCAAAAATCAATTTTTACTCTCACACGCGCCTACTTTCGAGAACTCGCATTTGAACATTCGATAATTATCCATGAATGACACGCGGATTCGATATTACTCGTGTATAGGTATAATAGACATTTTACTTGCGGATTCGATACTCGCGTATAGGTATATAGACATTTACTTCGGATTCGATACTCACGTTTAGGTATATATGACCTTTTACTCGCGGATTTGATACTTGCGTGTAGGTATAATAGACATTTTACTTGCGGATTCGATACTTCGCGTATAGGTATAATAGACATTTTCTTGCGGATTCGATACTCGCGTATAGGTAAATAGACATTTTACTCACGGATTCGATACTTGCGAATAGGTATAATAGACATTTACTCACGGATTCGATACTTGCGAATAGGTATAATAGACATTTACTTGCGAATTCGTACTCACGTTTAGGTATAATAGACCTTTTACTCGCGGATTTGATACTTGCGTGTAGGTATATAGACTTTACTCACGGATTCGATACTTGCGAATAGTATATAGACATTTTACTCACGGATTCGATACTTGCGAATAGGTTAATAGACATTTACTTGCGGATTTGATATTAATTGCGAATAGGTATATATAGACATTTTACTTGCGGATTTGATACTCGCGTACAGGTTAAAAGACATTTTACTTGCGGATTCGATGCTCGCGTATAGGTATAATAGACATTTTACTTGCGGATTCGATATTTACTCGTGTATAGGTATAATAGACATTTTACTCACGGATTCGATACTTGCGAATAGGTATAATAGACATTTTACTTGCAGATTTGATATTTACTCGCGAATAGGTTATAATAGACATTTTACTTGCGGATTCGATACTCGCGTATAGGTAAATAGACATTTTACTCGCGGATTTGATACTTGCGTATAGGTATAATAGACATTTTACTTGCGGATTCGATACTCGCGTATAGGTATATAGACATTTTACTTGCAGATTCGATACTCACATATAGGTATAATAGACATTTTACTCGCGGATTTGATACTCGCGTATAGGTATAATAGACATTTCTTGCGGATTCGATACTCGCGTTAGGTATAATAGACATTTTACTCGCGATTTGATACTTGCGTATAGGTATATAGACATTTACTTGCGGATTCGATACTCGCGTAGGTATAATAGACATTTTACTTGCGAGATTCGATACTCGCATATAGGTATAATAGACATTTTACTCGCGGATTTCGATACTCGCGTATAGGTATAATAGACATTTACGTTTTACTCGCGGATTTGATACTCGCGTATAGGTATAATAGACATTTTTTTTTTATAACATTGGTTTTTTATTGAAAATTTTTTGTTAATTACAATACAATATTGTCATTTTGAAACATATATAGCATGTTGGTCAGGCAGAGCATATGATTTATTACACATCTCGTTAAATATACGATATATCTTGTATAAACATTCTATAAAATATAGTAACAATTAAACAGTTATCTCATCAATTAATATAATAATTGAAATCTCTTTACCGTATTGTTCTTAGACCTTTTTGCATATTTATGTTATTTCCTTTGTTAGTCTGATAGTGTTTTCCTTATATGATTTACGCTCTATCATCCAAATACCAGTATTCCCATTTTCTGTAGAAGGCTGGAAACTGATGTTGGGATATAGCATAGGCTTTTTCATAGGCCATGTAGTCTGATAGTAAATATATGATTTCTTTAGTTGTAGGTGTCGTATGGGTCTTCCAGTATTTAAGGATCAATCTTTTGAGTGCCATACAGGCGTGGTAGATTATGGATGCCATATGTTGTGGGTAAGTAGTTAGACCTATGTTTAGTAAGGCCAGCGTTGGCCTAATCGGTATTGTTGTATTGAACATATGGTTTAGGAATTTAAACAACCTGTACCAGCAGTTTCTTATTTTGCTACATGACCACCATATATGTAGGTATGAGCCAATGGCCGTGCATCCCCTCCAGCAAATCGGGGATTCAGTTTTAAACCATATTGATATATCGTAAGGTGTTCTATAATATTTAAGTAGTATTTTCCTATCCGTTTCCCAGGCCGCAAGGGATCTTGAAAATTTGAATGGTGTTATTAGTGAAGCATTCCACTCTTCCAACGTTATATGAGTTTGTAATTCTCTTTCCCATCTTTTCATACATGGGAGAGTTATAAATGTTTCTCTATCATTTAGAAGGTTATAGAATTTAGAGATTGCTTTTTTGGGGTTTGTGGAGTCTAGGAAATGTTCTATAATCGGATTTGGTGTTTTATCTATTTCTTTGATATGTTTTTTAATGAGACTCGTTATTTGGTAGAATTTTAAAAAATTGGATTGTGGGGTTCCAAATTTTTCCCTAAAGTTATTGAATGTGATAATTTCCCCCCTTTCAAAAAAATCTTCAATATATATTTTTCTTCTCTCTTGCCATTTCTTTATTGATAGGTCTGGAATACATATCTGTACACTTGAGATATCTATATATCTTGCTAGTGCTTGTTTTAGTTGGTGTTTTTTGATGATTTCTTTCCAGATTTTAATTGTATTATCAACAGTGTCTAGTTGGAAGGGCCCTATTTTGGGATTGAATATTAATGCTCCTATCAGTGAAGACATAGATTCCTGTGTTATGCTTTTTTCCTCAATATCTACCCACTTTTTTTGGTTGTTTTTTTCTGACCAATAGTACCTAGATTGGTCCATTATGGCTGCGTAGTAGTAGTCTTTGAAGTGTGGGTATGCTATTCCTCCTGTTTTCTTTGTTTTAGTCATCGATAATGCATTGATTCTTGGTTTGCCCTTGGGCCACATAAAGTTGTTTATTATTTTATTTAGTGTTGTAAAGAAACTATTTGGTATATGTATTGGTAGTGTTCTGTATTTGTATAAAAGTTTAGGGAGTAGCATCATCTTCAGTATAGTTACTTTGTTTATCCATGATATATATTTAGCACTCCAGTCCTCTAGGTATTTTTTAAATTGTTCTATTAATGGTTCAAAATTCTTTTTGTATAAGGACGTGGTTTCTTTAGTTAGTTGTATTCCCAGATATGAAATTTGTTGTTGTTCAAATTTGTATGGGTATCTTGCTTTTAGAAATAATTTGAGTGTTTTGGGGATGTATATTGGTAGTATTGATGACTTATTCTCATTGATTTTGTAGTATGAGACATTCCCAAATTGTTTCAATATTTCCTGTAGGTGTGGTAGGGATTTTATGGGATTTGTTGATATGATGATAACGTCATCTGCATATAAACCAATTTTGTGTTCTGAGTTTCCTATCTTTACTCCCGATATATGATTATTTTTTCTTATGGTTTCTGCTAACGGTTCGATGGCTAAGTCAAAAATTAGTGGGGAGAGTGGGCAGCCCTGTCTCGTTCCATTTGTCAGTTTAAATGAGGGTGATATCATGTTTGCTATGAATACTTTAGCTGTGGGGTTAGCATATAAGGTCATTATTGCTTTCTTGATCCAGCCTGTTATGTTATATTTTTCTAATGCATTGTCTAAGTATGTCCAATTGATGCGATCGAACGCCTTTTCAGCATCTAGGGAAATTAGTATGGTTGGGATTTTTTTGTTATTTGTCCAGTTTATAATGTTAATTAGTTTCCTGGTATTATCACCTGGCTGTCTTCCTTGAATAAAGCCTACTTGGTCCGGTGAAATTATCTCTGGTAAGTATGGTTGGATTCTTAGTGCTATAATTTTGGAGTATATCTTTATATCTGAATTTAATAGGGAGATTGGTCTGTAGTTTGTGATTTGATCTATGTCTTTGTCTTGTTTGGGTATTGGTATTATGATTGCTTGGGTCATTTCTTCAGGGAAATTCCCTTTGTCTGTTGCTGTATTGTAGACTGTTTGTAGATATGGAGTGAGAATATCTAGGTATGCTTTGTAATATTCATTTATGAATCCATCTTGGCCTGGTGTTTTATTATTCGGGAGAGTGAGTATAGCCTTATTTATTTCTGATGTTTGAATAGGATGGTTTATCTGTTCAAGCTGTTCTCGTGTTATTTTCTTCAGTTGGATCCCCTCTAAAAATTTATTAATATCTGAATTGGTTGGGTGTTTTATGGTGGTGTCGTTTTTTATGTTGTAAAGTGTAGAGTAGTAGTTAGCAAATTGATCGGCTATTTGTTGTGGGTTATATATTTTCCCATTGTTTTTATTTTTTATATAGGATATTTTAGTTTTCGAAATATGCTTTTTTAATTTGTTGGCTAATAATTTGTTTGTTTTGGGGCTTTGTGTGTAGTAGTTTATATTAAGTCTACGTATGTATTTGTCGAATTCGTACATATTATGGTGATGTAATTTTTGTTTTATTTGTTGTAGGTGTTCATAATTCTCTTTTGTTGGTTTGCTTTTGTGTAATTCTTCTTGTTCGTTCAGTTGTTTACATAATTGTATTCTTACTTTATTTCTTTCTTTTTTCAGGTTTGAGGCTATTTTGATGAGCAGTCCTCTCATGTAGGCTTTATGTGCATTCCATAACGAGAAGGGGGAGATTTGATCTGCATCATTCAAGGTAAAGTATTCCTTGAGGTTTGTTTTTATTTGTTCCTTTATTTTGGGTATACTTAGTAAATAGGGGTTTAATCTCCATAGATTAAAGTTGGGAGATGGGTTTTTTTCAATAATTTCAATTGTCAATGGTGCGTGGTCTGAGATGGTTCTGTTCCCTATATTTGCTTTTTTTATGTTTTGTAGTAACCATTTGTCTGTGATAATCATATCTATTCTGGAGAAGGTGTTATGGGATTTTGAGTAATACGTGAAGTCTTGATCTATCGGGTGAAGTACTCTCCATGTGTCGTATAGTTCTTCTGTACTTAAAACTTTCCTTATTTCCATATCTATCTTGGACTTATTTTGGCTTGTTGTATCTATTGTACTATCTAATATAGTATTGAAATCTCCACATATCAGTGTATTTTGTTTGGGGTATTTTTGGGTTTTGTTAATAATTTTTTGTATAAATTTTTTTTGTCTTGTGTTAGGTGCATAGATGTTTGTTATGAGGTATTGTGTGTTGTTGATTTTACATTCTAAAATGATGTATCTTCCTGACTTGTCGATTGTCTTTTTTATTTCTTGGAAGGCTATTGTATTTTTAATAGCTATAGATACTCCTCTTTTTTTCTTTTGAAAGGTTGCATGGTATATATTTGTATAGTCTTTATGGTGTAGCAGGTGGGTGTGTTGTAATAGCAGGTGAGTCTCTTGTAGGCATACTATATCTGGTTTTGTTTGCGTTATTTCTTTCCATAGGGAGTGACGTTTGAATGGTGTATTGAGCCCCCTTACATTATATGATATTATTTTCAGAACCATTCTGCTTTGGAATTTTGGTATCTATTGTTCTTATAAGAAATTCACATGGCAATTTAAAGGTCTTGATGTTTGTATTTAGAGATATATACTTAAACAATATAAACTTAAACAACAATGAACTATATACATTATAAAAAAAAGTAGAACAAGAGAGCATCACATTTATTCTGGGAAATTCCCTTACTTTCAATGTGACTCTTTCTTTTAAATATTGGGGACCAATTCCCTGCTATTCTTTTATTGTTTGTTCTTTAGCCCTTCTCTGGTAGTAATCCCTTTGTTTCCCTTCTCCTGTTTCCTATTTCCTCCCTTATATATATGTATATATTTTCGAGGTATGTGTGCTTAGGTTCCCATAGGTGTTCTGCTTGGTTTGTTGTTTTCATTCTGAGAACATGTGGTTACGTCCATTTCAATGTAATGTCTTATTTTATATCTGCTTGTGTCCCTGTGTATCTGTACCCACTGACCTCTCCCGCCTCCTTTCCGTGTACGTGGTCGTTCTTCAGTTTTGTACCTAAATGCACACATATACATTACAACCGTTATGTCTAATATGTAATACATACCGATCTAAATATTTGTCAAATGTCTAATTATCTATTAGTACTTTATCTTAGGCACACATAACCAAACACGTATATTTCCACACTTCTGTAATCCCCTTGGTATAGCACTTTGCTGTTTGACGCCTAGGTACGTGTGAGTGTATTTACCTCTGGGGTTTTCTGTTCCCCTGATCATTCTTCGCATATTTGTGAACATATATACATTTTCTGTCTGATGTGTGTTGATATATCCATTTTGTTTAATGCACATAATCTTTTACCATATAACATTTGGCGCTTTAACATTTAGTCACGTGCAAGTGCCCTCAAAGAGCCCTCAAAGTGCTTATACTTTCTGTCTAATGTGTGTTAGGATATTTATCTTGCATAGTACGCATAATCTCCCCCTTTCTCCCCTTCTTCCTTCTTCTTTCCCTCTGTTTAGACTTATGCGATTACATATATACTCTCTAGATTTCCTTCTCTCTTCCATTTTACCTCCTAACCTTTATGTTTAACCCCATGTGCTTACATATATAATACATAAAACATGTTCCCCCTCTTCCCCCCTTTTCCCCCCTCTCCTTCTAGGAAAAAAGAAACACATACATGTATCCAAGTATTTGTTAAATGTCTACATATCTATTATTACTTTATCTTAAGCACACATAAACATACACGTATATTCCCACATATCTGTAATCCCTTTAGTGTAACATTTTACGCTTTAACACTTAGGCACTTGCAGGTACGTTTCCCTCTGGGGTTTTATGTTCCCCTAATCGCTCATCACATGTTTGTGAACATATATACACTTTCCATTTGATGTATGTTGACATACCCATCTTGCATAGTGCACATAGTCTTTTACCATATAACATTTTGCGCTTTAACTTTTTGGCACATGTAAGTGCATTTCCCTCTAGGGTTTTCTGTTCTTATAATCACTCATCCCATATCTGTGAGCATATATACATCTTCTATCTGATGTGTGTTAACATACCCATTTTGCATAGAGCACATAGTCTTTTATCACATATAATTACTTATATAATCTCTAGATTTCCTTCTTTCTCCCATTTCTCCAATTCCATTTTCCAATTCTCTCAATTATGTTTGTATAATTCTTTTCCTCAAGTTGCTAGCGTTTTGTGTCAAGTAGAGTTTTTACTGGGTTCCTTCCCTAGGGTTTCCTTTCGTTCCATTCCTTGGGTAGTTTCTGTGGTGATTCTTGAGATTTGTTGTAGTCACTGTTATTTTCAGGGTGAGTTTTCCATATACCCCATTTTTTGAGCAGATTGGTGGCTGATTCTACTGAGTTAACTGTATGATAATTGTCTCCGTATTTGATGGTAAGGCGTAAAGGAAATCCCCACGTGTATTGTATTTTCCTTGATCTTAGGATGTTGGTGATTTCTGTGAATTGCCTCCTTTGGGCTATGGTGTGTGGAGCCAAGTCGGCCAGAAATATAAGTTTTTGATATTCCATAGGGAGAGATGTAGAGTTTCTCATTTCCCTAACCAGTCTGTCTTTTATTTGAAAGAAGTGTAATCTCAATATAACGTCTCGTGGTGCTTGTGTTGGGGCATATCTAGATTTGGGCAATCTGTGTATACGATCTACCACTAGGTCTAGCTCCGTGGCATCTGGGAGGAGCGCCTTGAACAGTTTTTGTGTGTAATCCATGAGTTGGTTGTTTTTTACCATTTCTGAGACACCCCTTATTTTAAGATTGTTCCTACGAGATCTGTTTTCTAGATCAGTAATTTTATTTTGAAGTTCTGTTACTGTATCAGACAGATGACCATGCGAGTCTACCAGTTCATTGTATGACTCTACGTATTGTTCAAATTTGTTCTCAATATGGGTTGTCCTTTCCCCGATATCTGATATGTCTTTTTTGATATCATTCATTAGTATGGTGAAGTCGGTAATTAGTGCCTTGTGTTGAGAGGTGAATAATTCTTTCAAGGTTGATAGTGTTATTGGCTCATCATGCTGGGGAAATGTGTTAAAACATTCATTTTTATATTTCCCTTCCTTTGTATTGTTAGTTGTTTCATCTGGTATGTCTTCTTGGTTTAGCATTATAGGCCCTGGTGAGTGTGGGTTATCTGGTATATAGGACATGTCCATTTGTGGGTCATTCGTGTTGTTTTGGGAGTCTTTTATCTGTGATCTGGTCATATTATTTTGTTCAGACTCACTGACCTTTTGGTTGTTCTTTTTTGCAGGTGTTGGTATCCTTGCTGCGTCCGGCACTGTGTTCGTCCCGGCAGCGTGACTGTCTCCATGTGGTCCGGCGCCATCTTGGATCTCTCTCCCCGGCCTTTCTCCAGCCACAAAGTAAGCAGTCAGTTTTTGGGGTTTATCCTTTTGTCTGTCGGCTTTTCCTCTGGCCATGTCTTTCTCTGCGCTTTCCCCTGTATTTTGGTTCAGCGGTTCGGTTTATTTGGGCGGGTTATCACGGTTTTTAGCAGGTATTGCTACGGAGCTCAGAGCAACAGCATCCGCTCTCCTTAGTTGCAGGCCACGCCCCCCTATAATAGACATTTTACTTGCGGATTCGATACTTGCGTATAGGTCTAATAGACATTTTACTCGCGGATTCGATATTTACTCGCGTATAGGTATAATAGACATTTTACTCGCGGATTCGATATTAATTAACATTTTACCAGGGGCGTAACTGAGTTTGGGGGCCGGGCCCCTGACTCCCTCCGTGCAGCCTCTTTAAACAGATCACGCGTAAGAAGAAAACTTACATGCAATCAGCTGTTTAAAACCGGACCCGAATTTCCGGAACTGAACCGGAAGTTGGGGTCGGGTCTTTTAGACAACTGATCGCGCGTAAGTTTTCTTCTTATGCGCGATCGGCTGCATAAAGAGGCTGGATTATGGGCTTGTGGCGGGCCCTACTACCGTCCGGGCCCCCCCACGGTTGCGGGGGTGGTAGTTACGCCACTGCATTTTACTCGTGGATTCGATATTTACTTGCCTATCGAACATTCAATAATTATCGAAAGTCCCGAAAATATCAAAAGTCTGAGATATCCGGATCTGGGATATTTCGAGAAGTCCAAGTCCGTTCCAACTCGAATAGTTCAGCTCAAACTTGGGTTTGAGTTCTAGTCCATCTCTATTCCCCAACTGGCCAATGGAAAGACATGATCCTTGTAGAGCACACCTTCCCATTGGACAAACACCAGAAATATGGTGGAGAAAGGGAGACACCAGCACTACCAGTCTGAGACATTCAGATTAAACACAGGGGTGAAGACCTAGTGATTTGGCTTCTCCCAGTCGGTACTAGGGAATGGGGGGATTTAGAGGGTGTTGCCTCCAGTGTACTTCCCCTTTAATGTCTTTACTGTATTAGCCCAGCACATTTGGAGCAGTTCCTTCTCCTTAAAGTGACACTTTCTTTATTATCCTATTCAGACTCCTGTCTGTGGTTCAATGTCAGTGGAATCCTCACCTTGCTGTATGATAAGATTTGTCTCTTTCTTTAGGTCATTAACAAACCAGAAACTGCCACCCGGCAGCAATAAATTCCTGAGTCTCCATTGGTCAGTCCTGTGATGGTCAGAGACACGTTCCTCTGTGCGATGTTCCCCTTTAATGTGTATCTGTCAGATTTACTCCAGGTCACTTTCCATCCATCGGTCTTTATGATGGTCTTTGTACATCGGATAATTGGACAGTGGCCACGCCCCCAGCACACGTCAGTGGCAGTTATAGTATCAAAGTATGTGCAGGGTAACACCACTGTCCCACCAACTGTCCCCGTCACATGGTCAGCAGTTCCTGAAAGGGCTACAAGGAAGAAATTAACAGTAAAATAAGACAAATCGTTATAATTTGTTGTTGTAAAATGCGCGCCAATACAAAAGATAGGCGCTTGGTCGGGACAGCGCGGCTGTCAGTGAAGAAGCGGCTGTGAGTGGAGCGGCGGTAAGGTAAGTTCTAGTGTCCCCTGGGCGTCCTATTATTCACAGGGAGGTGGGAATAAGCATTCTACACTTAACAACACAGGTTTATTGTCCCTTTAACACATTTTGCTTTGTAATTGTGAAGGTTGAAAAAAGACGTTGTTATAGTGATTATATAATCCTGTTGCCCACTAACACCAGCTTGCTATTTTATTCATTTCTAGGGGTCCAGTGACTAGTGCCTGTTCTTTATGGGAGAGATTACTAAATAATGTTTATTTGAGTTGGACAGCTGTGCATGCTGGGATCTGTATGCTGTTATGGACAATCTGTCTACATCTGCAGCTTTAGTAAAAAAAGAAAACTGTAGCTAACAGGTTTGTCTGAAGTTGTCAGTGATCATGCAATATTTTCCCACTGGATAATTGGATTGGAATAACCAGGTAAAGTTGCCCTTTTAAAAATGTTCTATTATTTTCAAGCCAGGTAGCGGTTTTGAGAACTTTGAGAATGTAATGTGTGTGTGAAACACTAGGGGGTGCTGTCTATACTACATGCAATCTAATGCGGTCTGTTTTATTCTTACCCACCCTGTTCCCCAAAAATTGTGTAAAAGCACTAGAGGGCGCTGTTCATCCTACCACTTCCAGTAGGGCTTTAAAACAAGTTTCATTATACAGAGGATTTCTACAGTGCAATGTGACATGATCTACTAAAGCTCATAGAATAAGTCTACGGGCCAAATTTATTAACCCACGGCACAAAAAGTTACAATACTGCAGGTTATGGTAAAGTTATGGACAAATGGTTAAATTAACCAATGGATAAAAGTTATGAACAATCTAGATCAGTTATCGGTAGATATCAGAGCTCGGTGTTGCAATACTTTGTTTTCTCAGTTCTATAAACTGGAAGTTCATTGCTGTTTATTGTATTGGGGAAGAGAACTTCCCTTGAAATTTATTTACAGGCAGTTAAGGTGGCCATTCATATGTTCACATGTGATCGCAAAATCCCATTCATTTTGCGATCGCATGCCGGTCGAATATAAGATCGGGAGAGGCTGCTCTGGCAGGATTGATGAGCGTCGCGTAAGCGCTCGGTTGGGAAAGTAATATAAAAAAGGTACTTTGACACACAGGGAGGTCAGAGTACGATTTCCTACCTCCGTGGGATCGGGACTTTTTAAAGATTAAATCATTGTGGCAGTAAAAAAAAAAACGAAACCAAGCCGTTGAAAGAATATGTAAGATAAGAACCTTTATGTACCTGTGTCTTTTACAGATCTCTAATCTGAAACTCTGAAGGTAGTAAATCTACCTTATTCCCCCCTTGTCCGGTTTTCATATTTCCTAATATTGCAAAGTGCTGTTTTTTTCTACTGTCCCTGCAAAATGTCACATCCACTTACATAGACACAGAATTTGTAGGTGTATCATATATATATAGGGGTAATGCACCCCAACTGTAAATTATAAGGATATTAGATGTCACCGAGGAGTTCCGTGACCATATAAAAGCACAAGGCCACAGGCCGAGTACCTTTTATACAGGGCACGGAACTCTAACCAAGTTACAGTTAGGGGGCATTAATTATTATAACCTACCGCTTTGTAGCTTCTGGTTTCCTTCTCCTCCTGGAACTGTAAGATTATAAGGCTATAATCTTACAGTTCCTCCCATAGAAATCCACTACAGAGGTAGGTTATACTCATATATTAATATAATCATATCCTATACAAAACATATCTAATATTATCATTGTATACGGTAATAATCATAAAATAAAAATCATATCATATAATAACATAATCATATCGTCACATCATATAATAATCATAATGATATTATATGATAATCAGATACAAATCTAGTGGAGGTAGGGGTGAGTATCCCTACCTCCTGTATTTCTTTCAGGAGGAAAGTTACCTGGAAGGATTAGAAACATGCAGATTCCAGAATGGAACATATCTAACGGGTACTCAGCAGTCCAATTAGCTTTTCGGCCTCCCAGGACTTAAATGGTTGAACTCAGTGAGATCTCTAGAGGAAACTCCTCTGTGGTCAATCAGGTTGGTCTCAGAGAAACACAGACGGATTATTCTCCTTTCTCTGAACGATAACATATGACTGGGAGGAAGTTCTGATGTGAATGTGTCACCACATTTTGCGTGTTCAGTATAGAAACGCTCTTGGTAAATGCCACAGTTGATTAGCAAAAATATTCACAGGACGTTGACAGCTCAAGATGTCGAGAAAACACGGTAAAGTGCAATAAATTAAAGGGCAAGTATAAAAAAATCTAAAGCGCCACCAACCCTCCTAATAAAAATACTCAGAGTGACGACTTAAACCACTAGGTCCGCACACATGGACTTACCATCAGTCACGGGAAATCTATATCTGAAATAGATCTGAGACCAGGACCTGGCCAATGGGAAGATCCACTCAAAATCAATATTTAGCCCCCAAACCCCATTTTACTTTCCCTTACATTCCTTACAAAGGACGTTCAGACCCTCAATCCCTTGCCGGCAGTTTCCGCCTCCTTATCTGCTGTTGTGAGCTGGTTATGAGCTTGCACAGCAGCAGAAGATACTGCTTAATTAATGACCCTCACCCATTGATTGTGACGTCCCTGTCACAGCTTTGACTGGAAGCCAATGTAATATAATAATAATATAATAAGAATATGGGGTTTTGGTGGGGTAGGGCGGCGATTAACATAAATATAAAATATTGAGTTAGCATGGATGTGCCCTTTAAGGCCATGATTGACAGGTTGAGGGTGGAGGCAGCTATGCCATTATTTAGAGCAGAGATGTCAAACTTGCCCTCCAGATGAGTTTTGGAAACTACAACACCCAGCATGCTGCTACCAAGGCATGCTGGGAGTTGTAGTTTCCAGACATCCCTGACTTTAAAGAATAGTAAAAGGAAATCACTGGTTTTACCATAGAAATTGCACTTTAATCCCCAAAGAGTCCAGGATCCCTGGGTGGGTCAGTACAGAGCTGTCAATCTGCAGATCAGTCCCAAGTCAAAATATTAACAGGAAAGTCAATCACAAGCAAACAGAAGCACATGTCCACATTTGGGGTTTTCCTTTGTAGTTCCCGCAACTGACCAGTAGGTGGAGACAGATAGCTACCGATCTGATATATTGTGTTGTACAGTGTTTCTCCAGCAAAAGTCTGTGGCGCTGTGATGGCCGAGTGGTTAAGGCGTTGGACTTGAAATCCAATGGGGTCTCCCCGCGCAGGTTCGAACCCTGCTCGCAGCGATACTTTTCTTTAATCATGACAGTAGAATGTGATTTGTATAGATACAGATTTAGTGTTTCCTGGTTAATTCTGCATGTTGTATTTATAAGAGATCTGATTGTCTTCAGAAATGAAAAGTGGAAGTAGGAAAGTACCACACTGCTGTAAACAAAGTGTGTGTACCACAATAATGATACAATGTAGCCTTGTCCTGCTTTGTTTTGTAAGAAAGAAGTATTCCTATACATGTACAGAAGTGTATTTCTAATCCATCTGTAACTAGAGATGAACTCAAACCCGAACCCGAGTTCGAACAGACTCGGACTTCTTGAACTATCCCGGACCCAGATTTCTCGGACTTTCGATATTTTCCGGACTTTAGATAATTATCGATTGTTCGATACGTGAGTAAATATCGAATCCACAAGTAAAATGTCTATTATACCAATACACGAATAAATATCGAATTATCGAATCCATGAGTAAAATGTCTATTATACCAATACGCGAGTAAATATCAAATTATCGAATCCGTGAGTAAAATGTCTATTATACCAATACGCGAATAAATATCGAATTATCAAATCCATGAGTAAAATGTCTATTATACCAATACGCGAGTAAATATCAAATTATCGAATCCATGAGTAAAATGTCTATTATACCAATACGCGAGTAAATATTGAATTATCGAATCCATGAGTAAAATGTCTATTATACCAATACACGAGTAAATAACGAATATCGAATCCGCAAGTAAAATGTCTATTATACCAATACGCAAGTAAATATCGAATTATCAAATCCATGAGTAAAATGTCTATTATACCAATACGCGAGTAAATATCGAATTATCGAATCCATGAGTAAAATGTCTATTATACCAATACGCGAGTAAATATCGAATTATCAAATCCGTGAGTAAAATGTCTATTATACCAATACGCGAGTAAATATTGAATTATCGAATCCACAAGTAAAATGTCTATTATACCAATACGCGAGTAAATATCGAATATCGAATCCACGAGTAAAATGTCTATTATACCAATACGCGAGTAAATATCAAATTATCGAATCCGCGAGTAAAATGTCTATTATACCCAATCGCGAGTAAATTATCGAATTATCGAATCCGTGAGTAAAATGTCTATTATACCAATACGCGAGTAAATATTGAATCTGTGACTAAAATGTCTATTATACCTGTCTCTGTCTATCTATCTAACCTGTCTATCTAATCAGTCTACCTATCTATCAATACATCTGTCTATCATCTATCTATATACCTGTCTGTCTATCTAATCAGTCTACCTATCTATCAATACATCTGTCTATCATCTATCTATATACCTGTCTGTCTATCTAATCAGTCTACCTATCTACCTGACTTTTAATCTATATACCTGTCTATCTTACCAGTCCTACATATCTAAATGTCTATCTATCAGTCTACCTGCCTGTCTTTCTATCAATATCCTGTCTATCATTTATCTATATCCCTGCCTCTGTCTATCTATCTAATCAGTCTACCTATCCTATATACCTGTCTCTATCTAGCCTACCTATCAATACATCTCTCATCTATCTACAGTATATACTGGTCTCTGTCTATCTAATCTAAACCTTGAGCACCCAGGGACTGCCATCTCTGATCCAAGGGAGGAGGAACTTAGGATAATGAATGCTAGGCAGGTGGTAGTGGTAGGGACTCCATTATAAGGAAGTATAGATAGGTAATCTGCTGGCGGACCCTACATGCCCAACTGTGTGTTGCCTGCCTGGTGCTAGGGTTCGACATGTTGGTGAATCGTGTAGACAGATTATTGGGTAGGTCCGGGTCTGACCCGGCGGTCTTGTTCACATTGGTGCCAATGACAGAGAGGTGGAGTGAGGCCCTTAAACATGATTTCCGAGAGCTGGGGCCAAGTTAAAAGCAAGGACCTCCAGGGTAGTGTTTTCAGAAATACTACCGCAGCCACGTGCTAAGCCAGGGAGACAGCGGGAGCTTAGGAGCATTATGCGTGGCTAAGAGGGTGGTGTAAGGAAGAAGGGTTTGGGTTTATAGAGAACTGGAAGACTTTTGCTGTTGGCTACAGGCTCTTTAGTAGGGATGGGTTGCACCTCACTGATGGCAGTGCAGCTGGGGAAAAAGGCTAGAGGGTTGGAGAGATTTCAAACTAGGTTTGGGGGGAGGGTATGCAGTCCTCACTGGGATAGATAGCCCAGGAGGAAGCAGGGTGTAGATGGCCAGTGGGGGTGGCAGGGGGATGGGGCTAGCATAGGGGATAGGCGGCATGTGGATTAAAGGGCAAGTCCAGCCTAAAAAGAAACTTACATACAGGTAAATCACCCCCCAAACCCCTAAACGGTAATAGTTTGAAATGTGAAAAATAATAAGTCTAAACTGAAATCCTGCACATGTCCTGTTTCCCTGTTTCTGCTTCCTGGTTCTTCCAGTTAGCAACTGTCGTTATGGATTTGACAATTGACATCACAGCCAATGGCTGAATGTTAATCCCCTAGCGGCCTCTTCTGAGCATGCTCAGGCTCAGTACAGGCTCAGTACAGGTTTCTAATTGCTTGGTTTCCATAAGGCATCCAGAAGCATAGCAGGCATGCAGCAATTAATTCATAGGGGACAAAATATGATATTCAACATATTTTAAAGAACACCATTCTTTCTAAAATATGGTCTTATGAGGGTGGATTTGTCCTTTGTGTATGAATAAATTACAGGATCATAATCTAAAATGTTATGTTTGCAAATGCGAGAAGCCTGGCTGACAAATGTGTGAATTGGAAATTATGGTGTTGAATGAAAAGTATGATGTAATAGGTAAGGCAGAACACATGGTTGAAAGTTCTCATCACAACTGGGCTGTAAATTTAGAAGATACACCTTGTTTAGGCAGGACAAGAAAAAAGGAAAGAGGGAGGAGTATTGTGTTTATGTTTAAAAGAATTGAAGCCAATTTAAAAGAATGATAACTGGCGATATGGATGTTAAGCGGAGGCAATATGGGTGGAATTAGGCAACAGGAAAGGGGGTATTGTCATTGTTGGTGTCCGCTAAAGCGCCAAATGCTAGTAGAGAGGAAGTGAGTCAGGTTCATATGCAGT
This sequence comes from Hymenochirus boettgeri, assembly GCA_019447015.1. NCBI lineage: Eukaryota > Metazoa > Chordata > Amphibia > Anura > Pipidae > Hymenochirus > Hymenochirus boettgeri. The sequence continues at coordinate 22,894,870 of CM033471.1, read as the reverse complement.
TGGCAAGGGCTGCAAGTTTGGGGAGTGTGCTCATTATGGGGACTTTAATTACCCTGACATTGATTGGTGTAGTGGAATTGCCATCACAGAAAAGGGCGACGAGTTCCTGAATTTGCTGCAATCATAATATCTAACATCGTGGAGCACATTATAGATATAAAGGTAACTGGAGGCTTAAGGATAGTGATCATGAAATAGTGTCATTTGAGTATGTTATTGAAAGGAAAGTGCGCTGGGTTAACAAAGACTTTAATTTCGGAAGGAAAATTTTCTCAGTTAAAAGTAGCTCTTCAGAATGACAACTGGATAATGTATTATCAGGTAAAGGTACTGAACAGAAGTGGACTGAGTTCAGGTTAATTTAAATCCGTGCCCATGTGCTGAGTTCTGATGTAAAGAGGCAATGGAAAGGAAGAAAAGGCATTTAAAACCTTTAAGTCAGAGGGAACGGAAAGGGCCTTTAGGGATTATAAAAACTGTAAACAAGTAGTGAAGAAACAATCAACTAGCTAAAATTAATAATGAAGTTAGGATACCTGAACAAAGCATCACTAAGCCTAAATTTATTTTTAAGTATATTAATAGTAAGAAGATAGGACTGAGAATGTAGCACCATTCTATTATGTTTCAAGGACTGACATTATAAGTAGTAACCAGCATGGGTTTAGGGGAATAGATCTTGTCAAACTAACTTGCTTGGCTTTTATGAGGAATGAGTAGGAATTTGGACCCTGACATAAGTATGATGTAGTTTACTTGGATTTTGCTAAGGCTTTTGATACAGTCCCCCCATAGGAGACTAATGTATAAGCTAAGGTCTGTTGGTCTGGGAGGCACTTTGTACATGGATAGAAATTGGTTAATGAATAGGATGCAGAGAGTAGTTGTTAATAGTGATGGCCCAGTTCGCGGATCCAAACCCGAATCCGCGCGGATTTACCTTGTTCGCGAACAGCAGATATCGCGGATTTTCCGGTTTTCTTTCCTGCCTTCCGAACTTTTCCGAACCGCGTTTTCGAAAATTTTCGAAATTACGAGATTTCTCGTATTTTCGAAAATGCAGAAAACCCGTATTTTCAAAAAATTTAAAATTACGAGGATTTCACGTATTTTCGAAAATGAAAGAAAAACGTATTTTCGAAATGTTTTAATTTACGAGGATTTCACGTATTTTCAAAATGCGGGAAAATACTATTTTAGAAATTTTCGAAATACGAGGATTTCTCTCGTATTTTCAAGATTTTTTTTATTTTAATAATGTGTTTTAATAACGGGTCCGCTCGCGGATTTTCGAACTTTCAAATTTTTTCTCTAATTCACGGATCCTAGAGCGGACCGGATTTGCGAAGTTTCGGCCATCTCTAGTTGTTATGGGGGGCTTCAATCATTTGGACTATGTGCTCTAATGGGTGGTCACAGGGTTGCTGTGTTGGGGCCGCTTCTATTTATTATGATTTGGAAGTGGTGTATTGTCAGCAAGGTTATGGTGTTTGCTGACGACACCAAAACTTTGTCGACCATTAAAATTTCAGAGGATTGTGCAATCGTTGCAGAGGATCTAGATGATTGTCACATTGGGCCTGTTAAGTGGAGATGAGATTCAATGTTGATAAATGTAAGATGATGCTTTTGGACTAAAAAATCCTTGTCTGCTACCGTATATACTCGAGTATAACGAGTTTTTAGGCTGAAAAATCAGCCTGAAAACTTGGAACTCGGTTTAACTCGAGTCACAGCTTACCTTACCATTCCGGCAGCCGCACGATCTTCTCTGCACTGGCGCGCCGGCCTGACGTCACAAGCCCGGCGCCAAGCCCGGCGCCGGAAGTGACGTCAGCGGCGCGCCAGTGCAGAGAAAGATCGTGCGGCTGCCGGATGGTGATACAGAGGAGACTTCAATGCAATGGTGATACGAGGAGACGGTTTCTTCAAGGATCTTCAATGCTGGCGCCTTGCTTGATGGAGAAGAGCCCACAGGTACTGAACTGGATGGGAGGGGGAGGGTGAGGTGGCATTCAGAGATGTTTGGGAACTACACTCCCAGCATTCTTTACTATTTGGGAGTTTGTAGTTTCCAAACATCTTGATGCCCAAGTATGGTGGCATTCAAGATGTTTGGAAACTACAACTCCCAGCTAATAAAGCATGCTGGGAGTTGTAGTTCCCAAACATCTTGAATGCCACCCTCACTGGAATTCAAGATTTTGGAACTACAACTCCCAGCTAATAAAGCATGCTGGGAGTTTGTGTTTCCAAACATCTTGAATGCCACCCTCACTTTGCATTCAAGCTGTTTGGAAACTAACAACTCCCAGCATGCTTTATTAGCTGGGAGTTGTAGTTTCCAAACATCTTGAATGCCAAGTTTCTACCCTCGGTTTATACTCGAGTCAACAACTTTATTAGGATTTTAGCTGAAATTGGGTACCCTCGGTTTATACTCGGGTCGGTTTATACTCGAGTATATACGGTTACTATAAATGTATCTGGGGTAAGTGAATCCCTGTTGGAAGGGATCTTGGAGTTTTGTTGGTAACAAACTTGTCTTGTATAAAGAGAGGTATGGATTCAAGGGAGGAAAATGTTATTCTCCCTCTTTACAAAGCATTGGTAAGGCCTCATTTGGATATGCAGTGCAATTTGGAATCCTGTGTACAGAAGGACATCTTTGAATGGAAAGGTTCAAGAAGGGCAACTAAATTAATAAGGGGATTGGGGGAGCTTGAATATGAAGAGAGACTGAAATTACAATTATGTACGATGGAGAAAGGCGCTTGCTGGGGATATGATTACTGTGTATAAATACATTAAACGGGCCCATACAATAAACTATCTGGGGCATTGTTCACCGATAGAACATGTCAGAGGACACGTGACATCCCTTAAGACTTGAAGAAAAAGGTTTAGCTTCAAGTTCGGAAAGGGTTTTTCACTGTGAGAACGGTAAAGCTATGGAACTTTCCTTCCAGTGGACGTTGGTATGGGGCAGGTTCATTGGTCATTAAAAAAATAGCTGGGAGTTTTTTCTGCAAACAGGAATGTTGCAAGTTACGGGTATTGATACATAAAGTAGAGTTGGTCCAGGGAAATTTCCGATTGCCACAGGAAGGATTTTTTTTTTCCATTCATAAATTTGGTGGTTTTTTTGCCTTCCCTCTGACAGTTAGCGAATTAGGATTTGCTAAATGGTTGGACGGATGGACATGTCTTTATTCAACCTCAAATACAATACTATACTTTACTAATCAATCTATTCAAACTACCTGCCTGTCCTTTCTATTTTAATACCGGTCTATCTAACCAGACAACCTATCTATCAATACCATCTATCATATATAACCTGCTAATCTATCTACCATCTACATATCTACCTGCCTTTTTATCCATATACCTTGTCTATCCATCATCTATATACCTTCTATCTAACCATCTACAATCTTCCGGTCTATCTAATCAGTCTACTCATCTGCCTGTTTTTCTATCTATATAGCTGTCTATTTACCAGACTACCTATCTATCAATGTCTATCATCTATCTATTACCTGTCTATCTCAACATCTACATATCTTCCTGTCTAATCTAATCAGTCTAACCTATCTAACTGCCTGTTTTTTGGTCCCTATCTATATACCTCTGTCTAACCAGACTAATATTAACATTAAAAAAACTAGTCTTTACTATATAGACTATACTTAAAATAAAATATCGTCTAACAACTAATAATTAATGTAAAATATTTCTATAATATAATCTTACTATATACTAAATAAAACATTTAATTAATATAGACCCATCTAACAGCTATCTACGCTGATTATAAAAAACTATACTAATACTTTATATATACATATATATTTTTAACAAGATATATATACTATTATAACATCAAACTAAGACTAAACTAATACTATTAATCTAAATGCTTTTTAAGTAATATAACTAATAAATGATTATACTTTTATATATTATATATACTATTAAAATAATTATACTATATTACTAATAAATATAAACTAAGATACTAACTATTAGTTAACGAGGTATACAATAATCATTATTTCTCTAAATATATATATATGACCTATCTCTCAATATGTCTTATTATCTATATACCTATCTACGTCTCATATCCCTGTTATTCTAATCATCACCTATCTATGCCTGTTTTTCTATCTATATACCTGTTGTCTACCAGACTACCTATCTATCAATACATCCATATCTATCTTCCAGTCTAAGCTGGGTTATACCTAGACATAAGACGTTCATCTAAGACATTGCTCAAAATATTGATCCCGTATATGCTGTGCTGAACCCATGTTCCCATGCTCCACAGATTTCCCCTTGACAAGGTGGGGAGAAACAGGTTTTTCCAATCATTCATTGCAGTCGATTTGAAAAACATCTGCCGTGTATTAAAGCTTAAAGGACATTATACTCACCCTTTTCCCCGATCCACTGCAGCATAGTACCCAGGGTGAGGAACTAAAATCCTAAGTCCTAACCTGGGTACTTTCCCTAACTCCTGCACTCTTACCGCAAATCTGCTTCGCCGATCAACTGTTCCACTCTCTCTCTACTGTCAGTGACAGTCGAGGCAACCAATTGGAAGACACGCCTCCTTGCAGAGGATCTTCCTATTGGCTGCCCGATCTGTCATGTAAGCAGGAGCAGAGGAATGGAGCGATCGGCGAAGCAGATTTGCGGTAAGATGCAGGAGTTAGGGAAAGTACCCAGGGTGAGGACTAGCGATTTTAGGTCCTCACCCTGGGTACTATGCGCTATGGGGAAGAGGAGCGAGGGGTGAGTATAGTTTCCTTTAAAGACTGCACTTTACGAGCAAAAAACATGATCAGGGGAAGACGAAAGATTTCCATCGATCATCTAGCAGAACCCGTCCTTCCGTAGTTTTCAAGCTGAAATCTACATGAGATCCCGGTTCTGCTGATGGATTTTTTTTATCGTTTTCGGCCGTTCGAAAATCCAATCAGAAAAACAATTTGTACGTGTATTCTCCCTAAAATATGATAATGCCAATATGTGCTGAATCGCATTAGGGTAACTACTCGCATTTGCGTATTTCATGCACGTTGTAATATGAACAATCATTTTCATCGTTTCTTTCATGACGAGGAGCTGTGACCATGTGCGTGCGCACACGCGCGAAAAAAATCTGCTTCGGCTGATGATCGTAATGTGTGTATGCATTCGCTTAGGATTGATCAACTAACAACACCTTAAGGACTGCATACCTTGCACTCAGGGGTCGGAAACCACCACCATCATTATGTGTTGTTAATATCAAATCAGACCCATCAGTGGTTGTGAGGACCTGCTCCCAAACCCACCATGGGGGCTACTTTACCAGCTGCCAGACCAATCAGCATAGCAATGTGGGGGGTCTTTAGTTTGCTTCTAACCTCCCCTCCAAACCTTCTCACCTGTTCAGTGTTCTACAACCAGTGTTATAGGAAGATAGTCCAGTAACTACTTTGTCTCCTTGTTCTAAGGGTGCCGTAGAAAGAGTCAAAGGAGTCTACTTCTAATATTCTTATAATTTTACAGTAGGGGTACATTATTCACTATATTCTGTATGTTCTGCTGTATAATATGGGGGGAAAACATTTTAACCGATATGTTTAATTAATTAAAAAAACAGAAATTAGAGTTCACATTATTTACAACCATTTTATTCCACATATTCATGAGTGAGAATCTTGTTTAAACAGATCACAGTACACTATTTTCTTGGTGTAACATGTTCATTAAAAAAATTAGACAGGGAAACCATGACAAAACATAATAAAGAAAACACTAGAATTACCATAGTTTTAAAACAGTAGAATTCAAAAATATATTATTTCCTTTAAATGAACCCTAAATCACAACGGCTTATATTGTGGACAACGTTCAAACCTCATGCTTCCAGTACTTGAGTGACATCCGCCTGTCTCCTTCCCACTCTCCTGTCCCCAGGGGCAGAATAGGCTCACTTAAGACTTGAACAAAAAAAATAACAGATGAGAGGGGAGCAATTAATGAAAAGCAGAAATTGGTCACATGGCTACAAGCTGATGAAGCAGGAAGTTGTTCAGGAGGTTATATTGTTAAACCTTTCCGACAATATATCTTCTCACTAATAGTACCCAATGCTTGTGATCCAGGGTTCATATTAAAGATACAGTAGTAGGACTTATTTAACCCTAACCTTGTTTGTGAGACCACAGATCTGCAAAATAACTTAACTGTTATAACCATGGTACAGGTGTTATTTTATGTAACATTGTTTGTGTTTTATTGATTTAGAAAAGTAAGGCATTAGATAAAATACAACAAACACACTGTACAAATGAAGTCAAGTCTCCTTAAGGCATCTCATTCAGTTATGAAGAAAGTTTTCTAATACATCAGACCAAGTACACAGAGATTACAACTTTCAAGCCAGTTTCACAAATAAACTTTTCCCATACATGACCACACTTTCTAAGTCATTTCATCAATAATGACACAATAGCTGCATCTTTATCTATGACGGCTTCTTTCACAAGAGGAGGCCCCTCTTCCTGAGGTCCTTCATGTTGGCTATGCAGTGATCCTGGACTTCCATAGGTTCAGTCTTTACACTGACGGCTCCATCGGAAGATGAAGGTCATCAGGCAGTGATGCAAGACAGTTCTGGATCACCTCCACCACTCGCTCCAGGTGTTTCTTCGGAATCTCTCGGCTGTCTCAAGACGCTGACGTTTTGCACCTCCATCATCACCTGAGTTTCTCTCGAGCCTGGTGTGGCCTGTACTCATTGATAAGGGTGGTGCATATGCACAATAGTATACTTAAGGTCCTCCAGTTCTCCTCCCTCCGGATGCTGCCTGGACTTCGGATTAAGATGTCTACACGATCTAGAAAGTTGGTTAGAATGGACAATGTGGAGTTTCCTCAACTCTTTCTTGTGGTCAAACGGCACAGGATGAAGTCGCTCGATTCCCTGACTCTCCAACGGACGGATAAAGATCGTCCACTTGAACTGATGCCAAACATCATATAGCTGTCCTTAATAGGAGCGGTGGCTTAGGGACTAGGCCCTTGCGGAATATTTTCATCTGTGTACTCCTTGATGTACTGCATAGGAGCAACGGAGAGCACTCACTTGCTGTGGCTCCCCATGTTCAAGAGTGTAGGAGAACCTGTCAAGACAAACAAGAAAAAACCCATTTAGTATATATTTTGTAACAATGGAGCTTTCCAAGCAAAGACTGCTCATATGTAATGGTAATCTAAATACTATAATTTTATTATTGGTTTTGTGGTGCTATATTTGCATTGACAAAAAAGTCATACGTGTAAATGTGTGTAAGCTAAAGGAGCATAGACAGGGGAATCTGTGGGGTCAATATGAATATCACACTATAACATCATAGCCAGACAAATAAGACATAACCCTAATGATCAGCACATAATCTGGGCACCCGGGGTGCAGTGTGGATGGAATTTAAAAAAAAAATTATTAAATGGGGAGCAGTGAGTGAACAAAGAGCAAAATGCCATTCACAGTGGTTACAAGTATATAAAGTTAGTGTACTGATATAGTAGTTGTATGGAATTCAAAGCACAGATTCTTACAATGGATATGCTATTTAGGTACTGTATTGAAGAATACAATTAGAACTATAAGTGCTGTATGGATATAACCACTATACAGGACATGTAACGCTGTATGGATATAATAAATGCTATATGGTATATTACGCTGTATGCATACAACACTCTACGGGTATGTTAAAGCTTTATGATATAATAACTCGGAGCCCAGGTAGGCGAGGGAAAGGGGCGGAGCACTCCACACGGCCCACAGTACCAGTGCCGCTAGTGAGGTCCCCAGCGTCGGCTGAGTTGGGCCCCATGCTATACGGATATGCAACGCTGTATGCATATCATAAATCTATATGGGGATATGCAACGCTGTATGGATATAATAAATCTATATGGGATATGCAACGCGTATGGATAATAACATATATGGATATAATAGCGCTATATGAAGAAAAACACTATATGGATAAAAAAACAATATATGGACATAATAACACTATATGGATATAAAGCTGTGGATAAAATAACACTATGATATAAAAACAATATATGACATCAAACACTATATGGATATAATAACACAATATGGATATAATAATTTAATTATATGGATATAACAATTCCATTGTATGGATATATACAGGATATAATAACATTATATGCATATAATAACAACATTATTTGGATAATATTATATGGATATATAACATATTTGATATAAATAACATTATTTATATGATAATATAGGATATAATAACATTATTTGGATATAACACTACATATATGGATATATATAACACTAACTATATGGATAAACATTATATAAGTAATAAAACGCTATATGGGCTATGTTAGTATGTAGTGAATGTTTGCACACACACTCCGTCTCTCTATAACAACCCTCTTACCTGCAAACTGCTCACTGACACGTCGCTATTCCCGGTTCTCTCTCAGTTGGTCCTTCCCCGGGGCAACCATGAAATTTCCTTCCGCATGAGAAACTTGCCGCCCTCACAAGGTTTAAGGTCCCAGCTTCTTCCGCGCGCCCTCACAGGTTCGCTCGCTGTTGGTCTGTCTCCGGAAGTGCAGGCAGAGAACCTCCCATTGGCCGCGAGACAAAAATAAAGTGTTGCTCCAGTGGGTGACTGTAGAGGGCGATAGTGAGTCATTGTTCTACTAATACTAATATAACTACTATGTCTATACTAATACTAATACACTAATGGTTTCTCAATGTTTATCTATCTAAAGGGGAAAGTTGGGGGGATGATTGTTCCTATGTAGCCATGGTTTGCCTATAGCTCCTATGCTGAACAGTATTTTCTCAGTGTTGGCCGATAATCGCACGTGTGTATGCGCTTGTTCCGGTGCCTTTCTCATTTGGTCAAAACTGCAATTATCGTCCACACTGGCGTTCGTCACCCATGTGCCTGCGCTTGGGTCTTTTGGTGGGATAAATCCTACGTGGGTACGAACCTTTCGTTTTCAGGCTGAAATCTACAGGAAATTCGGCGGGCGCAAGGTCGGGAATTCCGATCAAGTTCTTCCAAAGGATTTACGATTATTTATGGCAATCCTAATCCGATTGGAAAATCTCGTCCCGTGTACGGCTACCTTTAAGGTCCAATGGAGGAATTTAAAGATTTCCGATTTATGGCCACTTAAAAAGAAAGATACGTAGATAAGACCCTGATATGGGAAGGTACTGTCATTGTCAGTGTCCTGTGTTTCTAGCGTTTATCGAAAAAAAAAATACAACACAATCACCCCAACAATCATTAGGGCCCCCAAACTCATCCATAGAAAGTCTGAGGCTGAAGCTCACTGCAATGCATGAAAAAAAAGATTGACGCTTGTGTCTGCTTTTTTCTTGCGCTTACGGTTTTCAGGGGATTGTGGGTAAAAGAATGTCCAATATTTATTAGTCCAACACATGTATTGCGACCCCATTCTGTTCTTGTTTCAATATAGTATTATCCAGTGAGGTGGATACTTAGTGGAATCTGCAACCGTCTGACAGGCCCCAATGGACTGTCTTCTATGCGCATGCACTTTGCGCATGCGCAAAGAAGACAGAGACTATGCGAGCAATCGGGTAAGTACCTTACCTTCTCTCCTGCAGGTTTTATTGAAGAACAGGAGGTAAGACACAGCTCCTTTACCTCCCGTTCTTCAATAAAACTGAATGGCAAAAATGTAGCAATTTTATGTTTAGCAGTGGAGAGACCCTTTAACAGAAACAGATCAAAAATGTTGATTGCATGCTTTAGAAAATCACAATGAATCACAGCGCACACAGTGGAAAGTGCTAACAAAGTGCAAAGTGCAGCCTAAATGGGGCAGTGGGCCCTAAGTTGGCAAATACAGGATCACATCATTTTCTTTTCTCAGTTGTATCTCATTCACCATATTAAGGGGCATGTCCACTCTCAATATTAAAATGTGAACTTAGGTACAAGACCCCCAAATCCTAGGATCCGTTATACTTACCTATTCAACTGCTTGTACAAGGAGATATCCATCACAATGTCTCCTCATGGTAGCATGTTAGTAAAGGTGTGCGCGCGTTAGTAAAGCTGTTAAAAACCGAAGCTGGGTTAAAAGGAAAAAAAACAAAAAAGGAATACGACTTGAAAAATGTCATTTTGACCATTAAAGGAGGAAGGTGAATTTCCACCTGTTATTCACACATAAAGCGTGTAAAAGGAGTCATATTTATAAGGGTCTCAAAAGGAAATGAGATAGGGAAAGTTTAAAGGGACTGTAAACTCCCCTAACCCAAAAAAGAACTATGTGCCATTGTTTCTATATTCACAGGGAGGTGAGAACGCTTATTCTCACCTCCCTGTGAAAATATTTTCGCGGGGGACCTGAACTTACCTTCTCCACTCGCAGCCACTCCTTCACTGAACAGCTGTTCTCTCCCAATCGCGCGCCTATCTTTTGTATTGCGCGCATGGCCTAAGATAGGGCGCGCGTCGGGACAGACGGCTGTTCAGTGAAGGGCGGCTGTGAGTGGAGTGGCGGTAAAGGTAGTTTCCAGGTCCCCCGACGTAATATTATTCACAGGGGTGAGAAAAGCGTTCTCACCTCCCTGTGAATAATAGAAACGAATGGCACATAGTTCTTTTTTGGGGTTTAGTGTTTCCTTTAAAGGGCATTCTATCAGAGTAGATAGAAAAGGTGCAAGTTGGTGGTGGACTTTATAGGCTGTATGGCAGTTCCATCTCACCTGAGGAAGGGGGGGCCGCCTTTCCCCCGAAACGTTGGTGTTTTTTGATGTTGGTCACTTAATAAAGTATTGATTTTTGGAGTGCGACACTCAACTTTTGCTTCTTTAAGATCAGTTCCATCTCATTACTTTTTTTTTGGACAATAGTGTCCCTCTGTATGTCTAATGAGCAGGTATATATATTATCTGAGGTCACCAGAGCATCAGACCTTTACTAAGCTGTGTTGACTGTATTTGGCATTAAAACAACACATTCTCTTTACACATTGCCTGAAATCTGCTCTATCGCCACAGTTGTTTCACATATAATCCCCTCTAAGGCTACAGCCAGAACCTGGCTCACTGATTGTATCTCTGGATGTTCATTGTCTGTGTCTACTTTATGTAGCATGCATTTAATTTAATAAAATCCACATCTTCAATAAGGTTTCATGCAACTGTAAACGGGACTGAAAACTTGCAGAAATACTCCTTTTCCTCTATCCCCCACCTTATCTTTCAACTCAGCTCTGGATCTCGATTGTAAGCTCTAAATCAGCAATTTCACTGAGTTCTCACTAACTGTAACAGCCAAAAGGAATTGAACATTCTTTACCCATTGATCTAAATTAAAAAACATTTCTGTTGTTTAGGTCTCTTGCCCAACAAAAAATGTTCCACCGAATCATACCCAGAAATGTCTGATTGAGGCAATGTGTCACTTGTCTCAAAATTCCAAAGATATAAGAATATTATTGAATGTTTAGGCACAGATAAATACAAAGTATCTGTTTTGGAGAATCATCTTTCTGACTGAATCGTACAAGCGGTTCCATGCTCACTGAGCTATGGGAAAGACTTAATCTGCAGGGTATTTTTACAAAAAGATTTTACTGTATATCTTTGGATGTAATTGACAAGTGATACATATTTTAATGTGGTTTTAAGCTGGGTACACACGTACCAATCTATAACATTCTGTCTGTCACCTTTAAAAGATTGGCTACAGACGTCATAGTGTTCTCCCATATATAACAATATATATAAATAGAGAAGCACGATCGCTTGAGACGCCATATTCCCTACGATCGTCTGCCGACTCCCTATACGTTAGTACAGGCCGATCCAGACGTTCCACCTCTCTCCTACTGTCAGTGACAGTCGGAGGCAACCAATTGGAAGACACGCCTCCTTGCAGAGTGTATCTTCCTATTGGCTGCCTCGCGATCTGTCATTGAAGCAGGAAGAGCAGAGGAATGGAGCGATCGGCGAAGCAGATTTGCGGTAAGTAGTGCAGGGGTTAGGGAAAGTACCCAGGGTGAGGACATAGCGATTTTAGGTCCTCACCTGGGTACTATGCAGCTATGGAGGAAGAGGAGCGAGGGTGAGTATAGTTGTCCTTTAAACTCTGCCTTCAGCTGGTAAACAGGACCAGGACCACAATCTTGCCCATTGCCCAGCCCCTCCATTAGAGATGGACACAAAAACAAAATCGAACCCGAGTTCGTTTTTCCATACTCCTAATCCCTAATATTTTATTATTATTTAATTAACGTACATTTGATAATTATCGAATTTATGGACCGTTCACAACCCTCGAAAGTATTGTTAGTTTTCGGTAACCCTCCAAGTAAGAATTGTTTTCGCCAACCCTCCATGTAGCCTTCGATTTTCGGTAACCTTAAAAGTATCGTTTCTTTCGGTAACCCTCAAATGCATGGTGGCGTTCGGTAACCCGGAAGTATTGTTCGTTTTTAGTAACCCTCGAAAGTATTGTTCGATTTCGGTAACACTCAATTTATGGTTCTGTTTTCGCTAACCCTTGAAAGTATCGTTCGGTAACCTTTGAATTGCCCGTAACCCTCGAATGTAGCTTGCGCAAAACCCAACAAATGCCCACGTGTGAAGTAAGAAGTGTTTAAAAAGGTTTTGGTGATAGTGACATGTTCCCCAGACAGGAAGTTACCATTGTGGTTTATCTGTAAATCATCCGGAATTTTCGAACTATCACTCAACATTGAGTTTAATGGTCAGAATTCGAACTTTCACATTTTTGCTGAAGTTTGGACGGACCGAACTTATGAAGTTCAGCCATCTACATATAGAATGTGAGGGCTCTCTGGGGTGACTTCATGACACAACATGCATGGTCTATATGCGTTACATGTATGTGTGTGGCCTGTCTGTGTGTGTGTCTGTCTGCAAGATGTGTGTCTGTTTGTATTGATGCGTCTGTTGTCTGTCGTCTGTGGTGTGTGTGTGTGGATGTATGGTGCTCTGTATAGATTCTATATAATGTAGATGTATGCGTCTGTCTGTCTGTCTGTGTGTGTGCATGCATGTATGTCTCTCTGTATAGATTTCTATATAATGTAGATGTATGCGTCTGTCTGTCTGTCTGTGTGTGTGCATGTATGTCTCTCTGTATAGATTTCTATATAATGTAGATGTATGCGTCTGTCTGTCTGTCTGTGTGTGTGCATGTATGTCTCTCTGTATAGATTTCTATATAATGTAGATGTATGCGTCTGTCTGTCTGTCGGTGTGTGCATGTATGTCTCTCTGTATAGATTTCTATATAATGTAGATGTATGCGTCTGTCTGTCTGTCTGTGTGTGTGCATGCATGTATGTCTCTCTGTATAAATTTCTATATAATGTAGATGTATGCGTGTTTGTCTGCATAACACATGCTAATGTCTAGTGCATGTTAATAACAGATTTAATTGTCTAGTTAAATAATGAATGAAATATCCCATTGCTTTTCTGATTTTTAAACCCCTTGTCCTTAGCTTAATACCTGCATGATCCTAGAGCCTAAGAGAAACTAAACCCACATTTTAGACTTCATAATCTGAAAATTTCCCAAGAACTTTAAAATACCAAGAACTTTTAAATTGCATTAAAGTAAATGTAATCCCTAAGGAACTGGACAAGAAAACTGTGTGATGCATTGCCTGGCCACGTAGTAGCCCCCTGGCTCCGGCCTCCTTGCAGTTGCAGGGTCTGCTCCCCTGGTTGTTATGCCCCTGTGGCATACCTCCTATCACCAATAACATGCTTCCTTGCCTAATATGGACTGTGAGGATTGGCTAAAGATATTAATGGGCGTGACCTACTGTTACAAATTCTGCAGTATTTTACAACTGGGCATGTGCCAAGAACAAAGCAGTCAGTGACCAAACTGTTCACTGATACAGGAATGCTGGGAAAGCACAAATTACATGTTAGTAAGTTAAATTTCCCAGCACCGACATTGAAATGAGTGGTAAGACACAAACTACTGCTTTTATATCAAGGTGCTTTTCCTTCTGATTCAGTGTTGCTCTGAGGGATTAGTTGTTAATTGATTCATTTTTTGTGGAAATTCCGATAACTCCCTAAACTTGAACTGGATGACCAATGAACACTGTTAGTTTGTTTTATTTTTCACTTTTGGCTGAGATAAAGCAGTAACATCTCATCCTTTTTATTGATGATTACGTATGTGAGTCATTTTCTAATAAATCTACATGAAACAACAGCACGTGCAGTGTAATCTGCAGGCTGCGAAGGGTTAATAGCAAGGTCATTCTGGTCACAGGTCCCACGCACTGTAATGTCCACATTAACCCCCGAATGTGGAATGCTGGAAATCCAAATCAGGCTGCTGAGAATCTTCCCCGCCCAAAACATCTCATCTGGTCTTAATGTAATCTTATCGCTTATTATAAATAGCCGACAGCACTGGCTTTTTACACACACATCTGTTAATATCATTTTGGAATAAATCTATTCTCATATTGATCACCTAATTTCATTATAATGAAAGGAAGTGTGTGAAAGAAAACACAAAAGAGACATTTATTAGTTTGTCACCATTTGTTATCGTCCACCTATTTAGATTGTGAACTTACGGTTTCAAGCACCAAATTAAATGTTGGTCTTTAAAGGGTCATAAAAGGGAAACTGTGCTCTCTTAGTGATGAACCTAAATCGTGTTTAAACTAGTTTGGTTTCCAAACTCTCTGAGTTATTTTCAATAATTATCGAAAAAATCCATAATCACCAAATGTAATGTTTGAATTCGGTAACCCTCGAATGTAGCGATCGATTTCGAACCCTGAATAAATAGTTTGGAACCCTCGAATGTAGCGATCGATTTCGGTAACCCTCGAATAAATAGTCTGGTAACCCCTCATGTAGCGATCGATTTCGGTAACCCTCGAATAAATAGTTCGGTAATCCTCAAATGTAGCGACGATTTCGGTAACCCTTGAATGTATCGTTCGAACCCTCGAATAAATAGTTCGGTAACTCTCGAATGTAGCGATCGATTTCGGTAACCTCAAATAAATAGTTTGGTAACCCTCGAATGTAGCGATCGATTTCGGTAACCCTCGAATAAATAGTTTGGAACCTCGAATGTAGCGATTGATTTCGGTAACCCTTGAATAAATAGTCGGTAATCCTCAAATGTAGCGATCGATTTCGGTAACCCTTGAAGTATCGTTCGACAACCTCGAATAAATAGTTTGGTAACTCTCGAATGTAGCGATCGATTTCGGCAACCCTCAAATAAATAGTTTGGTAACCCTCGAATGTAGCGATCGATTTCGGTAACCCTCGAATAAATAGTTTGGTAACCCTCGAATGTAGCGATGGATTTCGGTAACCCTCGAATAAATAGTTCGGTAATCCTCAAATGTAGCGATCGATTTCGGTAACCCTTGAATGTATCGTTCGACAACCCTCGAATAAATAGTTCGGTAACTCTCGAATGTAGCAATCGATTTCGGTAACCCTTGAATGTATCGTTCGACAACCCTCGAATAAATAGTTTGGTAACCCTCGAATGTAGCGATCGATTTCGGTAACCCTCGAATAAATAGTTCGGTAATCCTCGTATGTAGCGATCGATTTCGGTAACCCTTGAATGTATCATTCGATAACCCTCGAATAAATAGTTCAATAACCCTCGAATGTAGCGATCGATTTCGGTAACCCTTGAATGTATCGTTCGATAACCCTCGAATAAATAGTTCAATATCCCTCGAATGTAGCGATCGATTTCGGTAACCCTTGAATGTATCGTTCGATAACCCTCGAATAAATAGTTTGGTAACCCTCGAATGTAGCGATGGATTTCGGTAACCCTCGAATAAATAGTTCGGTAATCCTCAAATGTAGCGATCGATTTCGGTAACCCTCCAATAAATAGTTCGGTAATCCTCGTATGTAGCGATCGATTTCGGTAACCCTCCAATAAATAGTTCGGTAATCCTCGTATGTAGCGATCGATTTCGGTAACCCTTGAATGTATCGTTCGATAACCCTCGAATAAATAGTTCAATAACCCTCGAATGTAGCGATCGATTTCGGTAACCCTTGAATGTATCGTTCGACAACCCTCCAATAAATAGTTCGGTAACCCTCGAATGTAGCGATCGATTTCGGTAACCCTTGAATGTATCGTTCGATAACCCTCGAATAAATAGTTCAATAACCCTCGAATGTAGCGATCGATTTCGGTAACCCTTGAATGTATCGTTCGATAACCCTCGGATGTAATGTTTAATTTTCGATAAATCTTGAATGCAGCCCTTGAATTCGACACTTGAATGTATATTTGATAGTTTCGAATGTAATGTTCGTTTTTTGAAACATTTGCAGATGCGGCGATGTTATTCCTGTATATAAAAGGGACAACCTGTAAATGTAATCAGAGAAGGGTAACTAAATTAATTGGGGGAATGAAGGGGCTTGACTATTCAGATAAGTTAGGTTTGTTCACACTGGAGAAGTGGTGTTTGCGTGGGGATATGATCACTTTATACAAATATATTAATGGGCCATACAATAAACTCTCTGGTGCATTGGTCACTAATAGGTCATATCAGAGGACACGTGGACTCCCTTTAAAATTAGAAGATAAGAAGTTTTATCTTCAGGTTAGGAAAGGTTTCTTTACAGTGAGAAGAGTGAAAATGTGGAACTGTCTTCCAGCAGATGTGGTAATGGCAAGTTCATTAAATAGCTTTAAAAGTGGGATAGATAAGTTACTTAAATTGAAAATAACAGTTTTTTTATTTTTAGTTAAACTTGATCCAGGAATCTTTTCCATTTCCCCCCCTTTTCCAGCTGTTTTTTTTTTTTTTTTTTTTTTGCCTTTCTGTGGATCAACTGTTAGGTAGGGCTCATGAGTAGGCAAAAAAGATTGGACTAGATGAACATATGTTATATTCGACCTCCAATGCTATGTTACTATGTAACTGTTATACAGACATTATGGGTAGGGTATAAAGGTTGGACTAGATGAACATATGTCTATATTCGACCTCCAATGCTATGTTACTATGTAACTGTTATACAGACATTATGGGTAGGGTATAAAGGTTGGATTAGATGGACATATGTCTTTATACAACCTCCAATACTATGTTACTATGTAACTGTTATACAGACATTATGGGTAGGGTATAAAGGTTGGATTAGATGGACGTATGTCTTTATACAACCTCCAATACTATGTTACTGTGTAACTGTTATACAGACATTATGGGTAGGGTATAAAGGTTGGATTAGATGGACGTATGTCTTTATACAACCGCAATACTATGTTACTATGTAACTGTTATACAGACATTATGGGTAGGGTATAAGGTTGGACTAGATGGACGTATGTCTTTATACAACCTCCAATAATATGTACTATGTAACTGTTATACAGACATTATGGGTAGGGTATAAAGGTTGGATTAGATGGACGTATGTCTTATACAACCTCCAATAATAGTTACTATGTAACTGTTAACAGACATTATGGGTGGGTATAAAGGTTGGACTAGAGGGACGTATGTCTTTATACATCCCCAATACTATGTTACTATGTAACTGTTATACAGACATTATGGGTAGGGTATAAAGGTTGGATTAGATGGACGTATGTCTTTATACATCCTCCAATACTATGTTACTATGTAACTGTTATACAGACATTATGGGTAGGGTATAAAAGTTGGATTAGATGGACGTATGTCTTTATACATCCTCCAATACTATGTTACTATGTAACTGTTATACAGACATTATGGGTAGGTATAAAGGTTGGATTAGATGGACGTAGTCTTATACACATCCAATACTATGTTACTATGAACTGTTATACAGACATTATGGGTAGGGTATAAAGGTTGGATTAGATGGACGTATGTCTGTATACAACCTCCAATACTATGTTACTATGTAACTGTTAACAGACATTAGGGTAGGGTATAAGGTTGGACTAGATGGACGTATGTCTTTATACAACCTCCAATACTATGTTACTATGTAACTGTTATACAGACTTATGGGTAGGGTATAAAGGTTGGATTAGATGGACGTATGTCTTTATACAACCTCCAATACTATGTTACTATGTAACTGTTATACAGACATTATGGGTAGGGTATAAAGGTTGGACTAGATGGACGTATGTCTTTATACATCCTCCAATATATGTTACTAGTAACTGTTATACAGACATTATGGGTAGGGTATAAAGGTTGGATTAGATGGACGTATGTCTTTATACATCCTCCAATACTATGTTACTATGTACTGTTTACAGACATTATGGGTAGGGTATAAAAGGTTGGATTAGATGGACGTATGTCTTTATACATCCTCCAATACTATGTTACTATGTAACTGTTATACAGACATTATGGGTGGGTATAAAGGTTGGATTAGATGGACGTATGTCTTATACATCCTCCAATACTATGTTACTATGTAACTGTTATACAGACTATGGGTAGGGTAAAAGGTTGGATTAGATGGACGTATGTCTGTATACAACCTCCAATACTATGTTACTATGTAACTGTTATACAGACATTATGGGTAGGGTATAAAGGTGGACTAGATGGACGTATGTCTGTATACAACCTCCAATACTATGTTACTATGTAACTGTTATACAGACATTATGGGTAGGGTATAAAGGTTGGACTAGATGGACGTATGTCTTTATACAACCTCCAATACTATGTTACTATGTAACTGTTAGACGACATTAGGGTAGGGTATAAAGGTTGGATAGATGGACGTATGTCTTTATACAACCTCCAATACTAGTTACTATGTAACTGTTAGACAGACATTATGGGTAGGATATAAAGGTTGGACTAGATGGACGTATGTCTTTATACAACCTCCAATACTATGTTACTATGTAACTGTTATACAGACATTATGGGTAGGGTATAAAGGTTGGACTAGATGGACTATGTCTTTATCAACCTCCAATACTATGTTACTATGTAACTGTTATGCAGACATTATGGGTAGGGTATAAAGGTTGGACTAGATGGAGGTATGTCTTTAACAAACCAATACTATGTTACTATGTAACTGTTATGCAGACATTATGGGTAGGGTATAAGGTTGGACTAGATGGACATGTGTCTTTATACAACCTCCAATACATGTTACTATGTAAAACTGTTATAACAGACATTATGGGTAGGGTATAAAGGTTGGACTAGATGGACATGTGTCTTTATACAACCTCCAATACTATGTTACTATGTAACTGTTATACAGACATTATGGGTAGGGTATAAAGGTTGGACTAGATGGATTTGTGTCTTTATACAACCTCCAATACTATGTAATTGTTAAACTGCCTAATGCTGGCTTTAGAACAGCTCAAACTTACATTGTTTTGATGTTGGAACCTATACCAATGGTGAATTGATCATAATGTTATTATCCAAACATGTCTAACATGTGCTGGACAAAATGGCTAAACAATCAGCCCAATAAACTTGTGTATGGGCACATTAAGTCAATGTACATACCTTGGTTAAAGTTTTTTAGATGGTCTTTATTATTTATTTCCCTAAAGACAGGCTGCTTGGCAGTAACTGAGCAGCCTGTTTTGTTCTATGGACAGGGGATCTGGAGGGACCCAGCAGTTACAGAATTAGCTTTGTTATTTCCATCTGTTATTGATGTTTCTTGAAGGAGATAATTAAATGAATGTGGTTTGCTGACAGGTTTCCATATAATGTATTTTAGTATCTGATTCTCTCGTAGGGACCAGCTCAATGTTCCTGGAGAAGACAATGGATATTTTTCTATTGGGAACACAAGGCTAATTGCAGTGTCACCTTATTGTTTAATTCTCATCTACACCTCAACGTATTGAGCAACTAACTGGATTCAGCAACTGAACATAAATGTGTTTAGAATCAATGTCTTTCTTATTACATCATAGGAAATGTCAATAAAGCAGAATAAACAACAAGATCCAGAGAAGATAGAGGCATCATCCTAGGCTTATTAGAAAGGTATGAGGGCACTTTTATGGAGAACACAGTTTAATATATTTATGATGTTTGATGCGTCTACTACAGAGAGTTCAATATCTACCAACATCACCAGGAAAATCTTGTTCTGAATGATCTTTGTTCAATATAAACTTGTTTGTGGAATCCTGGATTGATGTGATGGACTGTGTGTTAATTGATATTATTTATATACAGGGGTGCCGCTACCATGAAGCAAACTGAAAAATATGTTTCAGGTGCCAAAAACCCTTGGAACACCCCATAATAAATATATATATATATATATATATATATATATATATATATATATATATATGTACACACACAAGGAGCAGAGGAGAAACTCCCAGGTGAGCCGCCCGTGGTCACAGGCCTGGGGTCACCAGTACAGTGCCTACTGTGCTCCCCTGGTAGCTGCTGCAATCAGGGTAGGGGATGTTTGTCTAGGGGGACCCATGGAAAGGAGGCATTGGGAGAAGAGGGGAAGGGCTCTGGCATTAAAGGGCATATCCACCCCAAACAAAAAATTACCATATTTTTTTCTAAGGCTGGGTACACACGGCTGGACTATTTGTTCCAACAAATGTCCGTCGGTCACAGCAAATTCGGCATAGGGAACCGCACGATCGATTGGAATTTTCCGATGCGTTCAATCGTTCGTTCGTCCGATCCGGAATCCATCGTGGCCACCCATCCCACACCAGCCGATATTTTTGCCCGACCAAACGAAAGTGCCGTGAAACGGACAATCGGCCGAAAATATCGGCTGGTGTGTACCCAGCCTTAGTATCTATTTCCTCTTTAAGTTCTATGACCTTGCACATGTGCAGAACTGGCAGCTCAGTCAGCAGCAGTGATTCATTGGCTGTTATGTCAACGATCATGGCCATGATTGACTACTGTGCTGGGAAGAACATGGAAGACAAGGACAGATGGACTTCAGATTGAATATTTATCTTCAGGAAAGTAACTATTGCAGTCCTCAGGTTTTTAGGGGGTTGGAAAAGGTAAGTTTGACATTTTATGTACGTACATGTTTGAGTGTAAGAATATCCCTTTAAAAAGAAACCTTTTTTTTCTGCATATTTATGAATGGTTTGATAGTACTTTTATATACTACAGAGAGGTTACTTGCCTGATACGACTCTCTATTCATACGAGAGGCTCTGTGACTTGATTGTAGGTATTTGTCCTTCTAAGGCGGTGGAAGTTTCTTGTTGATTGTGATACGTACGGACAGAAGACGGCACTAGACATCTGGGTATCATTAGCTGTAACTGTTGGGAAGATCTTTATCTGTACGATTCATGAAAATGAAGAACATGTCCAGTAATTTCTATTGTGCGGCTCAAATACCGATGGCAATTACCTCCTTTATTCCTCATGGAAAATAAGAGGAGATGGCAAGGTCTCCATCTGATGGAGTTTCCTCACTAGATGTGGAGGTTTTCAGTTGTGGTAAACCACCGCTTTGTATTATTTACTCTGGTGATTTCCCTCACTGTGGTCACGGTGTTGGTGTTTTCAGATATAAGAAGGAGCGTTATCCACTAGAAGTGTCTGACACCCAGAGAGATCTCTACAAAATAACCTGAATATTCCAATAGTCCTCCACGGTGGCCCATATACAGTATTAACACTGGGGGTTTACGTCATCTTGTTTAAAGGGACAATTCATTTTGTGTTAAAGATATTAAACAAATCAAGGTTATTAAATTGTTTGGCTGTTTGTGTGATAGAGAGCGGATTTATCTTGTTCCTGTGTGGGAAATCCAATAGCCAGTCTGCCTGCCAGTCCACTAATCAGCTTGCCAGCCAGTCCACTAGAGATGCACTCGAACCTGACTTCGAGCCAAACTATTCGAGTTCGAACAGACTCGGACTTCTCGAACTATCCCGGACCCGTATTTCTCGGACTTTGGATATTTTCTGGACATCTGGATAATTATTGAATGTTCGAACGTTCGAGGTGCGCGAATCCACAAGTAAAATGCCTATTATACCAAACGCGAGTAAATATCGTATTATCGAATATGCAAGTAAAATGTCTATTATACCAATACGCGAGTAAATATCGAATATCGAATCCGCGAGTAAAATGTCTATTATACCAATACGCGAGTACATATTGAATTATCGAATCCACAAGTAAAATCTCTATTATACCAATACGCGAGTAAATATCGAATTATCGAATATGCAAGTAAAATGTCTATTATACCAATACGCGAGTAAATATCGAATATCGAATCTGCGAGTAAAATGTCTATTATACCAATACGCGAGTAAATATCGAATTATCGAATCCGTCAGTAAAATGTCTATATACCAATATGTGAGTAAATATCGAATTATCGAATCCGCGAGTAAAATGTCTATTATACCAATACGTGAGTAAATATCGAATTAACGAATCTGTGAGTAAAATGTCTATTATACCAATATGCGAGTACATATTAAATTATTGAATCCACAAGTAAAATGTCTATTACACCAATACGTGAGTAAATATCGAATTATCGAATCCGCGAGTAAAATGTCTATTATACCAATACACAAGTAAATATCGAATTATCGAATCCGTGAGTAAAATGTCTATTATACCAATACGCGAGTAAATATCGAATTATCGAATCCGCAAGTAAAATGTCTATTATACCAATATGTGAGTAAATATCGAATTCTCGAATCCACGAGTAAAATGCCTATATACCAATACGCGAGTAAATATCGAATTAACGAATCCGCGAGTAAAATGTCTATTATACCAATACGCGAGTAAATATCGAATATCGAATCTGCGAGTAAAATGTCTATTATACCAATACGCAAGTAAATATCGAATATCGAATCCGCGAGTAAAATGTCTATTATACCAATACGCGAGTAAATATCGAATATCGAATCTGCAAGTAAAATGTCTATTATACCAATACGCGAGTAAATATCGAATTATCGAATATGCAAGTAAAATGTCTATTATACCTATATGCAAGTAAATATCGAATATCGAATCCGTGAGTAAAATGTCTATTATACCAATACGCAAGTAAATATCGAATTATCGAATATGCAAGTAAAATGTCTATTATACCAATACGCAAGTAAATATCGAATATCGAATCCGCGAGTAAAATGTCTATTATACCAATACGCAAGTAAATATCGAATATCGAATCCGTGAGTAAAATGTCTATTATACCAATACGCGCGTAAATATTGAATTCTCAAATCCGTGAGTAAAATGTCTATTATACCAATACGCAAGTAAATATCGAATATTGAATCTGCGAGTAAAATGTCTATTATACCAATACGCGAGTAAATATCGAATATTGAATCCGCGAGTAAAATGTCTATTATACCAATACGCGAGTAAATATCGAATATCGAATCCGTGAGTAAAATGTCTATTATACCAAAACGCGAGTAAATATCGAATATCGAATCCGCGAGTCGTTCATGGGATAATTATCGAATGTTCGAACGCGAGAGCTCGAAAGTAATGCGCGTGAGAGTAAAATCGAGTTTTTAAAAGTCCTGGATATTAGAACATGTTCCCCAAACCATTTCCCAGGTCCCACAGCCATTTACATTAAGTTACCATTGATATTTAATTGTATTTCATTCCAACTTTTCGAACTATTTGACTCCCATTGACTTTAATGGGAAATTTTGCCTCCAAATGATTTCGCTGGTACAATTTTTTTTTTATTTTTTTTATAAAACTCTTTGATCTTTCACGAAATTAATGGTGAAACAAATCACAGAATAAAAGTGATATTATGAGAGTATTTAAATTGCATAGTTATACATGAGAATGAATTCCACAGATTATTTATCCAGTCGGCTATGATTGTTCTTTTTTTTTTTTTTCTGGGAAACCAAGTTTTGTGGTTGCACTGAGCCCATCACTCTGATCAGTGAAAGTACAGGGAATGGTGGTATGGGAATAGAGGGGATAGAGAAAGCAGAGGACGGTTATTACCCAGGAATCCTATGCTAAGACACAGATGGTAACATACAAGGGGAATAAGAATTTAGGAATTGAACTTGTGTTGATGGTGAATGAAGGATATTACATTGCTCAGAAGGCTGGTAGTGAACAAAGTGACTTGGTGCAAATCGGCTGCTAAAATCAGCTGTTTGGAATAAGAGGCCCATGTAGCTGAATGCCGAAACATGGGCCCTGCAGGGAAGGAGGAAGATCTGCTAAGTCTGAAGAAAGAACATGTTGTGACTAGGGATGGACTAGAACTCGAACCCGAGTTCGAGCTGAACTATTCGAGTTTTAACTGACCCGGACACGGATTTCTCGAACTATCCCGGACCCGGATTTCTCAGACTTTCGATATTTTCTGGACTTTTGATAATTATCGAATGTTCGAACGTTTGATGCTCGCGGTTTCGAGAATTATCGATTTAAAAAAAAAAAAAAATGATACCCACAAGTCAACCAATGATAGCTAATTTGAGTATTGCCAGCCCCCTGGGTATAAAAGGCAATGTGACCAGCGCCATTTAGTCAGAGTGTTTAGTGGAGACCTGACAGTGTAGGAGTTGGAGAGAGTTTTCTGAGCTTTCTGTGTGTGGATTTCCGTGTGGTGGTTTAGCACTTGTTATCCACCCCTGTATTCACACATCTTGAGACCCAACAGTCCTTTTAAGCACTAACCTTGTGAGACCCAACAGTCCTTTTAAGGACTAACCTTATGAGACCCAACAGTCCTTTTAAGGACTAACCTTGTGAGACCCAACAGCTGTCTATCTAATCAGTCTACCTATCTATCAATACATCTGTCTATCATCTATCTATATACCTGTCTGTCTATCTAATCAGTCTACCTATCTACATCTATCTATATACCTGTCTGTCTATCTAATCAGTCTACCTATCTACCTGACTTTTAATCTATATACCTGTCTATCTTACCAGTCTACATATCTAAATGTCTATCTAATCAGTCTACCTGCCTGTCTTTCTATCAATATACCTGTCTATCATTTATCTATATACCTGCCTCTGTCTATCTATCTAATCAGTCTACCTATCTATATACCTGTCTCTATCTAGCCTACCTATCAATACATCTCTCATCTATCTACAGTATATACTGGTCTCTGTCTATCTAATCTAAACCTTGAGCACCCAGGGGACTGCCATCTCTGATACAAGGGAGGAGGAACTTAGGATAATGAATGCTAGGCAGGTGGTAGTGGTAGGGGACTCCATTATAAGGAAGGTAGATAGGGTAATCTGCTGGCAGGACCCTACATGCCCAACTGTGTGTTGCCTGCCTGGTGCTAGGGTTCGACATGTGGTGAATCGTGTAGACAGATTATTGGGTAGGTCCGGGTCTGACCCGGCGGTCTTGGTTCACATTGGTGCCAATGACAGAGAGGTGGAGGTGAGGCCCTTAAACATGATTTCCGAGAGCTAGGGGCCAAGTTAAAAGCAAGGACCTCCAGGGTAGTGTTTTCAGAAATACTACCGCAGCCACGTGCTAAGCCAGGGAGACAGCGGGAGCTTAGGAGCATTAATGCGTGGCTAAGAGGGTGGTGTAAGGAAGAAGGGTTTGGGTTTATAGAGAACTGGGAAGACTTTGCTGTTGGCTACAGGCTCTTTAGTAGGGATGGGTTGCACCTCACTGATGGCAGTGCAGCTGGGGAAAAAATGGCTAGAGGGTTGGAGGAGATTTCAAACTAGGTTTGGGGGGAGGGTATTAGCAGTCTCACTGGGATAGATAGCCCAGGAGGAAAGCAGGGTGTAGATAGGCCAGTGGTGGGTGGCAAGGGGGATGGGGCTAGCATAGGGGATAGGGCGGCATGTGGATTAAAGGGCAAGTCCAGCCCTAAAAAGAAAACTTACATACAGGTAAATCACCCCCCAAACCCCTAAACGGTAATAGTTTGAAATGTGAAATATATAAGTCTAAACTGAAATCCTGCACAATGTCCTGTTTCCCTGTTTCTGCTTCCTGGTTCTTCCAGTTAGCAACTGTCAGTTATGGATTTGACAATTGACATCACAGCCAATGGCTGAATGTTAATCCCCTAGCGGCCTCTTCTGAGCATGCTCAGGCTCAGTACAGGCTCAGTACAGGTTTCTAAATTGCTTGGTTTCCATAAGGCATCCAGAAGCATAGCAGGCATGCAGCAATTAATTCATAGGGGACAAAATATGATATATCAACATATTTTAAAGACACCATTCTTTCTAAAATATGGTCTTATGAGGGTGGAGTTGTCCTTTGTGTATGAATAAATTACAGGATCATAATCTAAAATGTATGTTTGCAAATGCGAGAAGCCTGGCTGACAAAATGTGTGAATTGGAAATTATGGTGTTGAATGAAAAGTATGATGTAATAGGTAAGGCAGAAACATGGTTGAACAGTTCTCACAACTGGGCTGTAAATTTAGAAGGATACACCTTGTTTAGGCAGGACAGAGAAAAAAGGAAAGAGGGAGGAGTATGTGTTTATGTTAAAAAAGAATTGAAGCCAAATTTAAAAGAAGTGATAACTGGCGATATGGATGTTAAAGCGGAGGCAATATGGGTGGAATTAGGCAACAGGAAAGGGGGTATTGTCATTGTTGGTGTCCGCTATAAGCCGCCAAATGCTAGTAGAGAGGAAGTGAGTCAGGTTCATATGCAGTTGGCAAGGGCTGCAAGTTTGGGGAGTGTGCTCATTATGGGGGACTTTAATTACCCTGACATTGATTGGTGTAGTGGAATTGCCATCACAGAAAAGGGCGACGAGTTCCTGAATTTGCTGCAATCATAATATCTAACATCGTGGAGCACATTATAGATATAAAGGTAACTGGAGGCTTAAGGAATAGTGATCATTGAATATAGTGGTTCATTTGGAGTATGTTATTGAAAGAAAAGTGCGCTGGGTTAACAAAGACTTTTAATTTCGGAAGGAAAATTTTCTCAGGTTAAAGAGCCTCAGAATGACAAATGGGATAATGTATTATCAGGTAAAGGTACTGAACAGAAGTGGACTGAGTTAAGGTTAATTTAAATCCGTGCCCATGTGGCTGAGTTCTGATGTAAAGAGGCAAATGGAAGGAAGAAAAGGCATTTAAAACCTTAAGTCAGAGGGAACGGAAAGGGCCTTTAGGGATATATAAAAACTGGAACAAGTAGTGTAAGAAAGCAACAAACTAGCTAAAATTAATAATGAGTTAGGATACCTGAACAAAGCATCACTAAGCCTAAATTTATTTTTAAGTATATTAATGTAAGAAGATGAGGACTGAGAATGTAGCACCATTCTAGATTATGTTTCAAGGACTGACATTATAAGTAGTAACCAGCATGGGTTTAGGAGGAATAGATCTTGTCAAACTAACTTGCTTGGCTTTTATGAGGAAGTGAGTAGGAATTTGGACCCTGACATAGCAGTAGATGTAGTTTACTTGGATTTTGCTAAGGCTTTTGATACAGTCCCCCATAGGAGACTAATGTATAAGCTAAGGTCTGTTGGTCTGGGGAGGCACATTTGTACATGGATAGAAAATTGGTTAATGAATAGGATGCAGAGAGTAGTTGTTAATAGTGATGGCCCAGTTCGCGGATCCAAACCCGAATCCGCGGCGGATTTACCTTGTTCGCGAACAGCAGATATCGCGGATTTTCCGGTTTTCTGCCTTCCGAACTTTTCCGAACCGCGTTTTCGAAAATTTTCGAAATTACGAGGATTTCTCGTATTTTCGAAAATGCAAGAAAACCCGTATTTTCAAAAAATTTAAAATTACGAGGATTTCACGTATTTTCGAAAATGAAAGAAAAACGTATTTTCGAAAATGTTTATAATTTACGAGGATTTCACGTATTTTCGAAAAATGCGGGAAAATACGTATTTTAGAAATTTTCGAAATTACGAGGATTTCTCGTATTTTCAAGGATTTTTTTATTTTAATGTGTTTTAACGGGTCCGCTCGCGGATTTTCGAACTTTCAAATTTTTTCTATAATTCACGGATCCTAGAGCGGACCGGATTTTGCGAAGTTCGGACATCTCTAGTTGGATTATAAGTGAAAACATAGCTAAGCACTGATTATAACTGATAACATTGTTAAATGGTATGTAATATGAATAAAATAACTTTGCCTCATCTTAATCTAAAAATAAATACATGTACCGTATGTTGTACAAACTCTGAGGAGGTACTTTAGATTCGATATCTAAATAAATAGGGGACAGATTAACAAAATCATGGTACATAACATTTTAGATCCTCATTCTAACTACAGCCAATGAAAAGGGGGATATTGACCCTTTAGTTACCTTTAATTTACTAGAAGTTCCTCTTGTAATATAATTATTTCTGGTGGCCTTTCTTGTGTGACGTAGGGTCAGTGACTGATTCTCTTTTTGGTTTTATTCTAGTCGTTCCCTTATTAATTCTAACTTGTTAATCTTTTTAACACCGTTACAGTGAATCTCCAGTAACCAGTAATGAGGATTGGACAGACGATACCATGAATGTCTATGTGATTGAGCCTGTATATGCCACGCCTTTAAAAAAATGTCAACACAACGTTTCGTTTGTTTAAAAATAATAATTTCTTTTTACTGGATTTACTGTAAACTTGTGTAAATAAAGTTTTTTCCCAGAATGTAAAACACACATTATATGGTCAGTCAGACTTCTATACAGTGTATATAATATGAACTGTAAATAAAATATTATGATAAAACCTTTTCAAATCTCCCTCTTATTTGAAGTCTGAATATTGTTTACATTTAATCTTGTTCCTGCTGGTGTGGATATTAAAGGAGCATTAAACTCATGCAGAAACTGACTTTTTTCTGGCTCCTCCCACAGCCAATGTCACTGACTATTCTCCCATCTCTGACATTGCAGAACATTTGTCAATAAAGGAGGGGTGGAGCCAGAAGGCAGTCATTCACTGCATGATTATAATTCTCTTTTAGTAGAGCCAGTCTCAAGAATTTGTAATTTACTAATGTGAACTTCAAGGGCTGATAATGCAGAAACATTCAGATATAGATTTTACTCTTAAACTAGTTCTATTGGTCCTAGATCATGTGAATGTGACCATTAGAGATGGGATCTGGGTCCGACTTGGACCCGGATCCGACACGGAGCCCCTCAGTTCCGAAATCCAAATGTTCCATCTGAAACTGGACGAATCGTTTGGATTTCGGGACTTCAGAGCACATTTTAGATTTTTATCGAATGTTAAAAAGTTATTTCCGAGAATTTTTGAAAATAGCTTGCACGTTCAATAAAAATGTGCTCCAAAGTCCCGAATTTAAGTTCCATTTTTGGATCTTCGGGATTTTTCCGAGATCTGAAAACCCGAAAACGGAACTAAACCCAGCAGTTTTGGCCAATCCTTAGTGACCATGTCCCATTTTATGTCCATTTAGTGTCCCAGCAATCCAGTCTGTCCATCCTCCATTGAATAGTGGTAGTGGTAGGGGACTCCATTATAAGAAAGGTAGACACGGTAATTTGCCACCAAGACCCTACATGCCGAACTGTGTGTTGCCTGCCAGGTGCTGGAATTAGGCAACAGGAAAGGGGGTAATGTCATTATTGGTGTCTGCTATAAGCCGCCAAATGCTAGCAGAGAGGAAGTGAGTCAGCTTCATATGCAGTTGGCAAGGGCTGCAAGTATGGGGAGTGTGCTCATTATGGGGGACTTCAATTACCCTGACATTGATTGGTGTAGTGTACTCATTATGGGGGACTTTAATTACCCTGACATTGATTGGTGTAGTGTACTCATTATGGGGGAACTTTAATTACCCTGACATTGATTGGTGTGGTGGAACTGCCATCACAGAAAAAGGCGATGAGTTCCTGAATTTGCTGCGGGATAATTTTCTCTCACAGGTGGTTGAAGTTCCTACTACAAAAGAAGCTCTGTTGGATCTGGTAATATCTAACATTGTGGAGCGTATTATAGATAAAGGTAACTGGAGGCTTAGCGAATAGTGACCATGAAATAGTTAGTTACGGAGGACTGCGATAAAGCAAATGTCTTAAATATTTTGTCCCCCTCTGTATACGCTATAGAAGATCAAAGCACTTATATCATAGAGTATTGTAGCAATAACGGTATAAAAGATTCAAGTGCACTTTGGTTAACCGAGGATATGGTACAGAAACAACTAAATAAGTTTAATATTAATAAATCTCCTGGACCAAATAAAATACATCCTTGGGTACTTAGGGAGCTAAGTTCAGTTTTATCTAGGCCATTGTATAAAAAGGACATCTTTGAAATGAGAAGGGTTCAGAGAAGGGCAACTAAATTAATAAGGGGATTGGGGGAGCTTGAATATGAAGAGAGACTGGAAAAGTTACAATTATGTACGATGGAGAAAGGGCGTTTGCGTGGGGATATGATTACTGTGTATAAATACATTAACGGGCCATACAATAAACTATCTGGGGCATTGTTCACCAAAAGAACATGTCAGAGGACACGTGGACATCCCTTAAGACTTGAAGAAAAAAGGTTTAGGCTTCAAGTTCGGAAAGGGTTTTTCACTGTGAGAACGGTAAAGCTATGGAACTGTCTTCCAGTGGACGTTGTTATGGCAGGTTCATTGGTCAGTTAAAAAAAATAAGCTGGATGAGTTTCTGCAAACAAGGAATGTTGCAAGTTACTGGTATTGATACATAAAGTAGAGTTGGTCCAGGGAAATTTCCGATTGCCACAGGAAGGAATTTTTTTTTTTCCATTCATAAATTTGGTGGGTTTTTTTTGCCTTCCTCTGGAACAGTTAGCAGGAAATTAGGATATTGCTAAATGGGTTGGACTGGATGGACATGTCTTTATTCAACCTCAAATACAATACTATACTTTACTAATCAATCTATCAAACTACCTGCCTGTCTTTCTATTTATATACCGGTCTATCTAACCAGACAACCTATCTATCAATACATCTATCATATATATACCTGCTAATCTATCTAACCAGTCTACATATCTACCTGCCTTTTTATCCATATACCTGTCTATCCATCTATCTATATACCTGTCTATCTAACCAGTCTACATATCTTCCGGTCTATCTAATCAGTCTACTCATCTGCCTGTTTTTCTATCTATATAGCTGTCTATTTAACCAGACTACCTATCTATCAATGTCTATCATCTATCTATATACCTGTCTATCTCAACAGTCTACATATCTTCCTGTCTAATCTAATCAGTCTACCTATCTAACTGCCTGTTTTCCTATCTATATACCTCTGTCTAACCAGACTACCTATCTCTCAATATGTCTTATTATCTATATACCTATCTAACCAGTCTACATATCTTCCTGTCTATCTAATCAGTCCACCTATCTAACTGCCTGTTTTTCTATCTATATACCTGTCTGTCTAACCAGACTACCTATCTATCAATACATCCATCATCTATCTTACCAGTCTAAAGCTGGTTATACACTAGACATAAGACGTTCATCTACAGACAATTGCTCAAAATATTGATCCCGTATATGCTGTGCTGAACCCATGTTCCCATGCCTCCACAGATTTCCCCTTGACAAGGTGGGAAAACAGGTTTTTCCAATCATTCATTGCAGTCGATTGAAAGAACATCTGCCGTGTATTAAAGCTTAAAGGACAATTATACTCACCTTTTCCCCGATCCACTGCAGCATAGTACCCAGGGTGAGGACCTAAAATCGCTAAGTCCTAATCCTGGGTACTTTCCCTAACTCCTGCACTACTTACCGCAAATCTGCTTCGCCGATCCACACTGTTCCACCTCTCTTCTACTGTCAGTGACAGTCGTGAGGCAACCAATTGGAAGACACGCCTCCTTGCAGAGCGCATCTTCCTATTGGCTGCCTCGTGATCTGTCACTGTAACAGGAGGGAGGAATGGAGCGATCGGCGAAGCAGATTTGCGGTAAGAAGTGCAGGAGTTAGGGAAAGTACCCAGGGTGAGGACTTAGCGATTTTAGGTCCTCACCCTGGGTACTATGCAGCTATGGAGGAAGAGGAGCGAGGGTGAGGTGAGTATAGTTATCCTTTAAAGACTGCACTTTACGAGCAAAAAACATGATCGGGGAAGACGAAAGATTTTCCATCGATCATCTAGCAGAACCCGTCCTTCCGTAGTTTTCAAGCTGAAATCTACATGAGATCCCTGGTTCTGCTGATTGGATTTTTTTATCGTTTCGGCCGTTCGAAAATCCAATCAGAAAAACATTTGTACGTGTATTGCTCCCTTAAAATATCGATAATGCAATATTTGCTGAATCGCATTAGGGTAACTCGCATTTGCGTATTTCATGCACGTTGTAATATGAACAATCATTTTCATCGTTTCTATGGACGAGGAGCTGTGACCATGTGCGTGCGCACACGCGCGAAAAACATCTGCTTCGGCTGATGATCGTATGTGTGTATGCATTCGCTTAGGCATTGATCAACTAACAACACCTTAAGGACTGCATACACTTGCACTCAGGGGTCGGAAACCACCACCAATCATTATGTGTATGTTAATATCAAATCAGACCCATCAGTGTTGTGAGGACCTGCTTCCCAAAGACCACCATGGGGGCTACTTTACCAGCTGCCAGACCAATCAGCATAGCAATGTGGGGTGGGTCTTTAGTTTGCTTCTAACCTCCCCTCCAAAAGCCTTCTCACCTGTTCAGTGTTCTACAACCAGTGTGTATAGGAAGAGTAGTCCAAGTAACTACTTTGTATCTCCTTGTTCTAAGGGTGCCGTAGAAAGAGTCAAAGGAGTCTACTTCTAATATTCTTATAATTTTACAGTAGGGGGTACATTATTCACTATATTCTGTATGTTCTGCTGTATAATATGGGGGGAAAACATTTTAACCGATATGTTTAATTATATTAAAAAAAAACAGAAATTAGAGTTCACATTATTTACACCATTATTATTCACATATTCATGAGATGAATCATTGTGTTAAACAGATCACAGTACACTATTTCTTGGTGTAACATGTTCATTAACAAAAATTAGACAGGGAAACCATGACAAAACATAATAAAGAAAACACTAAGAATTACCATAGTTTTAAAACAAGTTAGAATTAAAATATATTATTTCCTTTAAAATGAACCCTAAATCACAACGGCTTATATTGTGGACAACGTTCAAACCTCATGCTTCCAGTAGCTTGAGTGACATCGCCTGTCTCCTTCCCACTCTCCTGTCCCCAGGGGCAGAATAGGCTCACTTAAGACTTGAACAAAAAAAAATAACAGATGAGAGGGGAGCAATTAATGAAAGCAGAAATTGGTCACATGGCTACAAGCTGATGAAAGCAGGAAGTGTTCAGGATGTTATATTGTTAAACCTTTCCGACAATATATCTTCTCACTAATATTACCCAATGCTGTGATCCAGGGTTCATATTAAAGATACAGTAGTAGGACTTATTTAACCCTAACTTGTTTGGAGACCACAGAATCTGCAAAATAACTATACTGTTATAACCATGTACAGGATGTTATTTTATGTAACATTGTTTTGTTTTATTGATTTAGAAAAGTAAGGCATTAGAATAAAATACAACAAACACACTGTACAAATGAAGTCAAGTCTCCTTAAGGCAATCTCATTCAGTGATGAAGAAAGTTTTCTAATACATCAGACCAAGTAAACAGAGATTACAACTTTCAAGCCAGTTTCACAAATAACTTTTCCCATACATGACCACACTTTCTAAGTCATTTCATCAATAATGACACACATAGCTGCATCTTTATCTATGACGGCTTCTTTCACAGAGGAGGCTGCTTCCTGAGGTCCTTCATGTTGGTCTATGCAGTGATCCTGGACTTCCATAGGTTCAGTCTTTACACTGACGGCTCCATCTGGAAGAGGAAGGTCATCAGGCAGTGATGCAAGACAGTTCTGGATCACCTCCACCACTCGCTCCAGGTGTTTCTGGAATCTCTCGGCTGTCTCAAGACGCTGACGTTTTTGCACCTCCATCATCACCCTGAGTGTCTCTCGAGCCTGGTGTGGCCTGTACTCATTGATAAGGTGGTGCATATGCACAAATAGTAACTTTAAGTCCTCCAGTTTCTCCTCCCTCCGGATGCTGCCTGGACTTCGGATTAAGATGTCTAACAGATCTAGAAAGTTGATTAGAATGGACATGTTGAGTTTCCTCAACTCTTTCTTGTGGTCAAACGGCACAGGATGAAGTCGCTCGATTCCCTGACTCTCCAACGGACGGATAATAAGATCGTCACATTGAAACTGATTGCCAAACATCATATAGCTGTCCTTAATAGGGAGCGGTGGCTTAGGGACTAGGCCCTTGCGGATATTTTCATCTGTGTACTCCTTGATGTACTGCATAGGAGGCAACGGGAGAGCACTCACTTGCTGTGGCTCCCCCATGGTTCAAGAGTGTAGGAGAACCTGTCAAGACAAACAAGAAATAACCCATTTAGTATATATTTATGTAACAATGGAGCTTTCCAAGCAAAAGACTGCTCATATGTAATGGTAATCTAAATACTATAATTTTATTATTGGTTTTGTGGTGCTATATTGCATTGACAAAAAAAAGTCATACGTGTAATGTGTGTAAGCTAAAGGAGCATAAGACAGGGGAATCTGTGGGGTCCAATAATGAATATCACACTATAACATCATAGCCAGACAAATAAGACATAACCCTATGATCAGCACAGTAATCTGGGCACCCGGGGTGCAGTGTGGATGGAAATTTAAAAAAAAGATATTTAAATGGGGAGCAGTGAGTGAACAAAGAGCAAAATGGCCATTCACAGTGGTTACAAGTATATAAAGTATAGTGTACTGATATAGTAGTTGTATGGAATTCAAAGCACAGATTCTTACAATGGATATGCTATTTAGGTACTGTATTGAAGAATACAATTAGAACTATAAGTGCTGTATGGATATAACACTATACAGGACATGTAACGCTGTATGGATATAATAATGCTATATGGTATATGTAACGCTGTATGCATACAACACTATACGGGATATGTAAAGCTGTATGGATATAATAACTCGGAGCCACAGGTAGGCGTGGAAAGGGGCGGAGCTACTCCACACGGCCCACAGTACCCAGTGCCGCTAGTGAGGTCCCCAGCGTCGGCTGAGTTGGGCACCCATGCTATACAGGATATGCAACGCTGTATGCATATAATAAATCTATATGGGATATGCAACGCTGTATGGATATAATAAATCTATATGGGATATGCAACGCTGTATGGATATAATAACACTATATGGATATAATAGCGCTATATGAAGAAAAACACTATATGGATAAAAAAACAATATATGGACATAATAACACTATATGGATATAAACGCTGTATGGATAAAATAACACTATGGATATAAAAACAATATATGGACATAATAACACTATATGGATATAATAACACAATATGGATATAATAATTTAATTATATGGATATAACAATTCCATTGTATGGATATAATAACAGGATATAATAACATTATATGCATATAATAACAACATTATTTGGATATAATATTATATGGATATAATAACATTATTTGGATATAATAACATTATATGAATATGATAATATATGGATATAATAACATTATTTGGATATAACACTACTATATGGATATAATAACACTACTATATGGATATAATAACATTATATAAGTATAATAACGCTATATGGGCTATGTTAGTATGTAGTGAAATGTTTCACACACACTCCGTCTCTCTATAACCCTCTTACCTGCAAACTGCTCACTGACACCGTCGCTATTCCCGGTTCTTCTCTCAGTTGGTCACTTCCGGGTCAACCATGAAAATTTCCTTCCGCATGAGAAACATTGCCGCCCTCACAAGGTTTAAGGTCCCAGCTTCTTCCGCCCGCTCACAGGTTCGCTCGCTGATTGGTCTGTCTCCGGAAGTGCAGGCTAGAGAACCTCCCATTGGCCGCGAGACAAAAATAAAGTGTTGCTCCAGTGGGTGACTGTAGAGGGCGATAGTGAGTCATTGTTCTACTAATACTAATATAACTACTATGTCTATACTAATACTAATATACACTAATGGTTTCTCAATAGTTTATCTATCTAAAGGGGAAGTTGGAGGGGATGATTGTTCCTATGTAGCCATGGTTTGCCCTATAGCTCCTATAGCTGAACAGGTATTGCTCAGTGTTGGCCGATAATCGCACGTGTGTATGCGCTTGTTCCGGTGCCTTTCATTGGTCACAACTGCAATTATCGTCCAACACTGGCGTTCGTCACCCATGTGCCTTGCGCTTGGGGGGTCTTTTGGTGGGATGAAATCCTACGTGGGTACGAACCTTTCGTTTTCAGGCTGAAATCTACAGGAAATCGGCGGCGCAAGGTCGGGAA
Organism: Hymenochirus boettgeri; assembly: GCA_019447015.1. NCBI lineage: Eukaryota > Metazoa > Chordata > Amphibia > Anura > Pipidae > Hymenochirus > Hymenochirus boettgeri. The sequence continues at coordinate 22,858,353 of CM033471.1, read as the reverse complement.
TTCCGATCAGTTCTTCCAAAGGGATTTACGATTATTTATGGCAATCCTAAATCCGATTGGAAAATCATCGTCCCGTGTACGGCTACCTTTAAGGTCAATGGAGGATTTAAAGATTTTCGATTTATGGACACTTTAAAAGAAAGATACGTAGATAAGACCCTGATATGGGAAGGTACTAGTCATTGTCAGTGTCCTGTGTTCTAGCGTTTATCGAAAATACAACCACAATCACCCCAACAATCAGTAGGGCCCCCAAAGCTCATCCATAGAAAGTCTGAGGCTGAAGCTCACTGCAATGCATGAAAAAAAAGATGTGCGCTTGTGTCTGCTTTTCTTCTTGCGCTTACGGTTTTCAGGGGATTGTGGGTAAAAAGAATGTCCAATATTTTATTAGTGACCACACATGTATTGCGACCCTCATTCTGTTCTTGGTTCAATATATGTATTCCAGTGAGGGTGGATACTTAGTGGAATCTGCACCGTCTGACAGGCCCCAATGGACTCTGTCTTCTATGCGCATGCACTTTGCGCATGCGCAAAGAAGACAGAGACTATGCGAGCAATCGGGTAAGTACCTTACCTTCTCTCCTGCAGGTTTTATTGAAGAACAGTGATCCCTCTCTAACACATTGACCAATAGTGATCCCTCTCTAACAGAATCCCTGGTTACAGCTGTAGGTTAATGGGGAGGGTGAGTATTGAAAGACAGATTTATAACTTTAATTATAGGATGATCCAATGGATCTCCTATTGATTTGTTATTGGTTGGAAATTTAAGGGGGAAGATTGATTCAAGCTCTGCACAACAGTCGTATTTCACTGTGGTGTTTCTACTGAACTATAACACTATACAATGTTACAATAAATAGATTAGGGGATTTAGGGGATGTGAGACTAGTAGAACCAAGATTTCATGGGATTTCTTTTATTTTTAATATGTTGCCTTTATTTATTTTTGTACAAATCCCTAAATTTTATAGTAGTGTGTGTATATAGATTTTATATCATCTGTATCCACAGCTAAACATACACCCACATATTTCCCACTGTGCACCAACTGAAGTGAAAAAAAAAAAAAGAAAGTGCATAGCGCATAATACATAATGCACCTGCTCAGTGTGACATCAGCCCAATGACAGTGAATATACATGGTTTTAAAGTTGTTCCATGGTGGCTGCCATCTTTTCTCCTACTTCTGTACCCACTGGGGGTTGCACATGCCCAATAACCATGCTTTAGGGACTGAGGATAAATGGGCAACTTGTCTCTATTTTGCACGGAACAAAATAATTAGATTAAAAATAGTAATTAACTTGTATTAATGAAAATTAACATGTAATTTTTAAAAGCAAAGCATTGTTAAATACTGTTTAAACTGAATATAAAATGTATTTATGGTTGTTTTTTTCTACTAGGTTAGCTAAACAGTGCAACCGTTTTCTAAAAAGGGTCTAAGGCACTTGTTTTGTGAGTCCCTGGTTAAAATATACCCTTCCAACAATTACCTTTAAAATATGAAATGTCTGTAGCCAAGTTATTAATTTCCTCTCTTTAAATGGTATTTCGGGAAAGTAAAGATTTTAGCAGATAATGCATACCCTCCAACAACTCTTGGCACACACAGGGGAGCTCTCCCCCCATCCCCTCTGGATCTATCTTTGCTGCCTGGTGCCCTACCTATAAAAGCTTTTTCTGTAGTGTAGGACACCCAAGCCCATCCCCAACCGCCAAGTACGTTTGTTAAGAAAAATGCATTAAAAATGCACTTACAGTCCTTCGTTGCTGTCTACAGCTAAAAAATGGAGGTCCCAAACTATTTAATGTCATCAACTTCAGATAGATTTACTGACACTGAGGATTGGACCCATACAGTCAGTAGAGAGAATTTTAAACATTCCAATGTTTCAGGGTCATGTGATCAAATCCCAACTGTCTCTTTCTGTATGAAATGCACCTGGGTCTAATGAGGGCCATACATGAGCCAAACCCGAACATACGATCTTGATATTGTATGACTGGCGGTACATGTATGGGCGATTGATTAAAATTTACCACAAGGCTACACTAATTACTTTCTGTGTCTCTCTGACACAAATACACAAACATACACTTGCACAATTTCAAATATATATATATATATATATATATATATATATATATATATATAATATATACAATAAAAGCACAATAATAAATATATGGAAAGTACAATGTATGGTTTATTTATTTAGCATAAAGTTTGGCATTTAGTTTGGGCTCATTCAAACCAGTCGTTTTATTGCTTTTTGGTTTGTTTTTATAATGCATGCGTTAGGGAAAAAAAGCAAGGACATGAAAATCACTTAGGGGTGTCATAATACTGTTCACACTACTGTGTTTTTGGAACGCAGTTTAGTGCGTCAACTCACACAATAAAAGACCGGGAAGGAAAAAACCATATAGAAAAGCATGAAAACACCATTTATTGCCGTTTAACACTCAAAATACACTGCTTAAAAGGCACTGTAAAACACTCTAAATTGCTATGCAAATTACTGCATTTTTTAAATGCTTTTTTGTTGTGTAATGTGAATGTAGCCTTTTTTCAAACTACAGAAAAAACTTTGCTTTTATGGTTACAAAAACACACCCCACACAGACACAGGTACACACACCAACTGACACAAACCCACCCTCCCACCAAACCTACCCTTTCGTTTTAATGGCAATCATACATAAACCATCAAAAAAAGTTTTTTTCGTGCTTTAGACCATGAAAGAAATACCCCACAGATACACACCTTACCTAACCTTACATTTTCATGGTATCCATTAAAATGCAGCTATATGCATTTAATCAGAATTAATTATGAAATTGAAATGCTTTTTCATTGCCATAGCAAGATTATTGCGTTTTAAAACCTGCAGCGCAGACACTCCATTCCAAATTGCAGCATTTCAAGCCAGATCTATAGTTTATACTTAAATTTTCCCTTTCTAATTTTCATCTAGTTTAAATTTTGACCAGGCCACATTGATTCCCACACATGTGCTACAGTTTTAAAGGGCATTGCCCCATTACAAACTCAAATTAATTTACTCTGCCTTTCCCATTCCTCTGTCAGTGACTCCATGGTGTCAGTGTTTTTTCCATGGTGTCGGATTTCTCTGCAGGACCCCTCCCCCCACACACACACGCCCCTGTTACATCCTCCATGTCTAAACGCCGGATATCCGACAAGCTTCTCATGTGCAGTTAAAGAGCTAAAATTTCCTCTCAGCCAACCTCCTGAAAAACACACACATGCAGTGGCCAATATAAAGCAAGCTGTGCTGGAGAAAGGGAAGAACAGTGCAATTTACTTCTGCAACACAATCTCCCTGTTTGTGACCCATCATCAAACAGTGAAAGCTATCAAGAAGGGGGTGCAGCCTTATCTGTGCAGTTAAAGCTACCTCTCTCCCCCTGATAATTTTCTTACCTGACAGGAGAGAAAGAGCAGCACCTCTGGATCAAGTATTGATTGAGTAGTGATGTTAGGGGGCATTATGGAAGACAGGAGCAAGTGCTCCTGTCTCCATTCCAAATATTCTTTTGATCAATAAATGGTTATTTCTCTTTCAGCTTTAGGGGGACCCAGGTTACAGCAGGGGTTAAGTAGCCAACCTCCAGGAGCAGACATTCAGGCTCTGGTGCTCCTCCCTACTACTTTATGCATACTTTGTAGCACCGGTAGCCTGTCTCAGTTTTTAAGTGTTCGCTTCAGGATTTGGACCTGTTCCCTGTTGTGAGCTGATGCGATCTTCTGCAAGGAGCGACAGGACTCAGAATCCTGCTGTTCCCTTTGTGGAACAGTATGCTAGTCCCCCTCTCATGCCATGGATGGGCCACATATCATGCCTTTTAATTTAAAATGTGTGGACCACTCGGTATTCAGGTAAGCAGCCCCTCTTCGGCCTTTGCTACTGACACTTGCTCAGCACAACTTTGTTGCAATTCTATTGGCTGACTGGCACTTCACTTCCTGCTGCGAGATCTTATTGACGAGGAGACAGGACTTCCTCCTTCCCTTAACCAGCCCTTGGTACCTTATGCAGCGTGGTAACTCCACTCTTTGAGCCTTAGTACTGCTGTAGCAACTCTTCCTCCTCTGTCAGCTAAGCGCTAAAGTGTTATTTGTTTTTCTCTTTGCTTCTGGCATATATATTTTCATTCTTACAGTATATATAGATTGTGCTTTTTTATGTATGCTGCCTCTGTAGGGGTGTGCCCCTATCCTTCCTGAGGGAATTGTTTCCTTATGCCTTTATAAAAGAAAAAAAATGTTGGTCTCCTCTATTCTACTGCTTTTGACTATGTCCAGCAAGGAGGTCGCTCATGCCCCTCTCTAAGGGCAAAAAAGGACCTCTCTAACTGTCTCTGTGTGTATTTTCTGCTTGCCAGTCAGAGTTGCCCACTTGTCAGTCTTGCCCAATGTGTACCTCATGCAGTGCCCCTTATGACCCGACTGGGTGAGAACCCTATTGGGAATCCTTTGATTCTTTCAAGAATCCTCAAGCGGGGTCAGCATTACAATTAGTTCCTCATGGGAACCCCCAGGCGTCTGAACCAGTGTGGGACAAATCTTTGGCTTCATCTATCTATGTGTTATCTGCCTCCATTTCACAGGTCCTGCAATCCGGTCAATTTAATTCAACGGACAGGGACCCCAGACCACATCTGGAGGACATTACCTCTCTAGCTGAGGAATCTCTGCAGTAAGAGGATGGCCTCTTTGAAGAGAGGGAACCAGAATCGGAAATTCCGAAACAAGAAACGCAGACAACATTCACACCCGAATCTTTTGATGCGTTGATAAGGTCGGAACTTAAGGTCCAGGGTCAGAAAGCTCCAGAGGACCCTTATTAGTCCCTTTTCTTATGTTTCTAAATGAACCGCTTCATCGCATTTTTAGTCCTACTTTCAACTGCTTTAATGCTATGGAAGTCTGCTTTATCAGGAAGTCCTAAATGATCCCACTAAAATTGCTTTTGGACATCATCCAGGATCTATACGACGCAGCTGTTTATATCAGGAATGCATCTTTAGAATCAAGCAGATTGATTGCTCGTTTATCTGCAACAGTAACTGCAGCTAGACTGTCCCTGTTGCTTAATGCCTGGGTTGCTAACCTGGCATCTGAATAGACCCTCACCAATCTCCCCTTTATGGGCAGATTGCTCCTTGGACCTGTACTGGTAAAAAAACTATTGCTTAGGCCACAGGAGGAAAGAGTATTTTTTGCCTCAAAATTGTATTTTTCCTCTTCCATCCTTTTGCCCCTTTCGGGCCCCAATCAGAACTCCTGCCCTCAGGAGCCTAGCCCAAATGGGCATGACTACCCTCCACCAGCCTTCATGGGAGAACGTCATGTATTTTTTCAAGAGACATGGCAAAATCCTTCCAGGGTTGCCTGTGTTTTAAAGGTGTTATCCCAGGGTTACCGGTTAGTTTGTCTATCTTCCTCCAGCCTGAATCATTCCTTCCAGACTCCCCATATGCCCCCTACGCCTGAAGGCTCTTAAAACAGGCTATAAAAGCTCTGCCTCTCTCTCTGATGATTTCACCAGTGCCGCCCACCAGAGGTTTTTGGTTCTCTACTCAAAACTTTTTGTGGTCCTAAGAAGGACAGATCCTTCCATCAGGTGTTGGACCTCAAGGCGCTCAACTTGCATGTCTGAAAGGCTCATTTCAAGATGGTATCATTAAAGGAACACTAAACCCAGAAAATCAACTAAGATAGGGCGCACGGTCGGGACAGAGCGGCTGTCGGTGAAGGAGCGGCTGCGAGTGGAGTGGCGGTAAGGTAAGTTCCAGGTCCCCCGAGCGTAATATTATTCACAGGGAGGTGAGAATAAGCGTTCTCACCTCCCTGTGAATAATAGAGACGAATGGCACAGAGTTGATTTTCTGGATTATGGGACTTTAGTGTCCCTTTAAGATCCATCATATGGGCCATGAGTTTTTCCTAGCGTCCCTAAATATACAGGACACCTACTTACATGTCGGGAGCGTGTCTACGTCCGGTCAGACAATGCCAGCAAAGCCATGACAGAGACTCCCCAAATTCCTACATGGGCAGAACATTTCTGCTAGCCCTTTCGGCAATTTACATTCCGGGGGTGCTAAACGAGGAGGCAGACTTCCTCAGCCATCATTCCCTTGATCCAGCAAAGTGGTCCCTTGATCAGGAAGTGTTTGAGACACTACCTCTCTGGTGGGGGTGGCCAGAAATATGTCATGGCAAACTTCGTGGATGCCTTACTGGCACCTTGGCCTTTCCAACTGGTGTACGCACTTCCTCCTCTAGCCTTGATTCCACGGCTATTAAAGAAGATAAAAAGGGATGGGATATCTACCATCCTCATAGCTCCTCTGTGGCTGAGAAGAGCTTGGTTCTCGGACCTTCTCACGCTGACAGTCGAGGAGCCCTGGACCCTTGAGACCTCCTGTCTCAAGGACCCATATTCCATCAGGACATCCAGCGCCTCATTTTAATGCATGGCATTTGAAACCTTTCTTACCCCTTCTGGGATTTCTAGAATGCTGGCAGCTAGGAAATTTTTAAGATATATCACAGTATATGGCAGAGATGAATCTCCTGGCCCTCCTCCAGGGGTTTCCCCTGGCTTAGTTTTCCTGTCCAGGGTGTTACGTTTCCCACAATCTGTCCTCTAGGTGTAATTCCATCGCAAGCTGAATACATTCAGACTTTTGTTGCAAGGAGCGGCTCACATTTCCCCACCTCGCCATGGGACTTCTCCTTAGTCCTTTGGATTCTTCAAGGGGCACCATTTGAACCTCCTGGCTTAAGTTCCCTTGTCACTTCTATCCTGGATTGCTATTGCCTCAATCCACAAATTATCTGAATTGGGAGGCTCTGTCAGTAGAACAGTCATGCTTATTTCTTCTGAGGGGCAAAGCTATCCTTCACCCTCAGCTGGCTTTTTTTCCAAAGGTGGTTTATTAAATTCTACCGTTTTGGATATATTTGCCTCAGTGTAGGTGACCCTCAGTCACTTTGTGCTGCAGGCATCAGAGTTTTGATTCCTTCTGCCCACCCTTTGATATTTGGGACTTTGAGGCGTCCCCTGCTGTATCCTGGGTCCCCCTGAGGCGAAAAGAGAATTTTGTTATCATAAAATCTTTCTATGAAGAAGATAGGGGGACCCAGGTAATTCCCATCACCCTTTATCTGTTACTTGTTGGCTTGTTACCTATTGTTTGTCTATTTTCCTTACGCTCCCTCTTTGGGAGCAAACTGAGACAGCTGGGCCCCTGACCCACTCCCTTCACCCTCAATGATCAGCTGTTTTTAAACAGCTGATCGCGCATATGACTGAAACAGCTGTTTAAAAGACAGGACCCAAACTTACGGTTCGGTTCCTGCAGATCGCAGCAGAGTGGGCTTGTGGCGGGCCCTTCTACTGTCCTGGACCATAGCGGGGCGGTAGTTACGCCAGTGTGAGGCAGGCTACCGATGCTACAGTGTAGTAGGGAGGAGCACCAGAGCCTAAACTTTTAACCTTGAAGTGTCCGCTGCAGGAGGTTGTCTACTTAACCCCTGCTGTATCCTGGCTTCAGAGAGAGATTTTACGGTGAGTAACAAAATCCTCTTTTGTGAACTGTTCTGTTAAACCTTGCAATAAACATGTTATAGTTAAGAAGTTTGGACTAGATGAACGTATGTCTTTATCCAACCTCAAATATTATACTGTACTATTTCTTCTGATGTTGCCAGCACAACATCACTGTGTTATAATCTTGGCTTCCATTTTTACCTTTTTTAAAATTTCATTTTAATGTCACTGCATTATTGTAGATCATATTTTTAAAGCTGTTTTGTCTTCTTGTGCTTTAGAGTTTTTAGAAGATCAGTATTCTGTACCCGAAATCTTCAAAAAGCCAGCAAGTAAACTAGGCGAAAAAAATAAAGATGGTGCACGGAAGATTTTCAGTGGACCTAAAAGGGTAGGTTTTTCATTAATGTTTAATTTGCTTTAATTCTTTTTTCATTTGTTGCTTAATTGTGGTAATTTTGTTGATTTAGTGGTTAGTGCCGATACCTTGCAGCACTATGTCAAGTGGTTTAAATCCACCTTTGGCAGCATCTATTGGTGCTTTTGATGGTTTTCTCTGAGCACTCTGGTTCTTTTTTATTACCATGCTATATGCATGACAAAGATGACATTTTTGTTCTAATACAAAGTAATCAATGATCATTTAAGCCCCCATACACAGCATTGTTATACTGACTGACAAATTTGAGCAAGGTGAGATTTTTCGGTTCTTATAATTGGATTTCTGATTGTTTTGGCTGATGGAAAATCCGCCCACCCATCCGTCCACCCATAAAAAGAAACATCACATGTAGATTAAGGAAACCCCCCCTTTCCAAAGTTCTTTTTTACTTACCTTCCCCAAAGATGCCCAGGAACTTACTTACAAGACCCGGTCACTTGCTGCTCTGCTTCCTGATCGCGTCGGTCCAAAAAAATTATTTTTATGGGTGGACATGACCTTTAATATTGTTGCATGAAATTTGTTGAGTTCTAATAATGTCCATAACTATTTATTCAATCTTATGTGTTTCATTTTCAGTCCCCAACAAAGGCTGTGTATAATGCAAGACACTGGAATAATCCAGAAGCAGAGGAACTTCCATCTGTGCCAGCTATCAAATCACAGACTGTACAAGTAAGATCACTTGTATAAACTTTGTCTAAATACTGGGTTTCAATTGTTATTTTGTCTTGGTTGAACAAAATGTTTTTGACATATGGACCAGAACTGGCTACCTATCTGCTGTCCAGCCTTGAGTTTACACTTTAAACTGTCCCTTTGTTTTCTGTAACACACAGAATCCTTCTGATTTCGGTGGTTTACGGTGGCCATACATATGTTCGATTATACTTACCCGACTGAGCGCTCCCGCGACATTCGATCAGTTCTGCCGAAAGTGACTCTCCCGTTCTTCTATGCGACCTACATGCGATCGCAAAATGCATGGGATTTTGCAGTCGCATAGAAGAATGGAAGAGGCAGTTCCGTCAGGATTGTAAGTAAAATTGAACATATGTATGGCCACCATTAAGCAATGTTGTCCTGGTCACTCAGATCAGCCCAGACTGCAAGGAAAAGGGGAAAACAATAGAAGTAACAGGGTTTAACCAGGATTGCCAATCTAATTTAAACATTTTTATGGACAAGAGTGCAAAAATTCCTGGCCACCAAAGGTTTTTCATGGATGGGGGTGAGGATAGTCGTGTACCTAATCCACTGCCTCTTTTAATGATTATCCTAGAGAAAAATGACTGTAAAAGGGTATTTATACTGAAAACTGTCCCATATTTTTTTATATTCGGTTGTGTGCAGTTTTGCTGTCTTACACTAAATGAATAGGAGTGCTGACTGTAAAGCTGGTTTGTGAACTGTCTGAAAGGCCGACCTAACACTGTTTTTTGAACTGAAAGGCTGACTAGTGCTGGTTTGTGAACTTGGAAGTATGACTTAACACTGATTTTTAGGTAGCACATAAACGTAAACAGGGCAGCAATTCTGTGTCTCCCAAACCAACTGACCTCACCTTGCCTTTGATTAGGACTGGGCAGTGGACACCCTAGTGTAGTAGTTTTGAATCATTCAGTAAAAGGTGAGCATAGTGGGTCTCTGTAGAACACAATAATGGGAAGTTACAGAGCAGAAGTGAGCACTAGGGCCCAGCAGCAAATCTACAGAACTTAAGAGTATGTACACTGGTATTTTGTTATTTTTTATAATTGCCCATTATTGGAAACTATAATCCATCCCAACTATTACTGTAACGTAAGAGTAAGTGCTACTTACATGTAGCTGCATAGGCTGATTTCATGTGGGTGAGTGAAACAGATAAGATTTACTGCACTTATCTTACTGACAGTCTCAGACAACCTCAGCTGATGCCAACTAGACCACTGTGTGAAGCTAGAGATCCATATGCATCTGTTCCCCAATCTCTCTCTCTCCACAAGGTCTCAAACTGCTCTGCTTCCCCCTCCCCTAAACACCTGGGAACCAATGAGGAAAATCAAATGTGTGCAGGGGGAGGAGTTCTTGATGTATGCATTCTGTCGGTGTAGTTAGTAACGACTTCATCGTTCTTCGGCTATTTAAAGTGACCGTAACACTGGGAAAATTCCGATTTTTAATGGACAGCCATTAAAGATCACGGACTTCATGGACAGACTGTATTTTGGAAACATTTTTACTGATGGTCTGTGAATTTAGACGGTTGGCAACCCTGGATTTAACAAACAGGCTGCACAGAAAGTTATGCATGGCATATCTGTGTATGGTACTGTCTGTGGAACTATCTATGGGGCTGTCTATGGTAGAAAGTCAACCATCGTTTATACTCAAGTCTATCAGTTTTTTCCTGGTTTATCAGTTAAAAATAAGAACCTCGGTTTATATTCAGGTCAGTTTATACTCTACTATATATGGTATATGAATTTGCTTAAAAATTTAGCAGTAGATATTTGTTTTACTTTTCCACAGACATGTTTTACAGGCAAGTTTCTGTTATTGTTGATGCATCAATAACCCTGACAATTTAACACACCTTTGTGAGTTGAAAAGAGTAAAGAGCGAGCACTGTCATCTCTACCCCATAACAACTGGTTTTTGATCTTTGTTCTGTTTAAAATTTTGTTTTGTTAAAATTTATAGGTACATTGGCTACTGTGTGAAGTGGCAGGCATGGGGACAATACAACCCCAGACAGAATATTAAACTTCCTGCAGAAGAGTTCGAATGAGTGTATAAATGACATAAATTTGAGTTTGGACATGCGGTTGCGCTTGCGTTTTTTTCAGATTATTGGAAAGGCGGCAATGTACTGAAAACGCGCATTTTCAGGTGCGTTGCGCTTGCGATTAGCGTTCCGCGTTTTTAATCGCATGCGGTTTCATATACCTAATGAAGAAACCGCATGCGCAAACACAACGAAATCGCACATGAAATGACATGCGATTCTGTGGGCGATTGTGTTTGCGGCGCTGTGTGGCCGTTACTGGCAGAAGGAGGTGACATTCCTTCCTTGTGCATTTCAAAGTTTATCAGATTGACAGAGACAAAGGTTTTAACTACAAGCCAACTGACTTGTTTCTCTTCACGTTTATATGCACCAGAGCCTGGATGTGCTCAGGAGAGTGCATCCAGTCTTTGTTTGCTTGCACTGCTCATGAACATGAACTAGAGAAGCCAGAGACAGTGATTGCAGGCGCAAATCTTTAAAGGAGAGCTAAAGTCCCCAGACAACATTGTCCCAATAGACAGAGCACATTCAGAAACACACAACAAGCTGTGTCTCATCTCTCCCTTTGCTGTGGATGCTGGGTGATTTATGAAAATTACCTGTGAGTAGTACAAGGGGTCAGCTCCCATAATTCACTTTATCTGGGAACACTCCGCTAAGTGTACGCAGTACACACTTACAGGAAACTGCAGTCTTGCTTCCTGAAAGCTGACAGCCAATCGTGTTACAGCTCAGAGATCCCTCCCTCTGACACAGAACTCAGATTTTAGTGCAGTTTTTTTGTAAACACATTACAAATGCTCCTGTCCCTAACAATGATAAATTCCTTTGCTTTTCATACAAAAAAGAAAAGTAATCTTTGCAGTGTATGTCTTTGCTAGCATAGATGAAAGAAACATTTAACATTTTAGCAAAAAATAAAATCAAGTATGGGTAACCGAACCAGCAACCCTCTATACTGTGTCTTTCTAAAAACAAAGCTTTCTACTGCTATGCCACAATGGCTAATAAGTAATTATCTAGTACATGTGAAGTCTTTATCATTTGCTAGACACATAATAAAACAAAGGGAGCATGGAAATCGAAGCTGTGCCCTAATAGTTTTTTTTACTACCCCAGCACTTTAGCAGAACACACCACCAGTGAACTTGAAATAGATAGAAGTACATTTCAATAAATGTCAGTAAAATCAGTTCACTATTTTGTATTCCTACTGGAAGACTGTTAGCAATTCACACTGGTTGGTAAATAAATAATAGCTGCTATATATAAAGTTTATACATATGTAGAAACTTTATTGCTTTTTTTGTTTCCATGTGTTTAGAAAAATAGAAACTCAGGCAGTAGACTGTTATACTGTTTCATAAGTAAACTCGGGGATTAGAACTTGTGACTTCTTGTTGTGTTTGTTCCTAAAAACACAGCATTTACATGGTGCACCATCAGCAACTCAACTGTGATCACAGGTACATTTAGAAACGTTATCTTTTGCTAGAAAGAGAAGCTAGAAATGTTGTGCATAGAGACAGTGAATCCTGGGGTCAAGGGGTGTGGCTCTTTGAAGCCAACATGGGCTATGAGTTGTACTGGCAACAACATGGAAGCCTCCTTTGTTACAGAATCTATTACTTATATCTACAGTTTCTGACAAAAGTTTTGTCGCCTGTATTTTGCAGTAACTCCTGCTATTAACCTGATTTTTATTTGATCAATTGGTGTTAGAAATAGCTCATATGAAAAGCTAAAGCCCTCCCAAATAATGTTAAATGTACTGGTAAAAAATAGTTTCACTGAAAAAAGATTTCATTTAATCAAGACAGAATGTTCAAAATGTTGCAAGACAAAAGTGTCCTCGCCTATACAGAAAACGATCTACATTACAGCCAATCCAAAAATGTCAGCAAATGAAGTAGTGGTGCTGTGACATCTAAATTTAATATCTTGTATGACTTCCATGAGCTTGAAGGACAGCATCCATGCGGTTTGGCATGGATTCATACAATTTATTGTTGAAATCATCAGGAATAGCCAAGAAAACAGTCTTGCATGCCTCCCAGAGTTCATCAATATTCTTTGGTTTCGTCTTCCATGCTTCCTCTTTCATCCTACCCCACATATGCTCAATGATGTACATGTCAGGTGACTGGGCTGGCCAATCCTTGAGCATCTTGATCTTTTTCGCCTTAAGGAACTTTGATGTGAAGATGGAAGTATGCGATGGAGCACCATCCTGCTGCAGAATTTTTTATGGTTGGGAATATATGAGCTAGCTAAGATTTCTTGGTATTTTACTATTGGTGTTGCCTTCCACCCTGCAGATCCCTCGCATAACCCCATATTGGATGTAACCCCAGACCATGATTTTGCCTCCACCAAACTTCACTGTTTTCTGGGTAAATCTCGGCTCCATGCGGGTTCCAGTAGGTCTCCTGCAATATTCGCAGCGACTGTGGTGTAATTCAACAGAAGATTCATCTGAAAAATCCACCCTTTGACACTTTTCCAGCGTCCATCCTTTTAGCAGGCTGTGGGACTTGGCAAATGCCACACAGTTTTTCAAGTGTCTTTTGTTTAGTGCTGGGTTATGGGCACTGATTCGACCATGGAGGCTATTTCGAGACAGAATCCGGCAAACTGTTCTGGTTGACACGAATTTCAGGTGACCAGGTCTCCTGGAGCTCTGCTGCAGTTGAAAATGGGCTTACCTTGGATTTTGAGCCAACAAACGGCATTTGTTTTGCGGGGTCTGCCTGACCTGGGCTTGTCAAAAACTTCTCCAGTCTCCTAAATCTTTTCTTTATCCTCTGAACTTGATGCTGAGAGACATTGAAGGGGTGTGACACATCAGCAGTTGATTTGGTCTTCAGCCTCTTGATAACCAACACTTTAGTCTCAGGGTGAATCTTAGGCATGTTTGCAGAGGCCTATTTGCAGTTGATGCGAAGGTGTAGTGTACTGGAGTTCTTTTTATACACACCTGACACCTAATTGATCCATTATTAGTCACAGGTGAAGCCCATATGTCAAGGCGACAACATGTCTTTGCAAAAATTGACTCAATGGGCTTTACCAAGCTGTGAATATTAGAATACTTTTTGTTTTGCATTGAAACATTATAACAAAAGCTGTTCGGGGTAAAATGAACCATTTCTTGAAACAAAATCTGCATTAGAATTATTGTTTACCGGCACTTCCGGTCTATTTGTACACAAGCGACAAGACTTTTGTCAGAAACTGTACTAAATGCAAATAACTAGAGAAGAATCTTTCAATGTATAGGTGTTGAGGGGAGAAAAGCTTTCACATTTAGGATTTTAAAAAATTAAGTTTAGTTATCCTTTAAAATTGGGTTAAATTCCTACCCCAAGGAGCAGATACTTTAAATTCTTAAGAAGGGAGGCTCCAGCCCTGCCCCCTTGCCCAAAAGCCCCCAGGCACCATAAGCCTCCTCCAGTTTAAGTGTCTGTTCAGCAGTAGAATCACCAGTGCACCTCCGTGCGCACGAACAGGAACGTTCACAGAAACTCATACGCTATAGGGAAACATGCCACCCTGGCAGTCATCCCGCCTGGCAAAAGGGGCAGAGACTATATCTTACAGCTCTACATGGCGGCCGCCATCTTGGATACAGCCCTTGCAAAGAAAACTACTTTCCAGCCCACAAGGATATGATTGTTAAAGTCTCCTCCAGATAAGAAAAAGTTTTGTTCTTTTTTTTTTTTCCTACTGCAGCAATGTCAGCTACAGAAAAAGCCTGCTCCAGACACCAAAAAGGCAAAGACCCAGTTGGGCCTGTAGTTCAGCACTACAATTGCAATACATACAATGCCAAGTTGCCAGCTGTAACTCGGATCCACTATGTGTCTGGGACATGCTCATGGGATAAGTGGGCAAAATCCCTCAAATCCTCCATTCTTAGGAATATAAATTCTGTGGCACAGGCAGCTCCCAGAGTTCTCTCACAGAAAACTGAAACTGCTTGGGCTAGTTCTCTAGCAGAAAACTTATCTATCTTGTCTGCTTCCCTATATTAAATAGTGCAGCAAGGCACAGACATAACGTCGAGACCTTTAAATAAGTTCCAGAGCCCTCACCTTCCACCCCTCAGCTAGAAGCTGTTAATCTATCGGAGGAAGAGTATTTAGAGGAAGGCGAGATAGACCCAGACACAATCGCAGATGATTTTTATTCATCCATAGTTACGGATGCTCTGATTAAGGCAGTCATAGACACACTAAATATTTCTGCTAAAGACATCCAGCAGGAACCCACAGTACTTCTCTTCTCCCCCGAAGAAAGAAAAACTTTGCATGTTTTCGATCTCGTAAGCAGCTTGAGAAGATTGTTTCTGATGAGTGGTCTGTTCCAGATAAACAAAGCTTAGTCGGCAGTTCCACAACTCTTTCCATTTCCTAAATCGGATCTGGATTGTTGGGCTTGCTCTTCCATAGTCGACCCTCGAGTTGTTAGGCTTTTAAAAGCGTTAAATATCCCACTATCGGAGGCAGTGACCTTTAGGGACCGTTTGGACTGCCATATAGAGGTCTTGCTGAAGACTTCTTTTACTTCAGAGGGAACAGCTTTGTGGCCTGTTTTCATCTCCGTATGGGTGGCAAAAGCCTCAGAGGTCTGGCTTGAATGCCATCAAGAAGATCCATTGGCTTGCTAACATCAGACTGATTACTGATGCCGTAAAATATACTGTGGATACCACATTAGAAGCGGTCAGGTTAATAGCGCGCACCTCTGCAACAGTCACTGCTGCGAGTAGGGTCCTTTGGCTTAAGGCTTGGGCAGCGGATGCAGCCTCTAAGAAGGCCCTCATTTACTTCCCCTTTTCAGGAAGCCTCCTGTTTGGTCCAGAACTGGGCAAGATTATTCCTCAGGCCACAGGGGATAAGAGTATCCCCCTATGCTACCTCAAAACAGGACCAGAATGTTACCTACTTTTCGTAGGTCACAGTCCTTTTGTCCCTTTCAGACATCAAGACAATGCCAGGACATCCCCTCTTAGGCCTCCCTGACTGCCCTCAAGACCTGGGAACATTCAGGGGATCTGGGGCACAATCTAAACGATCCTGACTATCCTCAAGCTCAGGTGGGAGGACGCCTGCCTTTTTTCCATACCCAGTGTAAACACATGACCAGATGCCTCTACATTTCGTGTGTTAGAACACGGATAGAGTTTACCTCCTCGTTTCCTTCCCTCAAGCCTCCCAAGGTGTCCCATAAGAAGAAAAGACCAGGTTATTCTCTCCCTCCTGGCAGCGGAAGTGATTTCCCCAGTTCCACAACCTCAGAGATTCCACAGGTTTTATTCAAACTTGTTCCTAGTGCTCCTGAAGGGGTTGACTCTTCAGACCAGTACTGGACTTACTCACTAAACTGCTACGTTTTGACTTTATAAAGAGATTTCCTAGTGTTCCTGGATATCATATCTGCAGGTGCATATCTACATATCCCCATCTGGCCAGGTCATTACAAATTCCTCAGGTTTAGGGTAGACCAAGCACATTTTCAATTTACTGCCCTCCCATTTGGCCTAGCCTTGGCGCCTCAGGTATTTACCCAAATCATGGCATGCCAGGCCACATTTGTACGCCTCCAGAACATCATTATCTTGCCATACTTGACAACATTCTGATCAAGGCCCCTTCCCACTTGCTTGCTCAAACTCAAGTAGCCAAGTGCATCAACATCCTATCCCAATTCCCTTACCAATATCCCTTACCAAAATCCTCTCTCCTACCATCCCAGAAGATGTCCTGTTCTTTCCACATGACAAAGCAATCAACCTGCCGACTATGGCAAGTCATTCCATAACCAGGAGTTAGATCACCATCAGACAAACCATGAGACTCATCGGCAAAATGGTATCCTCAGAAGAAGCGATCCCATATGGGATATTCCACCTAAGGCCTTTACAGATACATGTCTTTAGACACTGGTACAAATCCCCTCTCTCTGGATTTTCCCTTGCTCCTTCCGTTACACATCAGGTAATCACTGCACTGGTGGACTCTGCCACAGCACTTTCTTGGGGACAAGGGACTTTTGTCTTCTGTCCTGGACAGTACTCCCAACAGATGCCAACCTCTCGGGCTGGGGAGCACTATGATTGTTATGCCAGACAGAGTGTCTGTGGTCCCCCAAGATGATTAAGCTACCTTTCTACATCCTGGAGCTAAGGGCCATTCGCAGTGCCCTGCTCTTTTGGGCATTCCTAACAGGGAAGTATGTCTGAATACAATCTGACAATGCCACAGTGGTGGCATACCTTAAAGTGTATGTAGACTGAAAAAATTACTTTGCATCATCTTAATCTATAAATAAATATGTGTAAGTAGCACTTACTCTGAGGTGTGTGTGTTGCTGCATGCCTTCAATAAAGTACTTTTTTTGCTCAGGCACTGACCTGACTATTTTCCCCCATACCAACAGTCAATACTGCATACAGAATACAGCACACCAACTGTCAAACCAGTCCAGCTACAGGAATGTTTCAGATTGGATATCTAAAGAAATAGGGGGCAGATCAACAAAAAAAAAAATTGTACAGTAAGTGTTTGGATGAATTATAGTTTTCATTAATGGGCAATTAAAAAAAATATTGTTCCCATTGTACATACCCTTTAACCATCAAGGGGGCATGCACAGTGACGTGCGCTTTCAGGGTTCTATATCCCAGGTGGCCTGAACTATCAGGCGGGCTTTCTCAGTCGCCACGTTTTGGACCCTGGCAAATGGGCCCTTCACCAACTAGTACATCACTGGGGCCTCCCAGACAGACATTATGGCATTTAAACTCAACTACAAGGTGCCAACCTTCTGCTCCGAAGGTTCTTTCTTTAAGTGCCCTTAAGGGGCAGGTATTGGCGCTGTCTGCCTTTTTTTCATAGATGGCTGGCTCAGAGAAGAGACGTACACACCTTTCTGCTCATATTCGCCCTTCCAGGAGCCGACTCAACCTTTGGACCTGACTTAGTCCTGAGGGTCCTCAGGTTGCCCCCCCCTTTGAGCCTTTAGAGTCAATTTCCCTGACTCTTTGATCCTGAAAGACTGTTTTTCTGTTGGCTATTTCCACGATTTGCAGGCCTCAGAATTAGCTACTCTGTCTGTAGACCTGGTCTGTTTATGTTTTTTGCCTGATAGAGCAATTCTCATAACTCACTCACTTCCTAACAAGGGTGGTCTCCGCATTCCATCTCAACCAGGGCATCGTTGTCCCTTCCTTTTATCCTCGTCCTTCATCCCCCAAGCACTGTTTGGATGTGGTCAGGGCTCTTTGTGATTACGTCGCCCGAACTAAGGACATTAGATCTTCTCAGGCACTTTTTGTTATCCTGGCAGTGGTTCTGGAGCCTCGCCTCAGACACTTGCGAGATGGATAAGATCAGCCATCCTGCACTGTTACTGTCTTGCTGGGGCTGCTCCTCAGGCAGGTTGCAGCCCATTCTACAAGATCAGATCTCTCAGGCGGCAATTTGGTTGTACTTAACAACGTTTATAAGATTCTAAAGACTTCATATATTTGCCTCTGCAGAAGTGTCATTGGGACGTTCTGTGTTGCAGGCTGTGAGGGATTTATTATTTGTTTTGTTTCCCTCCCTATTGCTACTGGGGCTTTGGGACTCCTCCAATGTAGGTCCACCTGAGTCTTATAGAGAAAAGAGAATTTCAATAGTTGTGTAAAATACCTTTCTTTGAAGCCAAAGGGGGACCCAGGCACTACCCCCCCAGTCCGTGTCACCTCAACGGTGGTTTCAGACTGAAGGAGGCTTCAGGTGCCCGGGTGCTTATGGGCAAAGGGGTACAGCCATAGCCTCAATTCTTAAAGGGTATGTCCTTCCTAAAATGCATCTTTTAATATAACATAGATAGCCCCTGCCCACCCCCAACCGCCATGTTTGTTTGTTTTTTTTTCCCCGTTCCTCTTTACCATAGCTAGCTCCATTTGTTATTTAAATAACCCGGCAGGGTGTCTGTATTCAAAGGGGCAAGGTGTGAAGTCACTGTAATAATGCATACACTTCTACAGGCTAGTAGGCACCAGAACAGCATGTGGTCTTCTAGTTTAGAACTGAGCCAAAACCAAATGGCAGTTCAAAAGCCATTCATATTTCTTAATAATTCAGGGCATAAAATTTCATATTTTCATAAATATTCTCGGTTTATACTAGAATCAAATCTGCATTCATAGATACCTTGTAGGTGATATTCCTTGGGAAACTCGATATTATCCTTCTTATGCCTACAAACTACAAAAATTGTCATGTTTGGTATCTTTTATTGTGTAAAATGAGTTAATGACAACCAGGTTCATATTGTGAATGTGACATGCATGGTACTCGGAGTATGGACTAGAGGGAAAATATAAATTAAAAGTTCCTTCTAAAAATAGGTAACACCTTTCAGGGGCAGAACTAAGCCCATCCCTCTAGAGACCAGACCACTCTCATTTTCAGGAGAAAGTATAAATTGGGAGTATGGTCTCAGCCCAGGAGTTTGTCATAACATCTTGAGGAACATCTAGCCAATCGGACGGACCAAGTATTGGCTTCCATCAGGGACTATTAATTTGGACTCTTGTCACCTTTTTTCCATATTGTATTTACAAGTTTCTTGGACTGTGCTCATGGACTTTTCAGATGCCATTTGTTTCTAAGTATTTTTTCTTTTATTCTACTCCCATTCTACTCTCACCTGTGTGTTACCTTTTATGTTCAGTAAGTTAACTTCTCTTTTAATAAATGATATAAAATCATTTAAAGGCTTATTGTCCTATTCTGAGTATATCCCAAAACAAACCTGTGTCTCTGAAGTTACGCTACTGGATAAGAAGTATTGTGTGTGTGTGTGTGTGTGTGTAATTGTGTATAGAGTAATAGGTGTGGATAACCTTTTCTTACAGGATTATTATAATTTAGGGTGTGTAGATAGCCCATATATAGATTTAGCTGGTAATTCCCCCTCCTTGTTCGTTCTGTTTTATCGACTTGTCAGTTACTTGGAGTGCGTTTTCCGATAACTGATAGATGAGTAAGCGGACCAAACGGGGGTTTGTGACCGAGCCCAACACCTATACCGGCACAGTATCCTCACGCTGACTGTATTTTTAAAGCAAACCACCCTGGAATTAACCTTTTGTGCCCTTAGAAGAACCACCTTCCCTCACCACCAAACAACACAATGAAGTCATGGGTCACGTGACTAAACGTATGTCAGCCTTTTAGTGCAGCAGAACACTTTGGAATGGACAGGCACAATGTAACGTATGACCCAGGGAAAGTTTTGTACTATGGGCAGTTAGGCTCCAGAAGACCGGTAAGGGTTGTGTAATTTTTATGCTAGTAGGAGCGCTCCGGAAGGTAAGACGCAAGTGATGTTGCTTTATGGAACGATCTTGTTTACTCTAGATACATGAGAATTTATTATCCTGTATACTATGGAGCATGTTTAAAACTTGTAAAGTGCATGAAATATGTCAGTTTGCCACGTGTTCTAGCCACTGTTTGTGTTGTTTGGTGGTGAGGGGAGGTAGTTCTTCTAGGGTTAATTCCATGGTATGTTTGCTGGTTAGCTTTAAAAATACGGTCAGAGTGATGATACTGTGCCGTTATGTGTTGGGTGAGAACATAGGCACGACCCAAAATGATACGGCAAGTGTATCACGGTAAGATATCTGAACTGACCTGTGACTAATAAGTATTAGGATGTGTCTACCTATGCTATACTTAACCCCAGTTTGCCTTGGTCCCCCTTTGGCTTCAGAGGAAAGCATTTTACGTACGTATAAAAATTCTCTTTTCTTATACATGAAAGCTTAGTGGAAGGTAGAAATTGATGATGATGATGATCGATTAACATAATTCAAACCTTTTTTTACTATGATTCGCCTTTAAATATTTCATACAGTGGTCTTGTGCGTGTCACAAGTCTAAGCAGATGATGATTGATTTCAGTTTCTAAATTTTCTTAACAATAGGGGGGTTGATATATTTTTAAAGGAGTTTATGTGGTGTGTATTTTATTACTTATATTGCACATAATTTTCCCACTAATTATTCTGTTCTTAAGTTGTGTAATAAAGTTTTCCTGGTGCAGTAAAATGTATTAATTATTTGCTTCACAGGTAAGACCATCTGATGCACCATGCCCAAAAGATGATGGTGTATTTAAAGCACCAGCTCCTCCTCCTAAAGTGATAAAAACTGTTACCATTCCCACTCAACCATATCAGGACATTGTAACAGCGCTAAAATGCAGAAAGGAGCACAAAGAAGTAAGTACAAACCTTTGGTTCCTGATTTATAGAACAGATCTTACTAAAATTACTTTTATGATGGGGTTTTAATGATATTAACGTTGTCCAATTGTTTCTGTACAATATCCTCTGTCAACCAGAGTAAATAGTCCTCACTTATATCCTTCATATCATTACCATCCCTGCTATAGGGACTAGGGTTCTCTATAGTGAATACTGATGGGAAAAAACTGTTTAGCACGTTAATCTTTTCCGCATCCTCTATAACCATCTCAGACCCATTATTTAATGGTCCCACATTCTCAGCACTCTTTTTTTTTTTTTTTTTTTTTACTATTGATATACTTTATAAAACATTTTGGGGTTAAACTTGCTTTGTTCTGCTATTCTTATTTCATTTTCTGTTTTAGCCAGTTTAATTGCTTTCTTGCACTCATTTCAATGTTTATACTCCCTGTAAGCTTATTCTGTTCCCTCTGATTTCATTTTTTTTTTTTAAATGTATAAAAAAAAAAAAAAAAAAGAAAACAGAGGGAACTAAATATATAACTTTTCCCCGAAAGTTATACATTTAGAAATGCAGTAGTTTAATACCCCTTTAAAAGCATCCCACCTCTGATAAATATTTTTGTCTAGGAACAAGTCCCTCAAGTCTATGAGCAGGAGTAATTCCTTTAACAGCATAAAATTAGCTTTCCTAAAATTAAGTTTTTGTTAACCCAGTGCACTTTTGTTTTTTGTTTTTTCAACCTATATTAAATGACACTTTATAATGATCACTATTCCCTCAGCTTCCCATTACCTTCATATCCAAAATGAGCTCAGGGGTATTATATATCACCAGATCCAACAACACATCCTGTCTAGTAGAAACTTCTACAATCTGTGAAAGAAAATGTTACTTAAGAAAATGTAAGAACTTGATACCTATTGAGGTGCTTGCAGTTCCCTTACTCCAATCCATGCCAGGGTAATTGAAATCCCCCATAACCAGAACATGCCCCATTCAAGCAGCCTTTGCCAGCTGCATATGGAGATTAATTTCCACCTCACTGGTAAATGTATACTTAAGTCAAATATAGTAATAAATAAATGTTTGAGAAACAAATAGGCTCCAGGCATGAATGCTGCACAGTGTGGTAATAAAGATGAGCCATTTTTATTGCAGCATTCCTGTCTCAAACATTTATTTTACTATAAGACAAAACTATATAATGTCTAAAAGCCTTCAAGTGATTTGACCTCCCAATAGTTCTGCAATGTTTCTCGCTCCAACTCATTCATTATGGGCCTCATTTATCCAGAGCCACAAATTGCAAATCCTTTATTAAATACATTGCACCGGTTGCACTGGTGTCTTTTGTGAAACTGGTGCAGCCAGTGCAATTATGGAGTTAAACTTGCGCTTACCTATTCAGTATTAGTTTAACCCCTATGTTTAGCACATCACATGTGGGTAAATCAGGCCCCATGTGTTTAAATATCAACCGCAAAATGGTCAGACAATGTTATTTATCATTTATACCATCTGTTGAACATTGTTCCTTATATGGCTAGCCATAAAAAAAATTTTCCAAGCGTCTTGAATTATCATCAGCATCTGCAGTTTATCTTTTGAGACAAAAGGCATATAGAGCCCCTGTTTGATCCATGTTCTCTTTGAGTATTGGCAACATGGAAATAAGTTGGGCCTTCCATGCAGGCAAAAGGAGCCTAAGTTCTAATGTGTAATATTATGCCTTTTCAATAAGCTGCTAAGATTCTGGAAGACATGAATGTTTGTCATGAAATATTCTCAAATTAAGTTAGCATTAGACTTTTTCCTTAATACCACTTAAATTAATTTTATTAATAACTTGAATATTTGGATAGAATATGTTGTTAGCCCTTTAAGTTGCTCTTTTCAAATATATTGGAAAAAATATATATAAACATTATTTAAGCAGAAACAATTTAATTACAAACCCAAAAAAAGGTCACTTGTCTGTTAACTGACCCAAATTCCAACCAACAGGTTCTGCACATTATTAGATGCATTACTTACCAGATGTTTAAGTTAAAAAGTATTACTTCTATTCTGGCAGAGTAAGATGGCTCATCTCTAGTCAATCAAGGCTGTAACTACTATCACAACAGTCAATGATTTACTGCTGTTTCCTCTGCTGCCTTCTTTGCATGTGCTTAAACTTTAAAGATCATTAAGCAAAGTGAGGAGGCAGGCACCTTTGCGCATGAGAACTTCTCTTAAGTAAAAATAGCAGTTGGGGTTGAAGGCAAGTCTCCATTTATTTTACAAACAAAATTGGAGTGAAGAACATGGAGTCATCCGAATAAGATGCAAGTGAATATTTATTACAGCTTACACTACATGTTTCGGGTATACATACCCTTTGTCAAACTAAAGGTATGTATACCCAGAACATGTATTGTAAGCTGCAATAAATATTTACTTCTTTGCATCTTATCCTGATGACTCCATGTTCTTCACTCCAGTTGTGTTTGTACTTATACCTGTGCTGAGGATAGGAGCACTCTTTGTAGATGTGAGTGTCTATGTTTCCTGTGTACTGGACTTGTAATTTTTGTCACCATTTTTTTTTGTTTTAATTGTAGATAGACCCTTTAAAGAACAAATGCGAGCAAAATATTTGAACACTTTGTAGAGACTAATTAATTGTGTATAATCTTTTTAGTTGTATACTGTTGTTCAACATGTGAAGCACTTCAATGATGTGGTAGAATTTGGAGAGAATCAAGAGTTTAGTGATGACATTGAGTATCTGCTGAGTGGATTGAAAAGCAGTCAGCCCATAAACACGCGTTGCCTTAGGTAAGAGCTACATGTGCACTTGTTTGTGTATGTTTGTAAATCTAGTTTCTTCTAGCTTCCATATATATTTTTAATGGGTAGTTAAGCTGTTTAGTGGAAATTGCATGCATTAGTTTTTAATGTTATCTTTTATGTAATTATAATGACACAAGATATTCTGTATAGACCAAAAAACAATGGAAAAGCACAAAAACAGCAGGCTGACCACACTGCCCATTACAACTTATCAGGGTGAATGGAAGCAGCTGGTCTGCCCACATGCTGGTTGAAAGTTTTTTAAAATTCTGATCTCTTGAAAGTAAAAAATAAAGCTGAGTACAGATGTGAGGATTCCAACACGATGCCTGTCAACTGTCCGACACGTTTGTTGGTTGTTTTATGTTTTGATTTGCTTGTATTGTATACTTGTGCAAAGTATGTGTGTGCTTATTGCCTTGTCAATTGGGTAAACAGACTTTAAACACATCACAGGAGTAAACTTTTTTCACCAGCTTGTAGTCATGTGATCAGGCTCTCCCTTCATTAATAGGCCCCCTTTTGGAGATGCAGAAGGTCAACTACTGGGAGCAGAAATTTGGAACATTCCCTGCAATTTCTTATAGGCTGCAGACAGATATGTGATTCAGGGATAATTTTTAGGAGAGATTGCAGGCTTTTATTTATCTCAAACTTGCTTGCCCTTTAAGCAAACTATGCTAAGCTACAGCAGCTTTAACCAACAAGATTTTGTATTTTATAAAAAGAGCTATACATTGAAGATAGGAAAACATCGAAATCTTACTCTCTACTTGGACTTAAAGGGCCTGTCCATTCAGAAAATAACTAACCATTTTCAGATTATTTACCCCCCACCCACCCCCAAAAAAAGTGGACTTGTGTTTTTATCCTACCTTCATCCAACCCTCCCACGATTAGATATATCTACTTTAAACACAGCTGTTCCCTAGCCGGAAGTCCCTCCTCTTGTCTTCTGTTTTGAGACGGTTACAATCGCTCAGGTGCAGAGGCACGCTTGTAACTGCTCTTCCGGTTATGGTCTGTTAGCCATTGACAGTGACGTTGCTCGGAGTGGGAGCGTTGGATGAAGGTAAGAGAAAACGCGAGTCCATTTATTTTCTGGGTCGAAATTTATGGGGGGAAAATGACACGATGGCCCGAGAGGGTAACCAGAGAATGGCAACCCGAACTGAAGGAGAACTAAAGGACGGTAGACACTACTAATCTACTTATAGAAATCTGTATGGTTGGATGACATTTTCTGTTGTGTACTTTCTTCTTTTTGAAATTTGTTTGCAAAGAAAACCTTGTTTAAGGTGTTTTAACGGGTGATACATTTAAGTCAATGTTTAATCCCAATAGACCAAAATATTAGACCAAGCAGTCAATCGGGCTGATATTTATCCTTTTTATAGATTTCCTTTGGAAGATCCTGATGGAGTTTTTTTATTATTGTTTTTTGTAATTTGTTCCCCCCCTTTCTCTCACAGTGTAATAAGCCTGGCAACAAAATGTGCTATGCCAAGTTTTCGAATGCACCTAAGAGCACATGGAATGGTAGCCATGGTCTTCAAAACACTGGATGATAGTCAGCAGCACCAGGTATTTTTTTTTTTTTTATTATACATGTTTAACGTGTGTGTGTGTATGTATGTATGTGTGTGTGTGTGTATATATATATATATATATATATATATAGAACTGTAATATAACACCGCACTCCAGAGTTGCTTCATCAATTCTTTATTATGTGGCTGAACTGCATGCAGGGTGGCATTTCGGGAACCATCTGTCCCCCTTATCAAGCCCACAGTCCTACGGCCATTTCACATAAAGACAGAAAAAGATGGATGATCTCCAGTGTCACATGATATATATAGACACTCCCAATGTGTGTGTGTGTGTGCAATTATAGGCACCCACCTCTAGCTGGTTTCACTGGCTGTGTGCAAACAAACTGGACTCCATATTGAAAGGAATGTTTGAATAAAGTCATATTGGATTTATAGAAGACACAGGAGTGTATCAGAAACATTTATCTTCTTTAGTGTGGGCACGCTTGATGTCCTAGACAAGTGACGGAATATTGCAGGTTAGCAGATCGAGAGAGAGAGATCCCTTATATTATATAAATATATTTGTTTTTACGGAGATTGCATTGAGTTTTTAGGAGCAACTAATTAGGTGGGGGTATATTACACTATTACACCTAGGAAAGGTCTATAAATAACGCTATGTAAAGTATAATAGTACTACTACTAACTACTGAATTACAAAACAAATGATATACAATTAATTAAGTAATCAAAGGGCAAGCCCAGACCCAAAATAAACACCCCCCAAAACCCTAAACGGTAATAGTTTGAAATGTGAAATATATAAGTCTAACCTGAAATCCTGCACAATGTCCTGTTTCCCCTGTTTCTGCTTCCTGGTTCTTCCAGTTAGTAACTGTCAGTTATGGATTTGACAGCCAATGACTGAATGTTAATCCCCTGTCTGCCTCTTCTGAGCAGGCTCAGTACTCAGGCTCATTACAGGCTCAGTACAGGTTTCTGAATGGCTCAGTTTCCATGAGGCATCCAGAAGCATAGCAGGCATACAGTAATGAATTCATAGGACAAACCATGATATATCAACATATATTAAAGAGGCCATTCTTTCTAAAAAATGTCATTATGAGGGTGGAGTTGTCCTTTAAGTATACTTACATTACTTGACACCTCTAAGTTTGAATGGAAAAGTCGAAATGATAGGTTTAGCTACAAATTGTCTCCCATGTAGAAACTAAAAGGAAGTGGAATTTTACCAACATCCAATGAGGTTCTAATCTTAGAGCATGTGCCACGATTTGCAAATCAAAAACTTTTCTTAGGCATTGTACATGACAAGACAGGAAGTGTAAGAAGGTTCCTGTATTACAGCCAATGAAAAATTCTTCATAATCACACATTTACTCTCCCCCTCCCTTCTCAATAGAAAGAAAGAAAAAAAGAAAACCAATTTCTGTTTGCTAGATAGGAAGTGATGTCTATGATAAAAACTTTGCATGTCTCTAAAACTACCTAGCATTCTTAGAAAAATGGACAGTTTTTCCTTATTTTCCAATATTGATATATTAATAACATAAGGCTGTTAGGTACCTTCTGTTATAAGATGGCTCTATTTCATTTTATACTGTGTGGGGAGCTTTTAGCTCATTTAACCCCACTCTCCTTAATTTATAAAGCTAATCAGTGCTGCCAAATCCTAACCTCATAGCAACTGTGAATAGGGACCTTGCTGTGGTAAATATTAATCAGTATGAAACCTAGCATGTTAATCTGGATCCTGTATAGAGTCTCAGGTTGCACAATGGGGCTGTTTAGCTAAAATTTTGAATGTTGCCCTTTACTAATTCTGGGCAGCGAGCGAAGTGCGTCTCCGTCACGCTAAAGTGGGTGTGGTTTTGTCAATGGGCAAAGTTCCTCACAGTCAATAAGCAATAATGTGAATAACTAAAAACAGATATTACATCCGTTTCTCAAACAGCTTGTGTTGCCACTGCCATATTGCGCCTTTCAGGTTTTTGAGCAAACAGCATCGATCAGCACTCCATTCCAAGCAAGGAAATGCGCTCAAATAAAAAATAACTTATTTATTGCCTGTGCACCCAGCAATGCCCAGCACCCCACCCCAAATGCTCCCAAAAGCTCAACACAGGAAAGCTACTGTTTTTTGTCACACAAAAAACTGTCTGTCACATTGTCATTGTCACAGAAATAGGCAAAGGCAACAGATGCTGAGAAGATTCACCACTTTGCTGTGGCTGCTCAGCCTTATTTCTCTGTAATATACACACTGCCATTATTGTACCACACCAGCCCCTCCCTCACTCTCTCTATTTGCTGCTGCTGGACTGTTAATCCCCTGCTGACAAAAGAGGAGCCTCAGATGACCTATAGGCAGTAAGGAATAAATAGTCCTGTGAACTATGGCAGTGTTTTGATTGGTTCCAACTTCCTCTGACTTCCTTCTTTGACTGGGAGCCGTAGGTTATGCTGAGCACTGAACAGCAGGGTGTTTGTCCTGACTCTTAAGAAGCAGAGTTGAAGCAACTTGAAGGTACCGTGTGTATTGGTTAGGCTGTATTGCACCTGTATACATTCATTAGAAAATGGACTTAAAGAAGAAACTTACTGCTAACAGAGAATGCTGTGAGTTGTAGTTTTCAAACATGTGAAAGGTCACATGTTTATCACCACTGCTCTATGCCATTAGGCTGTATCTAGACACATGCATTTGGGTCCACAGGCTATAACTGAGATACTTTGTATGTCCCCACCCATCTCAGGAAAGCTATACCTTTACAAAGGCTGTTACAGCATTCCACAACCTAAATGCAAAACTAGAGCACCAACTACAGACCAGTTTCAACTTTGAGCCATCATCAGTGTAGTGCAGGCCTCTGGTTATGCAGTGTAAACCTAATAAATTAAATAAGGTAGGGAGAGAATAAGGCTTCACAGCTCCCTTTCATTATATGCAAATAAGGAACAAAAACCTCTGGGTAATTTCTAGCTTCCATGCCAGCTCTCAGGAAAGCTTTACCTTTAAAAAGGTTTTTACAGCATTCCACAAGCTAAATGCAAAACCAGAGTGCCAGTTTCAGCAAAACATACACATAATTTCCACTGTGCACCAACGGGCCCACATTTGATTGTGTATATATAATTTTTATTACATTACTTGGCTAGGCTCTACAAAAAACATACAAGTCCCACTAAATATTTTGCACTTATTTAACAAGGTTTGATAGAAATATTGTCCCACACCAGCTATAGTCACAAAATCAAAGCCAGTTCCACTTGGAGTCAGGAAGGCATTGTTTTCTTTGCCTTTCCTCTGGATCAACAGTTAGGCAGGAAAGTAATGAGAGACAGGAAAAATATTGCTCATATGTATGTACATTAAAAGGAGAGACTTTTCCTACTGCACTTTTTTAAATGACAAGTGGGAGATTTACCGAGCCTCAGTGCTTAGATTTCCTTCAAGTCAAGATAACCCATTTAAAAATGTGAAGTGCAACTTTAAAAGGCATCCCCAAAATGAAAACCTATACTTGTATAACCTATAACATCCTCACCCAAACACTGTGATTTTTATTGTTGCTTACCTTGCCTCGGTCCCTGAAGCAATAAATGTAAGTATTATGTGCTTCAGAGACTGAAACAGGTAAGTAAGTATATATGGCATATAAATGTTAGTGCACACAGGGTCTTCTCCAATTTCTTTTATTCTATCATAAAGTGCAAATACTGTGCTTTTCACATGTGTGGCGGGCGGCACAGTGTGGCTTCAGCCTAAGGCAGACTTTGCCATTGGTATCCAGGAAGGAGTGCACATTTAAAGAGGAAGTGGCTTCTTTGTGTCCGAGAGACTGACTCCTAATCACATGATCCCATCTGTTTTATACTCCATTACAAGCTCAAAGAAATTATAATGGCAAAAGCTGGTCAATGCACAGACCTCTCATTCAAGTGCTAGGAAAAGAGGAAAAGTTCACCTTTCATATGAAAAATTGTATATAGGTATCCCCCGCCCCCACAAAAAAAAACAACAAAAAACAAACTACAATCGTTAGAAAACTGATAACTGTGTGGTTGTGCAGAAAAATAATGCTTTTTCTACCATTTGAGGGATGTGCTTTCCATTTAAGCTTTTATTGGAAATATTACGAGATGAAACATCATTTACAGTTGGGGGTTCCTTATTCTCAATTCTTTCGTAAACCATTAACTGGAATGGGATCAACTAGTTACACTATCGGCATTTACATTTAAAGGGTATGTCCACCCTTATTTCTATTTTTTAATATTGCCTTCCCCCTGGTCCCCCAGCCCCAACCGCATGGTTTTTATTTTTAGAAAGCCCCCCAAACTTTTACTTACCTCCCCTCTATCCTTCGCCGCGCTGCCGGCCCTCTGCTTGCGAGAATGCAAGCAGAGGGGCGGGACCGGCAGTCGCGTCTGTGATTGGCTGAGCGGCAGCCAATCACGGACGCGGCTGCCGGTCATTCAGTGCAGCAGAGGAAAGAGGAGAGGTAAGTAAGAGTTTGGGGAGCTTTCTAAAATTAAAAACCATGCGGTTGGGGCTGGGAGACCAGGGGGATTACTATATTACAGGGGTTTTATGCTAGGGGGAGGGATAGTAGAACGGGAGAGAGAGGGAGGGGGGAGAAGAGCTGCAGTACGCATGGCAAAAATCTACCTGAGGCCAGGTAGCAGGCAGAGCCCTGCTAGCCTCCTGGTGGGCAGTTTTTGGGACTTTGGGGGGGGACTACAGGAGAACCCTATGGAGCTGGGATGTGAGGTAAGGATTACACTACACTACATGATGGGGCCAGTAGTTGGGGGGATTATAGTTTTGGGGGTGGACATGCCCTTTGGAGAAGTGGATTCCAGCAACCATGCCCAAACAACTTGTGAAACATTTACAGTCTAAGAACTACACATTTCCCCCTGCATGATCTGCACTAGCCTTATCTACTCCATGTTTTTGACACATAGCAACCTATTTGGTTCAAGCTAAATATGTTTAGTTAGAGAATGCCGTCCCATGATGATATCGTGTCAGGGGCCATCACCCCAAAGTTTGCTCAGCTTAAGACTGGAGTCACTTTTTCATGTAATGTATTACGGAAACAGGAAACACTAAATATCAGTCTACTTCATATCCTAAATCAAACAGTATGCCACATGCATGAGGATGCACACATAGCGAGCAACTAGCCACAAAAGAACCCAAAGCACAACTTTATGGGTAACTATGTACTTTATCTGACTAAACAACCCTTTACCTTGCCTAGGAGTTCTTGCTGAATGCATTCTGTCAGTGTAGTTAGTCACGGCTTCCTCGTCCTTTGGCTATTTAAAGTGACGGGAAAATTGCGATTTTTAACGGACACTCGTTAAAAATCATAGACTGTATTTTGGGCACCCCAACTAAATCCTTATCTCCTACTTGTTCCGAATTAAATGGCACCACATTTGTACTGAAAACCTAAAAGTAGGGCCATTACATCTAATTATTTCAGACACATCAGTATGTGAACAGTTTCCAGTTTTTCAAAATAAATCACCCTTCCTTTTTGGAAAATACACTCCTTCAGCTAAATAGTGATGCCAGATTTTCTCAAAAAAAGCAAACAAGTCCTATAAATCTTATTTAAATGCTCAATACAAATGAAAAGCCCACTAAATATTAATCTACTACATGTCCTGAATAAAATGGTACCTATTTTAAATCACGGCAGGTCATAGCCCCAAAGGGAGCCAATGCATGACATAGTGGAAAAGTTCAGAAAATTTCTTTTCAGAATAAATACCTACTTTTAAAAGAATGGCAGCTGTTTCCAGGTATTCATGTATGCAGAATTTTGGTCCAAGTTAGAAATAGAGCCCAAACCCACAGGGCAATTAAATACCTTCAGAATACAACATACAATATGTTTTTGGAAAATACTTTTTCAGATCCAGTATACTGTGGTGGTAATTTTTAGTAGAAAGACGAGTGGTGATTTATTCACTGTTTTCTCAGGTGTTAAATCTGGTATTATAACACTCCAAACACCTCTTTTTTTCCCATTGGCATAGATATTGCTAGTAGTGTTTTCTTTTTGGGAATGAACATGTTCTTAAAATTTACATAACTTCCCATAGTGAATTTTGTGCACATAGTTCTTTTTTGGGGTTTAGTGTTCCTTTAAAGGGCATTCTATCAGAGTAGATAGAAAAGGTGCAATGTTGGTGGGTGACTTTATAGGCTGTATGGCAGTTCCATCTCACCTGAGGAAGGGGGCGCCTTTCCCCCGAAACGTTGTGTTTTTTGATGTTGGTCACTTAATAAAGTATTGATTTTGGAGTGCGACACTCAACTTTTGCTTCTTTAAGATCAGTTCCATCTCATGTACTTTTTTTTTTGGACAATAGTGTCCTCTGTATGTCTAATGAGGCAGGTATATATATTACTGAGGTCACCAGAGCATCAGACCTTTACTAAGCTGTGTTGACTGTATTTGGCATTAAAACAACACATTCTCTTTACACATTGCCTGAAATCTGCTCTATCGCCACAGTTGTTTTCACATATAATCCCCTCTAAGGCTACAGCCAGACCTGGCTCACTGATTGTATCTCTGGACTGTTCATTGTCTGTGTCTACTTTATGTAGCATTGCATTTAATGTAATAAAATCCACATCTTCAATAAGGTTTCATGCAACTGTAAACGGGGAACTGAAAACTTGCAGAAATACTCCTTTTCCTATATACCCCACCTTATCTTTCAAACTCAGCTCTGGATCTAGATTGTAAGCTCTAAAGATCAGCAATTCACTGAGTTCCTTCACTAAGTGTAAAGCCAAAAGGAATTGAACATTCTTTACCCATTGATCTAAATTAAGAAAACATTTCTGTTGTTTAGGTCTCTTGCCAACAAAAAATGTTTCCACCGAATCATAGCCCAGAAATGTCTGATTGAGGCAATGTGTCACTTGTCTCAATAATTCCAAAGATATATAATGAATATTATTGAATGTTTAGCACAGATAAATACAAAGTATCTGTTTGGAGAGAATTCATCTTTCTGACTGAATCGTACAGAGCATGTCCATGCTCACTGAGCTATGGGAGAAGACATTATCTGCAGGGATTTTTACAAAAAGATTTTACTGTATATCTTTGGATAGTAATTGACAAGTGATACATTATTTTAATGTGGTTTAAGCTGGGTACACACAGTACCAATCTATAACATTCTGTCTGTCACCTTTAAAAGATGTGGCTACAGACAGTCATAAGTGTTCTCCCTATATAAAATATATATAAAATATAAGCAGATCGCTTGAGACTGCCATATTCCCTACGATCGCTGCCGACTCCCTATACGTTAGTACAGGGGGCTGACCACGTGCGAGGGAAATTTTCGGCTAGTGACAACTGTTTCTGATACCAATGCGGAACGTTTGTCAGCATTGGAAACAATCAATACAGATGTCTTTTTTAATGAAAAAGACCTGATCCCTTCAGTACCAACAGAATCGCCCCTTTATCAGTAATATGCGTACCCAGCTGTAGGGTACTACTGAGTACTACTACTACTACTTATCTTATTGCAATTAAAAAGTTGCTTCCTTTATTTCCAATAACGTTACAAAGACAGTACATGTTAAAATGGTTTAAAGTAATGTTAATGTGTGATGAAAAACTTGTACACAAGCAGCCTGTTTACAAGAAGGATGTGGTTAAACCTTGAGGTCAAAAAAGTTTTTACAACTTACAATGTTTAGTGATCTCTTGATAAGCAACTCCTCCGCTCTGTGCCATCATCTACCCCCATATCTGTATTTCTACATTACAGCTTGTGGTGCCCATAGAGGGATTGTTGGTCTTGGCAGGGCAGGTGGCATCAACTTTTCCTTACTGATCAGTTGAAATGATGTTTCCTTTGTGAGTTGTCTCAGGGTCTTTGGGTGACTCTGAGAACTGAGATCTTGTATCCCAGATGAGTAACCCTGTTATCCTGCAACAACAGCTTTTTAAAAAGTCCCAACAGAAGAGAAGGACCTCTCCGGCGAACATCAAGTCCAGAGTCTTTATCCTCACCCATTCTTCACTCAACTACTACGAGCATCGGCAGGGGGTAAGCAAGAGTGGTACATGGGTGGGGGGCTTGGGAATTACAGTTTATTGTCAACAATTGACTATTTTTTTGTTGTTGTGAGTTAAAGAAGCAAATGTTTTTTTATGTCGGGTGGATCTAGTTATAATGTCTAGAACTTGTCTTTCTCTCTCCCTTTCTTTCTTTCTTTCTTTCTCTCTCCCTTTCTTTCTTTCTCTCTCCCTTTCTTTATATCTCTCTATCCCTTTCTTTTCTTTCTTTTCTTCTTTTCATCTCTCCCTTTCTTTCTTTCTCTCTCCCTTTCTTTCTTTCTCTCTCCCTTTCTTTCTTTCTCTCTCCCTTTCTTTCTTTCTCTCTCCCTTTCTTTATATCTGTCTCCCCCTTTCTTTCTTTATTTTTTGTTCTTGCGATGACACAATGTAGATTGATACAGTAGTTGGATGTGACCATAATGCACCTGTTTTGACCTATTGACCCCAGGTGTTGTATCCAACAGGGCAGGTAGGACTTAGTGTAAAAGATGCAGTTTTATGGACTATAGATATTTTCCTTCTATAGAGACCTTGTGGGAAGAGTCAGGAGTTAAGGTAGCCATAATGTACAAGCCATAATATATTAGACAAACACTTGTGTTGGGGCCATAATGGGATGACCACAATGTTGAAGAATTAATGCTGTCAGCGTTGTGGTGGGTCGGTGTTGCCCCCTTTGCTTTGAGTTTGGGAGGTCAATTTGGGCCGTGTATCCAGTCACCATTGCATGGAATCTGTCGATCACAATTTCACGTGAATTGTGAACCGTGTAAACACCAGGACAAGCTTAATCTTAGTGAAAATGTCTGTGCAGATATTGTGCTTTTTTAACAATATGGCCTCACATTGTGTCTCTGCTGGAAATCTGTCCACTTTCATCGCTCCAATCAAACAACAGCAAGGTCGGGTTCTGTGTGTCCTATTTTTCCTACTAAGCAATAGAAGTAAAGGGCAACTCTGGTTAAAATCTCAATGGGAGGCTCTGTCGGCCATCTTGTCTCCTCAGTCTCTCTGTCTCCTGTTTATTCTCCCATCCTGACCTCCTTTGCCCTTGTGTTATATTTCTTGATTCTGTTTAGCTGCACATCGTTAATATTGTGCTACAGGTCAACCATAACCCAATGGGTTGTCTACGTTTCGGTTAACATGATGTTGGGTGGGTCTATCTTCATTCTTTTTTGGGGGGTTGAAGTGTTTTTAGAATCACTTTAAGTTCACCTTTCAATTAACTCTTTCATTGGACGCAGAGAGTGGAACAATGGTTTGGACCAAGTATAATTGAAATATTTTCTCTGTTGCTAGAAAAAAAGTCCAAATTGCAGCAGACTGTTATTATTTCTGTGTGCACCCAACTGAAACTACTTAAAATGGAGCGCTGGTCTATTATTATATAGATATATAATATATAAATACCAACCAATGTTTATCACACACTTGCCAATGGCACCGCCCCAGTGCTACTGTCTTCAAATAGAACATACATCAATCAGAGCACTCATGGGACCTTTTCGTAAGTTTTATTTTATACATACGAGGACGGGGTCAGTCGAAACGCGTTGATGTTTGTGTAAAATAAAAATATTTTTTCTACTTACCAAGAATATATAAAACATAAAAGAAATGTCCAGAGTTTCTTGGATTACTTCATGTCTGAAAAATAAAAAGTGAGGCAAATTTCCGTTTAAATAGCGAGAATTTGCACAAGATTTCATCAAGGAGATGCCAAAATAGGTGCAAAATAGATTCAAATTCTTCACTCATACCTGACCCGTGTTTAATAACCCCACCTGACATGGCCCGTAACTAGCCAGAACCGTAACTCGATCCACACCTGATTTTAAACAGACCCGCAACCCACGACCCAACAATGCAATAAATTTAACGATGATTTTTGCGCTATTTTGTGGCGAATAATTGACTGCCTTTTTAATTGTAGCTTTAAAGCCCTGCAAAAGTTAGCGCTTGCGTTTCCACAATGTGTCAATGACTGCAAAGTGGTTATTACATCACAGGAACGAGTGCAAGTAGATTGCGATAGAGAAATTTATTGAATCTCCCCCCAAAGATTATTAATGTTGCATTTATTATTTCAATGAAATGTTTAGAGTAAAATGCAACTAAGTAACTGTTATTTTACCTCCGAAATGAAACTTTTACCCCTATCTCATCTGCTGGCAATTTTCCTCCACATGTGCAAATTTATCTTTGTTGCAGTTGGGATTCCTAGACAGGGAGATCACAGTTTGTTAAGTAGAATTTATTATACAAATTGAATGGAAAAACAACCAATCAAATGCAAGCTTTTTACTAGAGATGGCCGAACTACCGAAAGTTTGGTCCGCTTTCGAACTTTATGGGAAGTTCCAAAGTTCGAAAACGGACCCATTAAAGTCAATGGGAGTCAAATAGTTTGAAAAGTTCAAATGAAATAGAATTAAAATATCAATGGTAACTTAATGTAAATGGCTGTGGGACCTGGGAAATGGTCTGGGGAACACGGTCGAATATCCAGGACTTTCGAAAACTCGATTTTACTCATGCACGCTACTTTCGAGCTCTCGCATTCGAACATTCGATAATTATCCCATGAACGACTCGCAGATTCGAAACATTCGAACGTTCGAACATTCGATAATTATTGAAAGTCCGGAAAATTTCGGAAATCCGGGTCCGGGATAGTTCAAGAAGTCTGAGTTCATTGGAACTCGAATAGTTCTAGTCCATCTCCTCTTTTTACTGGGTTATTGCAGTTCAATAGGATCTGATTGGTTTCTTCGTCAGCCCTCAATTTTCTTTTTCCATAGAAACACAGGAAGTTTATTTTTAATGTGGGTTTCAGAAACATCATGATCAAAAATGAGGAATTAAGAATTTTCTGACTAAATTCAAATTTTTTTTTTGTTCCTGTTTTGGTAATGCCTCTTGCGGTTCCAAACCTGGCGAGCAAGATAAAAATGTTTGAGTAGCCATTTGGCTTTAATACCTACACTGACAAAAGATTGGCGGATATACACCTCAAAGGAATTGTACACTTTCAAATTACTTTCCCTCATTTCAATCTATAAATTAATACTGCGCTAACTCTGATGTGTTTGTGTTGCTGCATGACTTCAATCCAGTACTTGTTTTACTCAAGCTCAGTTCCTCAGTCCCCCAGCCCCCTGCCAGACTATCTGACTCTCTGTGAGGGCAAGCATGCTCAGTAATTCCTATGAAGCAGCATTGGGAAAAGGAATTTCCCACCATGCAGTTCACGTACCAACTTTCACCATTCCAGTTACAGCAAAAATGATACATAACAAGAGTTTATGATAATAAGGCACTTGATTGACAGCTGAAATGTAATATTTTTCAGACTAGATATCTAAAGAAATAGGGGACAGATAAAAAAAATAGTCCAGTGATAGTTGGGAAGAATTATATTTTCCAGTAATGGGCAATTTAAAATAATAACTTTGCCAGTGTACATATCCTTTAAAGGGTATGTAAACCTTGTTTTGTTCAGGCGATGTATCTCCAATCACATAATTAAGAAATGCCCCCTTTATCAGACACCACTCTGTTCCTACTTTCCAGTGCCTTCCTTATCTGCACCAGTTCTCTTTCCCTGGTGTCTGCTTCACATTGCAACATTCCCACCATCAGGGTCTCTGGTGAAAATATGCAGGTACTTAGACTCTGTATACAGGGAGGGTTTCTGAACTTGAGTACCAATGTTAGCCGAACCCTAAATACATGCCTATTACATCTTTCAAAGCACCACCTGATGTGTTTCCAGCCAATGGCCCTGCGCATGTGCCTATGAAGTTGGCTCACAAACACATCAATCTGAGATTTCTGTGCGTCCTTCCATCTTTTGTCTGTGTTGACGGAGGACTGAATTGAAGTATTCTTCTGGTGAAGGGTCTGGGGCTCCTTATAATTGTGAGAGATTTATAAACTTTTTTAATTGACTCTTGGGGTTCAGAGACCACAATCATTTGCCTTGATGTCTTGTTGATACCTGACTAGTATAAATATTAGGCTCTGATTAGGCTTTAGGTAGTTTATACCCTGCCAATTAAAAAGGTCACTCACAGAATCATTTTTTAAAATAAATTTACTATAAATTAATATTATATATATATAATATTAAACTATTGCTTGTGCAGAAATCATTGATTGCACAGTTATTAAAGGGCACCCCTTTAATTATTAAAAGGCTCCCCAGATGTAGGACTAACCTGTCATGCAGTGAAAAGTTCTTCTCCCCCTTCCCTCTGTCTCTTAAAAGTTTACGCCTTCTCTCCTAACTTTCCAAGCTATTTTACAAGCTGGCACATGGTCAGAGGAGCTATCTAGGGGAACATCATACAGTCATTGCCAATGACTCATTGGCTGTTATATCCATCACTGACAGCTGCTAACTGGAAGAACCAGCAAGCAGAAAGAGGGATAACAGAAGTTTTTTTAGTTAAGTCTTAAATCTGTTAGCTTTACTGCTAATGCCATATTATGACCAGTGGAAAATGAGTCTACACACCTTGGTAGGTCCTCACCCCTGGGTTTACCCTGGATCAGCTGGAATGCTTACCTAAACTTTAACTTTCAGGTCAGGTCCAGCTCTGCCTCCTCCTTCAGACCAATGGGAAGGTGCGGTTCTTGAGAGAGGAGGTAAAGTTTGTATATATCCCCTTTAAACTGTGGATACATCAAACCGTACTTTTTGTTTGTTAACCACAATTTATTTTAGCAAAAGTTGATCTGATTTACGTCTTAAAATATTTTTTTTAAAAGGGGAAGTCAACATGATTTATCACCATTTGTGAATTTCTGTATTTAATTGCAATTTTTCAAAGGATTGGTTTATCTATTGTATTCAATTAGATCAACTGGACTTGAAGTTTAGTTCTTGAAGACGTTTCGCTAGTCATCCGACTGGCTTTCTCAATTCAGAATGACTTGTACAAGAATCTGTGGCAATTATGTACCCTGGAAAATCCCAATTAGCATATCAAGCCAGGGTTAAGGGCGTGATTGGATAGTGGCTAAGAGGTGTTATAGGAACGCCCAGAGTAAGGTGTCAAAACAGCATTGTACATGGCAGACAGATGGTGGAACCCCCCCACTCTATTTAGGCTTGGTTTCTTATTTTCACATAAATGGCCTTCTTAACACCTCTCTTGAACCAGTGTTCCTTTGCCAATATGTTAACATTACAATCTTCAAAGGTATGTCCTTTATCCTTAAGATGCAGGTACACGCTGAGTCCTGACCCGAGGAATTGGCTCTTCTGTGCTGGGCCATACATTGATGCAGTTGTTGTTTGGTCTCTCCCCACATACAAATCAGAGCATTCCTATAACACCACACTATCTAATCACGCCCTTAACACCTGGCTGTGATATGCTAATTGGGATTTTCCAGGGTACATAATTGCCACAGATTCTTGTACAAGTCATTCTGAATTGAGAAAGCCAGTCGGATGACTAGCGAAACGTCTTCAAGAACTAAACTTCAAGTCCAGTTGATCTAATTGAATACAATAGATAAAGAACTAAACTTCAAGTCCAGTTGATCTAATTGAATACAATAGA
Source organism: Hymenochirus boettgeri (assembly GCA_019447015.1). NCBI lineage: Eukaryota > Metazoa > Chordata > Amphibia > Anura > Pipidae > Hymenochirus > Hymenochirus boettgeri. The sequence continues at coordinate 22,819,181 of CM033471.1, read as the reverse complement.
TATACCATGACCTGGATGAATGAGAACCTTCATTAGCATACTGATTGGTTGTGTGTGACATAAAGTGATTAGATTGTAAGCTCTTTGGGGCAGGGCCTGATGTGAATGGATTTAATAACTGCAGGATATGTAGCGCCATATAAGAAATAAAATACCTGCAAGATTGTGCAATATATCACACTAATGCTGTGTTATCCCATTCCAGAAAATCCGTTCTCTCCGTGGCTCCGTTGACTTGGCTCGGATTAAATGCGTGGAGATTGTGACCACAGATCTCAGCATTGCTTGCAGAAACAAATACCCTTTCCAAGTAAGATGGCAAAAAAAATGTTTTGTTTATTATACCATTCGATCATTTTTTATAGAATCTTGGCTATGAAAGTTCTAAGAAATGTTGCCAACTAAAAGACACCTCGGGACCAAGACTACTTAAGATCTCCCGGCCCAGGATGGTTTCCTATGTACAGTGCTCTGATTGGTCAAATGTTGGTAACTTTGTGTCCCTTCTGTATATAAGCCATCATTGTCCTCTTCTCTACAGGTTATCCATGATTATTTTCTCTACATCTTTGCCCCTGATCGGGAGAGTCGACAAAAGTGGGTCCTGGCTCTTAAAGAAGGTAACATATATATTTCCCATATTTTATTTATAAGTTATACACATTCCTGTCCCTATCCCTATTTATGAGGGCACGGCCACACTCCAATGCAAACGCAATCGCACACGGAATCGCATGTGATTTCATGTGCGATTTCATTGTGTTTGCAAATGTGTTTTTTCATTAAGTATTATAAAACGCATGTGATTGCGATTTAACACGTGGAACGCAAATCGCAATCACAATGCACCCGAAAACGCTTTTTCTGTGCGTTGCCGCGTTTTCAATGATCTGAAAAAACGTAAGCACAAACGAATGCACAAGCGCAAACGCACAAAAAAAGCAGCAGTGTGGCCTAGCCCTTACTGCCATTATTTATTGAATTTATAAATGGGCAGCACGGTGGCTCAGTGGTTAGCACTGATGCCTTGCAGCGCTGAGGTCCTGAGTTCGATTCCACCCTTGGGCACATCTGCAAGGAGTTTGTATGTTCTCCTCGTGCTTGCGTGGGTTTCCCCCGGGCACTCCGGTTTCCCCCACAAGACATACTGATAGGTTGTATGATGTGAATTTATACATGTAATTGTAAAGCGCTACTGAATATGTTGGCGCTATGTAAATAATAGTAATAGTAAATAATAAAAAAAGTTCTGCTAGCAATATCTCATAAAGTGTGTTTGGTAAGGTAATGCTGAAGCCTTACTTAATGCACACATGCATTGGTGCTTGTTTCACACAGGTTACTATACGCTTGTGCTGCGATCTGTGCATTAGGCTGCAATTCGAGCGCATGCAATTGGCAAAAAAATTGTGATTGCACACCCTCCCAAACCGGAATACTGCTCTGTGATTCTCAAGCATAAACGGATCACACTTTATTATATGGTTTATACACTGCTTAAAGGAGAGGTGGGATCTCCACTGACATCACCTGCCCCAATTATGGCAGTGAACAAAGATATCCTATGAAGTAATGAAAATAACGGGGGGAAAAAAAGTTAAAGAAAGAAATCATAGGGGTCGTATCGAAGTCTTATCTTCGATTGATGCGTTAGTTTACTTCTCCTTTAACGCGAATTACACTTTTATTTTTATCATATGAAGATTTCATATGTTCACATTAATATATCAGTAATGTTACTTATTATTTACTTCCTTCTTTACCTGTAGAGACCAAGAACAATGAATCTCGCTTGGCAAAATATCACTCTAACTTCTGGGTGGAAGGTCGGTGGCGGTGTTGCTTTCAGACGGAGAAAATGGCCACTGGCTGTGCCTTGTACGACCCAAATAAAGATGGTGAGAGGCGACTCCTGCCGTGTAACTAGGTGTCAGCATTCTCTGGCATGCTGTGATTGGTTGTTTGGATAGCCAATCCTATCATGTTCCATTGAGGCTGATAAAAAATCTTTGCTAAATCTCCCATAGATGACATACTATCACGTGACCAGCAGAGGTTCTGGTTTTGGAGAACAAAAATCGTTAGTGCCGATCCATGTGTTTTAAAGGGTTAATCTAATTCTTAGCAGGCTGGATTTCTTGCAGCATGAACTTGTTTTAACACTTTAAAACACGTGTTTCCTGCCTTAGCAGCCAGTGGTTTTATACAGTACAGTGGAAGCTCTGCTGTGCTCATTCTGCACTAAGATCTGGGTTTACACCTGGGTTGGCATTTAACATTCCGTGTGCACACTAGACGATTATTCCTACTGAGATACAAAAAAATTAATTTCCTCTCTTCAGGCCCCAATGTGTCTTTTATATTCATTATCATTTATTTTTCATTCATCAATCCTAAATGTCTGGAATATCTCTCTGCACCCAGCACTGATCTGTTATCTGCCATGTTAGTGCGGTGAATGCGATTTACTGTGTTTGATCTTATCAGTGTTTTTATTTAAACCACGTAATATAAAAACATGTCATCGTGGATTATGGAAAGGCATTGTGGTTTTATCATGCCCGGTTGTCATCTAAACACTGCCACTTAAAGGAAAGGAGAGGGATGATGTCATAGCAAACGTTTCAACTTTCAATACCCAGCAAATAATTTGGAAAGATTTATTGGATATTTGTATCCTTTCCAAACCTCTTTCATGGCTTTGTATCATGATGCTAATAAATCCATTCATCCATTTGATTTACTTGGTAACACACGTGTGAGGTCATTATTTACTTATCCTAAAAAAACTTGTCCTTTAACTATTGGTAGCCCCACCTTTCCCTATCCCAATCCTTACACCTTTGCAGTAAATGCCCTTTTTACGGTATTAATTCCCCTGGTTTCTATCCTGTTATTATAGAATGTTACCGGTTTTTATTATTAAATATGTAGAAAATGTTCATTCATCCATTTCAACCAAATGAACCAATGGTTAAACAGCTAAACTTCATAGCAATGTACTCTGGGAGAATTTTTAAACTGGCAGGAGCAGACAAATCTACTCACAGACAAAAATGACCATCTAGTGTGGCCACACTAGTGATTTGCAATCTGATCGCGTGTTAAAACGCAACTGAAGATTTATGGTTTTTTGATTAGTTCATTACTATGGGGGAAAAGTCATTATCATCATATACTGAACGGGAAAAGTTTATTTTTTGTCGTGAAGAATACAGTACGGATTTTTGTTTTTTTAACCCTTTCACTGCCAGGAGATTTTCATTTTTTTTTGCGTTAACTGCCAGAAGAATTTTCAGGATTTTGTCCTTAATCGCTTTAGACTAATTTTACAGTAGGAAACCTTGCAGTAAATCAGGAATATTATACATTGTTTTTTTCAGCACAAAGTCTACTTTAATATGGTAACAAAATTTTGTAACTTTTCTGGAAATTTTACTGGAATTATGGGTAAAATATGTAAAAAAAATGAAAAATTTGCAAATTTTCATGGATTTTTCCCATTTTTACTTATAGTTATCTTAAGGTTACACACAAAAATCTTACTGTTTCTAAAAGCTCAGATACTCCCGAGTACAACGATACCAGATATATGTAGGTACCCAACGTTTCCTGTACAGGAGACCCCCCCAAACTAAAACTGCACCTCCTAGAATATTACACCAAATTAAAATGTGTAACCACTACTGACAGTTAACATAGAATATCTACCAAATTATCTAAAATATCCCCCCAAGTGAGATATTTTTAGAAACTACACACTCGCAGGATTTTACGAGTGAGGTTAGTTTCGATCAAAATGCAGATACCCGGACGCAGCTCTTCGTCAAATTGTAAGTTACTTTCTCACATTTTCCTTTTTTTCCTGAACTGTAAAATCAGAGACAAAATCAAATGCGAATTTCAGCTAAAAACTGTGGAGGAAAGTTCAAACGCATCTCAAATATGAAAGCCTAACCCCTCCCGAATAAAACGGTATGCCACATTCATGGGTGTACCCAGAGACATGGCTGCCAACTAACCCAGAGCGTGACCAGTGCCAAATGTCAGTAGCAGCAAAAAAAAATTAGCCAGTTTTGTATTTGAACAGTCTGCAGTTTTTCCACAAAACACCCCCCCAACTCAAAAATACCCCCCACAAAACTTTATAGTCACTGAAATCTAACCACCTTCAGCTATGTAACGCTGTAGTTCGTTCATTCATACCATCAATGGTGTGGGCGCAGTTCTTCGTAGAAGTTGCACTTTACCAGATTTAAAAAAAAAATGAACATCAAACAACGTTCAAAAAGGTCGAAATCATGCCAAAACCCCATGGAATGTAAAAAAAAAGGTACCAAATATCAATCTCCCAAATGTCCTGATCAAACGGTATGCCATATGTGTGGTTACACACGCGGACGTGGAAGCGAAAAGCCACAAGTGAGACCATGCACGATGGCTCAGAAACAGCGAAAATATTTAGCCAACTCCGAATTTGGACAGTCTGCCGTTTTTTCCACAAAACACCCCCGGAACTTAGAAATAACCCCACAAACTATATTCCTGAAATCTACACACCTTCAGCTAGTAACGCTGTAGTTTGTTCATTCATACCATCAATGGTGTGGGCGCAGTTCTTCGTAGAAGTTCGCACTTTTCTGAAAAATGAAACAAAAAAACAACTTCAAAAAGTAGAAATCATGCCAAAACCTGATGGAATCTAAAAAAAAGTTACTAAATATCAATCTCCCATATGTCCGAATCAAACGGATGCCATAGTGTGGTTACACACGCGGACGTGGAAGCGAAAAGCCACAAAGTGAGACAATGCACGATGGCTCGAAACAGCGAAAATATTAGCCAAATCCGAATTTGGACAGTCTGCAGTTTTTTCCACAAAAAACACCCCGTAACTTAGAAATAACCCCCACAAACTATATATTCTGAAATCTACACACTTCAGCTATGAACGCTGTAGTTTGTTCATTCATACCATCAATGGTGTGGGCGCAGTTCTTCGTAGAAGTTCACACTTTTCTGAAAAAATGAACAAAAAAAAACTTCAAAAAGGTAGAAATCATGCCAAAACCTGATGGAATCTAAAAAAAAGTTACTAAATATCAATCTCCCAAATGTCTGAATCAAACGGTATGCCATATGTGGGGTACACACGCGGACGTGGAAGCGAAAAGCCACAAAGTGAGACAATGCACGATGGCTCAGAAACAGCGAAAATATTTAGCCAACTCCGAATTTGGACAGTCTGCAGTTTTTTCCACAAAACACCCCCGTAACTTAGAAATAACCCCCACAAACTTATATTCCTGAATCTTACACACCTTCAGCATGTAACGCTGTCGTTTGTTCATTCATACCATCAATGGTGTGGGCGCAGTTCTTGTGAAGTTCGCACTTTTCTGAAAAAATGAACAAAAAAACACTTCAAAAGGTAGAAATCATGCCAAAACCTGATGGAATCTAAAAAAAAGTTACTAATATCAATCTCCCAAATGTCCTGAATCAAACGGTATGCCATATGTGTGGTTACACATGCGGACGTGGAAGCGAAAAGCCACAAAGTGAGACAATGCACGATGGCTCAGAAAACAGCGAAATATTTAGCCAACTCCGAATTTGGACAGTCTGCAGTTTTTTCCACAAAACACCCTGATAACTCAGAAATAACCCCACAAACTATATATTCCTGAAATCTAAACACCTTCAGCTATGTAGCACTGTAGTTCGTTCATTCATACCATCAATGGTGGTGGGCGCAGTTCTTCGTAGAATTTGCATTTCTACACAATTTTCTGGAAAAATAGAGAAAAATACATTTCAAGTTACAAAATACACCAAAACCCCATGTAATGTAAAAAAAAATACCAAAATTCAATCTCCTAAATGTCCTGAATCAAACAGTGTGCCATATGTGTGGTTACACCACACTGACGTGGAAGCGACTAGTCAAAATGTAAAAACAATGCGCAGTGAGCCAATAACAGCATTTTCCCAGATTTTCCAAACTGAACACCCCTCTAACTTGGAAATACCCCGCAAAAACTATATATCTCAGAATCTACTACCTTCAGCTACGTAACGCTTGTAGTTTGTTCATTCATACAATCAATGGTGTGGGGCAGTTCTTCGTAGAAATTCGCATTTGTCTGAAAAAAATGAACAAAAACAACTTCAAAAGGTAGAAATCATGCCAAAACCCCAAGGAATGTAAAAAAAAGCTACCTAAATATCAATCTCCCAAATGTCTGAATCAAACGGTATGCCATATGTGTGGTTACACACGTGGACGTGGAAGCCAAAGACACAAAGTGAAACAATGCACAATGGCTCAGAAAACAGCAAAAATATTCAGTCAAATCTGAATTTGAACAGTCTGCAATTTTTCCCACAAAAAACAACCCCCACAAACCATATTTTCTCGAATCCACACACACCTTATTACGAAATTCTGTAGTTTGTTCATTCGTACCATCAATGGTGTGGGCGCAGTTCTTCGTAGAAGTTCACAGCTTTAGCAGATTTTCTAAAAAATTAAAAAAAAACACCTCTCAAAGGTAGAAAGTCATGCCAAAATCCCAAGTAATGTAAAAAAAAGTACCAAATATCAATCTCCCAAATGTTCTGAATCAAACGGTATGCCCTATGTATGGTTAACACAGCAGACGTGGAATCAACTAGCCACAAAGTGAGCCAATGAACAGTGGCCCAATACAGCAACTTTTCAGATTTGTCAGACTAAAAACCCCTCTATATTAGAAATACCCCCAAAACTATATATTCTTGGACTCTACACACCTTCAGCTACACAATGGTGTGGATTCTTTTATGCATACCACCAATGGTGTGGGTGCAGCTTGTGGTCAATTTCGCTTTCTTACCAGATTTTCAGGAAAAATTTATAAAAATACAATTCAAAGTTAAAAATCATGGCAAATTTCCATGTCATGTAAAAAAAAACTTGTCAATTATCAATCTTCCAAATGCCCTGAATCAAACGGTAGATATGCCATATGCGTGGGGATGCACACAGGGACGTGGCCACCAACTAGCTCAAATGGGACGCATGCACCAGTGTATATACAAGAAAAATATCAAAGTGCTCTGTAATTTCAAAAACGCCCAAAACTTTGAAATGGCCCCCGCAAATAAACCCCCCCACTAAAATCAATCTTCCACATGTGAATCAAACGGTATGCCATATGCGTGGATGCACACAGAGACGTGGCCACAACTAGCTCAAATGGACGCATGCACAAATGCAATTACAAGAAAAAATCAAAGTGCTCTGTAATTTGAACAGCCTACCCTTTTTCTAAGGAAAACAGTCCCAAAACATGGAGATTCTCCCCCACAAACTATATATTTTTGGAATCTACACACCTTCAGCTACGTTACGGTTTTCATGCTTTCATGCATACATGAAGAATTCCAGACCCAGCATCCAAAGAAACCGTGTTTTTACGAGGTTTTTGTGAAAAATAAAATGAGATGATTCAAGGATTGAAATCCTACCTAAACCCACTTGACAAGCAAAAAAAAAACCCACTAAATAGCAATCTTCCACATGTCCTGAATCAAACGGTATTACATATGCGTGGATGCACACAGAGACGTGGCCACCAACTAGCTCAAATGGGACGCATGCACCATGCATTACAAGAAAAAATCAAAGTGCTCTGTAATTTGAACAGCCTACACTTTTTCTAAGGAAACAGTCCCGAAACATGGAAATTCCCTCCACAAACTATATATTTTTGGAATCTACACACCTTCAGCTACGTTACGGTGCCATGCTTTCATACAGCATGAAGAATTCCAGACCCAGCGATCCAAAGAACTCGGTGTTGTTTTTACGAGATTTTGTGAAAAATAAAATGAGATGATTCAAGGGTTGAAATCCTAATAAACCCACTTGACAAGCAAAAAAAACCACACAAATAGCAATCTCCCACATGTCCTGAATCAAACGGTGTGCCATTTGCGTGGGTGCAAACAGAGACGAGGCCACCAACTAGCTCAAATGGGACGCATTAGAAGTGCAGTTACCGAAAAATTTTTAAAAACGCACACAACCCACCCCCACACACACACTCTCCCCCTTTATTGGTATTTTAGTGAAGTCGGTTAGTATGGAGAGTCACACACGTTTTTGCACACTTTAATGATCCAAAAATTCAATACGGTCTTATTGGTACCTCTGCAAAATTCCTTATAAAATATAGGCTTAGTCCCTTGAAATCGAACAAATAAGTATCCGCGTTTACTTTACCGATATCACTGGGGACATTGGGGAGCTTGGGGAAGACAATTTTTTTTCTAATTTATAGTTTTAGGGTAAAAAAAAAAAAAGGGTGTGTGTATCACTTTAAGAATTTTTTTGTGTGTATTTCCCCTTTTTTTCCCGATCATTCCCAAAGATAATCATCAGATCATCTTAGGGAATGATACCGAACTTGGAATACGGGCATAAAGCCGTTTTCCAATTCGAAATCCGATCGGAAAAATCACTTCCCGGAAATCATTTTCCAGGAAGGTGTTTTCATTCATTGGCAAAGATCAATAATTTGGTGATCAGAAGTGATCACCAAATATTGATCTTGTCCCCATTTTTTTTCTAAGTCTTCGCTAAGTAGCAAAGACTTAGAAAAAATCTATTTGTGAATGGAACTTTGAGTTCCATCACAAAATGTATAGAAAAGCTGGCAGCTTGACAGCTTTCTATACTAGGTACTGCAGCATGATCAAATTGAGATCAAGCTGCAGTACCTCAACTAGACCACCAGGGGCAGTCTCCTACCACTTCAAGGGAGACCCCGGTGAAGAGGAAGCTCCGTGACGTCACCGGGGTCTCCCTTTCCGCTTCCTCCACGTGGGACCGGCTGCACATCGCGGGACCCGGCTAAAGTGTAAGTGTATCTTCCGATCCCCCCCTCGGATTTGACACACCGAGGGGGGATCGAGGGGGCTAGGGGGGCAGTTGAATGCGCCCCGATCGGCCCTAGCAGGGGGGAAATTTTTTTTTGCAGGGGGGAAGCCACAGATCGTATATTCACGATCTGTGGCAGTTAAAGCATTCTCTGCACAGATCGTGAATATACGATCTGTGGCAGGGAAAGGGTTAAAGGATTTTCATTCGTATTCTACTTTTTTTATTCAGAAATATACAGGGATTAATAGAAATATACAGGGATTAATAGAAATATACAGGGATTAAAGAAAAATTACAGGGATAATAGAAATATACAGGGATTATAGAAATATACCGGGATTAATAGAAAATTACAGGGATTAATAGAAATATACAGGGATTAATCGAATATACAGGGCATAATAGAAATATACAGGGATTAATAGAAATATACAGGGATAATAGAATATAACAGGGATTAATAGAAATATACAGGGATTGTAATAGAAATATACAGGATAATAGAAATATTACAGGGAATTAATAGAAAATACAGGATAAATAGAATAACAGGGATAATAGAAATATACAGGGATAAATAGAAATATACAGGGATTAATAGAAATATACAGGGATAAATAGAAATATACAGGGATTAATAGAAATATACAGGGATAAATAGAAAATATACAGGGATTAATAGAAATATACAGGGATTAATAGAAATATACAGGGATAAATAGAATATACAGGGGATAATAGAAATATACAGGGATTAATAGAAATATAAGGATTATAGAAGATACAGGGATTAATAGAAATATACAGGGATAAATAGATATACAGGGATAATAGAAATATACAGGGATTAATAGAAATATACAGGGATTAATAGAAATATACAGGGATTATAGAAATATTACAGGGATTAATAGAAATATACAGGGGTTAATAGAAATATACAGGGATAAATAGAAATATACAGGGATTAATAGAAATATACAGGGATAATAGAAATTACAGGGATTAATAGAAAATATACAGGGATTAATAGAATATACGGGATTAATCGAAATATAACAGGGATTAATAGAAATATACAGGGATTAATAGGAAATATACAGGGATTAATAGAAATATACAAGGATTAATAGAAAATATAACAGGATTAATAGAAATATACAGGGTTAATAGAAATATACAGGGATAAATAGAAATATACAGGATTAATAGAAATATACAGGGATTAATAGAAATATACAGGGATAAATAGAAATATACAGGGATTAATAGAAATATACAGGGATTAATAGAAATATACAGGGATTAATAGAAATATACAGGGATTAATACGGAATTTGTTTTCTGATCCTTTTTTTTGAAGCAAACCCAACAGATCTCTAAGAAATCCCTCTGTGTGGCTAGTTTCATTGTAACCCATTGTATCTTTATATCCTTTCTTGTAGCCTCCAAGAAGCCCCTGCCACCAACTCCCTTTGACAACATGGTAGGTGTTTTGCTCTTTGTTAATTATAATGATTTACTCCCATTAGATTAGAAACAAATATAACTTGTATTGCGGGGAACAGATGTTTGCAAACTACAACTCCCAGCATTCCTTTGCCGCATCAAGGGAATGCTGGGAGTTGCAGTTTGCAAACATCTGGAGGGCCGCACATTTGACATCCCTGGTCTATAACTACCATTATACCCAGGAGATTGATTGCATTATCCAGTTGTTGATTATACTATACATGATATATTATACATGCAATGCCTAAGGGGAAGTTCAAGCTGAAATGATTAGTACTGGTTTATTACTTTCTATTCCAGATACACCAGACCAATCAAATCTGGGAAGTTGCGCTCTATGACTACAAGGCACAAAGCAGCCAGGAGTTGACCCTATGCAGAGGGGATGAGTATTTGCCCCAGGACATATCTGAACCCCATTGGTGGAAAGTTCAGGACAAGAACGGGTAAAAACACATTCTATTAAAGGGACAAGCAAAATTTGGGCTTAACATTGGAATATAAAAAAAAAAACTTTTCCTTTGAGTGTAGCCCTGAAGAGCTTACAATCTATTTAAACAGCCTATCAGTGTGATTGTGGTGGTGGAGTGCCCAGAAGAAACCCACCTAGGCCTTGTTATAGAAATAAATAATTGAAATGGCTTTACCATGATAATGTCCCTTTGCACTTTCAGCCATATTGGATACGTCCCACGCAGCTACTTAGCCAAGAAGACCGAAGATAGTCTACTAGCATATGAGTAAGTCAGTAGAACTTGCTACTGGAATATCATTGGACATCTCTTGTATCACAGTTAATGTGTCCTTTACACACACCTATACCTACCTTGCCCACACCAAACCGCACGTTTGTTATAGTAACTTACCCCCCTACAGTCCCTGAATTCCAAAATCCTTACCTATCCCCCCTCCACAAGAAAGATGACATCTCACATAGATACATGTATGCCTCCTCTCTCCTGCGTGCCTCCTCTGTAAATGCCCTCTGTGCTTGCAAGGACCAGGGAGGACAAGTACGGTGGAGAATGGTAAGGATTATGGGCATCAGGGACAGGGGGGATATAAGCTATTATAATTATTTCTGGGTTGGGGGGGTTAAAGAAGGTAAGTATAGATTTGTGTTCTGAGGGTAACCATGCCCTTTAAATGTCACCAAGCAGTTCCCTGGCCAATAATTTAAACACAAGAGACTGGAGGTGACTAATATCCTTATCTCAAGAAGTTGCTGTAAGGGGTATTTAATCTCTTATAATATGTAAGTTTCTGTTTGTATTTGCTGTTTGGTTACTTTATTGCTCACCAGCGCCCTCTGATGTTCAGGTTTCTAATACTTGTGAGCAATCATTCTGCAGTGCTTGTAAGATTCTGCTGCATTGAATTTATTTTGTTGTATTTGTCAGTTGTGTTGGATTTTTGTTCTGGTCAAATGACAGTTTTGTGACTAACATATGTATCCACAGTATTGTCTGGTGCGTACAGTTAAGTGCACTGTTGTACTTTATAACATTCTTATTATAAATCCATCTAAAAAAATCATCTTAAAGTCACTGTCATGTTCCCCTTTATTTTCACTTATTTATATATATCTTCCGGTTTAGATGGTACAGCAGAAATACCAGCAGAAATATAGCAGTGAAGCTTCTAACAGACCAAGTAAGCATCTGAGAAATGGTCACTGAAGAATTTGTTTGCTCTTCTTCTTTAAAGCATTTAGATTTCTGATTAAAACCATGCATTATTTGCCTTTCTAAGTAATTCCTAACCAAATATAAAAAAAAAAATATGACAGCAGAAATTACTGCAGTTACCGAGCACACACCTAGCTCAGTGAGTTCAGGCATGCTCAGAAATATGAGTTACTTTGTATTTCCTTGCTGAAGGGAAGTAAAACAGGAAGTAACTAAAAGGGTTTATGTTGTGAAAATGTTTGCATTCAAACAGGTGAATATTCAGTTAGGAATTATGTAGAATGATAACTGATAACTGATAACTGATATGTCATTTATAATGCAGTTAATGACCTATAATTCAAGAGAAATTTGTTTTGGATTGTGTGATCCTATAAAGAACCTAGGCAGGAAGAAATTTAATTAATTAGGAAGGAAATGTGGGGTTTGCTGAGTAGGTTGGACTGGATAGACATGTGTCTATTCAACCTCAAGTACTATATAATACTATACTAGGTTTTTTCCTGCCTTTCCTTGTTAGGGATGGCCGGTTCGCGGATCCGAACCCGTATCCGCCGCGGATTTATACCGTTCGCGAACGATGGATTTTTCCGGATTTTCCACCTTCCGAACCGCGGATTTCTCGTATTTTCGAAAATTTTCGAAATTACGAGACTTCTTGTAATTTTCGAAAATACGAGAAATCTCGGAATTTAGAAAATTTTCGAAAATACGAGGATTTCTCTTATTTTCGTAAACATGTATTTTCAAAAATTTTAGAAATTACTAGAAATCTCGTAATTTCGAGGATATTTTTTATTTTAAAGGGTCCGCTCACGGATTTTCGAATTGTTTTTGAAAATTCGCGGATTCCTCGAGCGGACCGGATTTTGCGAAGTTCGGACATCTCTATTCCTTGTGCTTTTATATAGATCTCACCTCCATAAGTTTAAAGATCATGCTGGGAAGATATTGACCAATAGGGATCAGCTGATCTTACCTGTCTTTTGTTTCATGTACACGCACACTGCATGCTTCTATCTAGCGAGACAAAACTTCATTTTGGTGGAAATTTTCAATATTTTAACACGGTCAACCAAAATTTTGTTTGTTAGCTTGGGGCAGAGCCTCTCAGAACAATTTAAAGTGCAACTATGCTGAAAAATCACTTTTTCTAACTTAATCTATAAATAAATGTGTAAATGTTTGTGTTGCTGCATGCCTTCAATCCAGTTCTTAGTTCTTATTTTTGCTCAGGACAAGTTTCCCCCTCCCTATTGTTACCACTCGCCCTTCCACCTGACCAGACTTTTCTATGAGGGCAAGCATGCTCAGTAATCACTATGAGGCAGCACTGGGAGAGGGAATTACCCACATAGCAACTGTCAAAACTATGTCCATGTTTTTCCACATTCTAATCCACAATGTCTTTTTTTCCTTGTATCAGGGAAAGGAAGGGGCCTTCATGGTTCGAGATTCCAGATTTCCAGGAATGTACACTGTATCCATCTTTACCAAAGCACTGGGGTAACTGCAATTGTTATTTTATTCCCCGAGAAGGGTGTAAATGATATCAATCCAATAATCAGTTTAATATTCAATTTTCCTCTCTGTCCAGCATTACCTAATACAATTATCTGCTCATGGGAAATGAACTGTCCTGAAGACTGTCCTGAAGGGGCATAGGAATAAGGGGCATAGGAATATCCCTTCAATACATCCAGTTCTCCATTGGTTATTAGCTTGTAAGCTGCAACTAGTTTGGTTGGAATAGCACAGGGAAAGGGAGAATCTCACTTATGAATGTTTTGCTGCACACATGTTTTGCAAGTCTCTGTGATGTCACTGTTTTCCTGTGCATGACCTCATAAACACACATGGACAGTTTTATATTATGTAAATATATTTTATCACACAATATAAATAAAAGTAGAGGTACCTGACCGTTATATGTGAGAATGAGATGCCCCATTTTGGAAGGTCTTTCTATATACACACAGGATTTGGTTATACAGAGGGGAGAAGTCCTTTGGTCATACACCTGGTAGAAATGGTTAATTCTTGGCTATATCCAGTATTTATTTTCCTGTTTACCTCAGAGAGAAGAATCAAATGGTAAAACATTACCATATCCGGCAAACAACCGATTCCCCACCGAAATATTACCTGGCTGAGAAATACGTCTTCGACACGATTCCACAGCTTATCAACTATCACCAACATAACGGAGCAGGTAATAAAATAGATGGAGAGCTATCTATATCTGTCTATCACATAGACAACTAGACAGCCATGACAACCAGGATGGCCAGGGTTTCAGCAAGTTAACATTAAAGGGCAAGTCCAGCCCTAAAATGAAAACTTACATACAGGTAAATCACCTCCCAAACCCCTAAACGGTAATAGTTTGAAATGTGAAATATGTAAGTCTAACCTGAAATCCTGCACAATCTCCTGTTTCCTCTGTTTCTGCTTCCTGGTTCTTCCAGTTAGTAACTGTCAGTTATGGATTTGACAGTTGACATCACAGCCAATGACTGAATGTTAATCCCCTGTCTGCCTCTTCTGAGCATGCCCAGGCTCAGTACAGGCTCAGTACAGGTTTCTAAATTGCTCAGTTTCCATGAGGCATCCAGAAGCATAGCAGGCATACAGTAATGTATTCATAGGACAAACTGTGATATATCAACATATTATAAAGAGGCCGTTCTTTCTAAGAGATGTTCTTATGAGGGTGGAGTTGCCCTTTAAATTGTATATAGGTAAATCACCCCCTAACCCTAAAACGATAATAGTTAGCAAGTTGAGAGATGTAAGACTAACCTGAAATACTGCCCAATGTTCTGTCACCTTTCTTTCTGCTTCCTGGTTCTTCCAGTTAGCAGCTGTCAGTCATAGATGTAACACACGACATCACAGCCAATGACAGAAAGCTATTCCCCTAGCTGACTCCTCTGAGCATGTTAAACCTTTGAGAACTTGAAGAGTAGGTAGAAACCATTTGAAAGGCAGTGGGAGTGGTGGGTGTTTTGTAATTCGTATCTTTAGCATAAAGAAAACATTGCCTTGACTTTTTTAGGTCTGGTAACTCGACTTCGATATCCTGTGTGTTCTTGGAAGGAGATGGCTCCTACAACTGCTGGGCTGAGCTATGGTAAGTCCCACTGGGTTCTTTGAGGGTTTGTATGAATATATTATGATGGTTGAAATATATTGAGTGGGGCAGAGGATTGGTCCAAATTGGTACTGAATTTTGCTGTGATATTTGGTTGGGTTGTATCAAGTTTCAACCGTACTACATACAGCTACAAAGAATCTACGGCCAACAAATAGCTTGTGTTTCATAAGTTAATTAATGCAGTTTTAAGATGATGCTTTATTATTATTGACTTATCATATCCACTCAATCTCCCACATCTTAAAAAAATGTGTTTTACTTCCTAGTCTGCACGGTTTCTTTCCATGCTGTGGCAGGCACATCATCAGCTTTATCATAATCTCCACTGACCAAAAATCTATTTTTTCTAAAGCTAGTTACAGAGCTGCAATTAATTTTCTGAAATTTCCTCTGCCTATGGATTCCTTAGGGAGGCTTGTGGCTAGCTTTAAAAACAAAGAATTTTTGGGGCAGGGTTGTCCCTCTGCCCCAACAGAAGAGTACAAGTGAGCATGCTCAAGCCAAGCCAGCAGAGATAGGGCGGAGCAATGTGCTTGTGATGTTACATCTCACCATATAAGCAGGAAGCACCACCCCCATACTGCTGTAAATTTGAAAAGATCACAGCAAGAAGCATGATCATGGAGTCATTTTAAAAGTTGGATTTGTCTCTTTGAAAGAGAGCTCTATGGAGACCATAACTTTGGAAGTAAAGACATGAATGACCTACATTTAAAGCTACATGCTGGGTAATATGAATAGGTAATGTAGCCACCCGTCTTTCTGCTAACAAAGATAATTCAGAAATGCAGAGAGGAGGATTGTCCTGTGCCAATTGTATCTAAGGGAACATTGAAGGAGAATTAAGTTTGGATGATTGCCCATGACATGTGCTATATTTAACCTTGTGTTGCTATATTTAAAGCTCCTCTGCCTCTAGTAGCGCCTCCCAGTAAGACAAATCTTTATTTGGCACCGGTCCCATAGACTTAAATGAGGCTTACATCACTGTCAGGAACATAGGTAACAGGAAGTCAAGGAGGATCAGTGATTGGAGTGGTTTTAAGGAATTATGTCAGCATTCAAAAAGGGGAAATCTAGCAGATAAGGTCTTCATTGAGCAGAGAATCACCTCAACCTAATTTATTATTAGACTTTAATTCTCCTTTTATTCCTAGATGTGTATCTACCATTGTGTGTTTTCAACTATTATGTGTACTATTCACAACACTCCTTTCCTTTTGTATTTTAGGAAAGTGGGAGATTGACCCCACACACCTCACACTGATACAAGAGATTGGCAGCGGTCAGTTTGGCGTAGTACAGCTGGCGTTGTGGCAGGGAAGGACCAAGGTGGCTGTTAAAATGATTCGAGAAGGGATGATGCCCGAAGAGGACTTTGTTGAGGAAGCACAAGTGTTGATGTAAGTTGGAATATAACTGAGTGACCATTTAGGGAATGTACAGTGTGTATCTGCTACAACTTTCCTTGTACAGGTGATTCTGCTATTAGGGTGAACCCATCACCTCAAGTCCCAGGCATAGCAGATTGCTGGCTGAAATGAAGACTTCAATGGTGCATTGAGGGTTGTAGCAGAGGTGAGTTCCATTACAGGCATGGATCTAGGGTTTAAATAAAGTGACACTCATTTATTTTTAAGAACTTTATTTACAGGATATTAGTGCACTTTTGTTTTGCATATAAGACTCTATATACACATTATTTACATACGCACATTGCACATATGGAAACACGGGAATGCCTGTTTAAAATATTTACAGGGTTATTCCATAAAAGTTCTTATTTAAAATGGTGCTAATTTTGCCCCAACCAATCAGATGTTAGCTTTCAAATGTTACATAATTTCTGATTGGTTAGGGGCAAAATTAGCACCATTTTATACTATAAGAACTTTTATTGAATCTCCCTGTTATTGATGACATTCTTTTGTTATTGTAACTTGATTAATTTTTCTCTATTTCCAGGAAGCTCTCTCATCCTAAACTTGTGCAACTTCTCGGAGTTTGTACAAAACAGATTCCCATCTTCCTGGTGTTTGAATACATGGAGTACGGCTGCCTGTATGAATACCTTCGCAGTCATCGTGGGATCCTGACCAAGGAGACAGCTTTGGGGATGTGCCAGGATGTATGTGAAGGCATGGAGTATTTGGAGAGGTCCAACTTCATTCACAGAGACCTGGTAGGCCCAAATAAGGATGGTGCTATATGAACCCTCATACTATACTATACTAGTTACAGTCTGTGTGATAACATTTTTATCTTATTGACATCAAACAGGCTGCTCGAAACTGCTTAGTTGGAGAGTCATTGGTGGTTAAAGTTTCTGATTTCGGAATGACAAGGTGAGTTGTAAATAGGAACATTTCTTGATGGTATGAAGAATAGAATTGAAGGCAGCAATACAGAGCTCAGAGGAAATGTTCTCTTTGCATTCTTTGGAGGATCTATGGACCAATCAATTAATCGGCATTGAGCATGGTGGATTCTTGCAGTTTTTTTGTCTTTATGATTTACTACTCAGATCTCCCCACAGGAAGTTATTTCACAGACAACAAATACTTTTTTGGACTGTATGTTTTAATGTTTATTTTTGGAAGGACTATAGTTGTCCTTTAATAAACTTTTATAGTTGAAATTAATTTCCCCTCATTGATAATGCAGGCCATATTAATCAGGAAATGTTACATGTGGGTGGAAAGATTATTATAAAGTGTAAAACAAAATCTGCTCATTCTTAGTTTTGGTTACTATATTTATGTCTATTAATATATATCCGGTATATATTTAATATTTTGTCAGGTTTGTACTTGATGATCAATACACTAGCTCTTCTGGCACTAAATTCCCAGTGAAATGGTCAGCTCCAGAAGTTTTCCGCTTTGGACTTTACAGCAGCAGATCCGATGTCTGGTCTTTTGGTTTGTAGTTGGCTAATTGATTCGTTAACTTTGCCCGAGACTTGTAACTTACCCAGAGTCAGTAGCACAGTTACACTTGTGTAATGAGATGGGCCAACAGTTTGTCCGTTGCAACTAGAAATGTTCGAGACTGTTGAGTTTCGTTCCGTTTTCGAATTTTCAAATTTTTTGGAAAGTTTGAAAGTTTCGGAATTTTTGATTTTTGAAAATTTTCTACTTTCGATAACTGTCTACTTTCATTTTTGCGATAACTGTCTACTTTCGTTTTTCGATAACTGTCTACTTTCGATTTTCGATTACTGTCTACTTTCGATTTTCGATCACTGTCTACTTTCATTTTTGCGATAACTGTCTACTTTCGATGTTCGAAGATCGTCTACTTTCGATTTTCGATAACTGTCTACTTTCGATTTTCAATAACTGTCTACTTTCGATTTTCGATAACTGTCTACTTTTGGTTTTCGATAACTGTCTACTTTCAATTTTCGATAACTGTCTACTTTCAATTTTCGATAACTGTCTACTTTCAATTTTCGATAAAAATCAAAAATTCAAAAAATCCGGGTTCCGTGAAGTTCGGGAGTTCCTAAAGTTTAGTGGGGACTTCGAATCCCTCAGATTCGATTCAAAACTGGGTTCTATTTGAACCCACATTACATCTCTATTTGCAACCAATCAGATCTTATATAACTGCAGTAGGCAGTAAAAAGCTAAATTCTGGTTGGTTGCTGCTGGTTCATAACCCCCCCCCCCCGATACATTTTAGCAATAATCCATATAGACTGTACCATTAGGTACATACCACTAGGGGGACAGATTTGAACATTCATTTATACCAGCATTTCAATATGTCTTTGATTTCAAGTGATCTAATGTCTCACATTGTTTTGTACCAGGAGTGTTGGTGTGGGAGGTTTTCAGTGAAGGAAAGATTCCTTTCGAACATCTTAGCAATTCCGATGCTGTGGAGAAAATATTAGCTGGGCTGAGACTATTTAAACCCAAGTTAGCATCTGAAAGAATTTATAAGATGATGAGCAGCTGTTGGATAGAGGTAAGACCCAAAGTGGCTTAACTAGGAATCACCTATCTGTGCTTCATCCACAGCGGTTTTCTGGGAGGAGGCAATATCTGTTTTAGGAAAAATAGGAAGATGGGGCCCCCCTTGTGGTTGCTCCCCTTGCTCCCCTGTAGTTACGCCCCTGAGACCCAGTATACCAGATCTGCATAGGAATATGTGTATTTAAAATAAAATTCAATTAAACCATGAGCGCTTCACACTGCAAAACCACAGGCCTGCACTACACTGATGAAGGCTCAATAAAGCCGACACTGGTCTGTAGTTGGCCCTCTGGTTTTGCATTTAGCTCGTGGAATGCTGTAAAAGTCTTTTTTAAGATATAGCGTTCCTAAAAGCTTCCATGGAAACATGGTAAATACCCAGAAGTCTTTGTTCCTTATTTGCATGCAGCTTTGCTATGTCATCAGTGTAATATAACATTAGGCAGAGGTAGCTATTGGTAGTATTTGTGGTTTGTTGTGTATTGTGTTAAAATACAATGTTTATCTCTCTCATTTTAGAAAGCTGATCTACGGCCAACATTCCATCAACTGATGGGAGATATCTTAGAATGTGAGACGTGAATATACGGACAGGAAGAAAATGGCAAATATTTGCAATTGGAACCGTTTGGACTGGTTACACAAACACTTTCTTATTTTTACATATATTTTTTAAGATTCTTTGAACAGTGGCCTTTTTCTACAATTAGATCCTAGGTTTTCACATGCAAAGAAAGATGTCTCATTATGATGACATCACAGTTTGATGACATCATTCTAATGTGCTGACAACACAATTGAAGTAATAAAATAAACCACATCAACTCATTCTAATGTACCTAGTAAATAAAAAGGATATTGTCCTTGCTTGGTTTTTATAAGGAGACGAGGCCCTACAGCAGTAACTAGATAAAGCAGGAAGGGGACCCATTATAGTTTTGCTGGGGGTGGGTGGGTGGGAGATAGTGATTCATAGTTATGCCACTGCCCTACAGGGTCATTAAATTCCTGCCAAATGATCCGCTGTCTTCAGCATTTGGAAACAATGTGAATCTTATATTTAATGTTTAAAAAGATAAAGTGGTGTTTGGCTTCTATTTGATTATTACTGTATGTTCTGTTTTATCAGGCTTCTTGCGTATAAATTCTTGTGCATGAAGATTGTTTTATTATTTATTAATAATGTCATGTTTCTGTCCGTAACTCTAAACTAAAGTTTTGTTTCCTTTCTTCATATATTGGGATTGTTCTTTGACTAAATGGCAAGCAATATGGTAGCTTTCATTTACGGTAATTATTGCAAATAAAGACACGATGTGCTGTGCACAATATTGTCAAAATAAAAGTCTAAATCCTACTTGTTAGTTTCCTACTGTCTCTCCATCCTTTATACAGTTTATTACCTACCTTTGGGGTAATGGTTTGTCATCCTGCAATCTGTCACACAAGGCACAAATCCTACCTAAAACATGAATAAAACTTTTAAGTAGTTACTAATTTATAATCTATATTAAAGGGCAACTATACAGAAAAACAGTTTTCCCCATTAATCTATGAATAAATACATGTATGTTCTGAGATGTGTGTGTGTGTTACTGCAGTATTTGTCCAGTATTTATCTTACTCAGGCTCAGTATCTCCCTTCCCTGTCATTTAGAATGACTTTCTGTGAAGTCAAGCATGCTCAGTAATCACTTTGAGCCAGCACTTGTAGAGGGGATTTCCATTCAATTCATACAGCTGTCATCATTACAGTAATCCTGCACACAGCATAAAAGCATAAGATAATGAGGCACTTGATTGACAGCTGAAATATAAGATGCTTCTGATTGTATCTAAAGAAATGGGGGACAGATCAACAAAAAGAAAACAGCACTATGTTGAATTATAGTTTCCAGTAATGGGCAATTAAAGAAATCAGTATAGACACCCTTTAATATTCCTGGGAAGTGATACAGTATATGCTAATAATATAATAATATCAATCGTGTATTTGACCAAGTGGTAAGGTTAATGTCCCGATTGGCTATTCATTTTCATTGTTATTCCCAAACAATCTGATAAAATGATCTGTTTGTGTGTGCATGCAATGCCAACCAATGTGTAAACCTCTTGTGCTGTCTATGGTATTAAAAGGAATGTACTAACCTAGAGGCAGAACTTATCTGTGTAGACATTTTATTATGGATGGATGGTGAAATACATCTATTTCTTTAATGGAGGGGGAGAATGTGGATGTACAGTACCTATGGATATGGAGAGAGTAGAAGGTGTATGTACAGTACCTATGGATATGGAGGGGGTAGAATGAGTGTGTACAGTACCTATGGATATGGAGGGGGCAGAATGTGTGTGTAC